>OX453254.1:16169579-16590364 GCA_949709985.1 Luffia ferchaultella
ATAATATTTATACTGAAGACTACAGGGAAGATAGACCAAATACTTATCTTTTATATTTAGATTGTAATAATTTATATGGATACGTGATGATGAAAAACTTACCGATTTCAGAATTCAAACTTTTACAAAGTGATGAATTATTATCTTTTGACATAGATTCATGTCATGAAAATTCAGACATTGGATTTATATTAGAGGTTGATTTAATCTATAACGAGGACTTACATGACTCTCACAAAGATTTACCATTTGCACCAGAAAAAATGAAACCTCCTGGAGGAAAGACTTATAAATTGATCGCAAATCTGTACAATAAATATCACTATGTTATTCATTATATGCATTTAAAACAGTGTGTAAAGCATGGTTTGATATTGAATAAAATTCATAAAATTCTTTCATTTAAACAAAGTAATTATTTAAAACAATATATAGATTTGAATACAAGTTTGCGTCAATCCTCACAATCTACGTTTGAACAAGATTTTTTTAAATTGTTCAATAATTCAATATTTGGAAAAACTTTAGAAAACAAGCGGAAGCAAATATCTGTAAAATTAGTTGATCGATGGAGTGATGAAAAAAATTACACAAATAAATACATAGGTGCTGAAAAATTGATTGCTCAACCAAATTTTCATAATGTATCAATTTTTTCTGAAAATTTCGCAGCAGTTCAGATGGACAAGTCAGAAATTTTACTTGACCGTCCTATATACATAGGATTTACTGTACTAGAATTAAGTAAATCCCATCTTTATAGCTTTCACTATTCTTTTATTAAACCAAAATATGGGGATAGAGCACAACTGTGCTACACCGACACTGACAGTTTATTATATTACATAATACCTACAAATGATTGTATTTATAAAGATCTAAAAGAAAATCTTGAATTATTTGATACAAGCAATTTTAGTAGGAACAATATTTATGATTTACCACTAGTAAATAAAAAGGTACCAGGTCTGTTTAAAGATGAATTAGGAGGGACAATCGTTGATGAATTTGTAGGTTTAAGATCTAAACTATATTGTATAAAAACCGAAAACGATGAAATCAAAAAGGCAAAGGGAGTTAGCAAAGCAGTGTTAAATCTTTTAACTACAGACGAATACAAATCTACTCTTAAAACTAACAATACATTGCGCTCATGTATGAATGTATTTAAATCAATCAAACACACGATATTCTCGCAAGAAGTAAATAAATCCGTGTTGAATGCTAATGATGATAAAAGATTAATAATTGATAAATATAACACATTGCCTTGGGGACATTACAAATTATTTTAAGTATGCTATGTACAAATATATCTGATATTTTTTATAACCAAAGTGTACATCTATAAAAATATGTATGTATTTTTACCATTAAATTAAGTATATTACTGAGTTCATCTCTGTTTTTATTTCATAACCCTATAATTCTTTAAGAGACTACAACGTTTATGCTGAATAATGATTCACCATAATAATAATAATAATAAATATTATTATCGAAAGAGAAAAAAAGGTTTTGGATTTTTCAATGATATGCTGAATAAATTACCGTTTGAGCTACATGTACCCGGTTATCAGTTTTGCGGTCCTGGAACTAAACTCAAAGATCGATTAGCACGAGGTGATATGGGTATTAATCCACTTGATTCAGCTTGTCGCGAACATGATATAGCGTATTCGAAAAACAGAGATAATGTTCATATGAGAAATCAGGCTGATCGTATGCTAGCATCAAAAGCGATGAAACGAGTATTTAATAGAGATGCATCAATGAGTGAAAGAGCAGTTGCGTTAGGCATTGCGTCCGCGATGGGTGCCAAGTCAAAATTAGGTCTTGGTATCACAAATAAAAATAAAACAAAGAAAAAAATTAAAAGATCAAAGAAACCTTTCAAGCATGTTATTAAAATAGTTAATCATCTATGTCTAAAGGACCTGATCCTATAAAATCTGCACTGAATGGTGTTCGTAAAGTGATTCGTCAAGTAGGAGGGAAAAAAAATATCAATTGTCCTAGAATTTTACCTCTGCCACAAAAAATTGGTGGAGTACTTCCTTTTTTAATACCACTTTTTGCTGGATTAAGTGCAACAGGTGCTTTGGCTGGTGGAGCTGCTGGAATCGCGAAAGCAGTCAACAATGCTAAAAATGCTGTAGAACAACTTAAAGAACAAAAAAGACATAATGAAAAAATGGAAGCGATATCTTTAGGAAAAGGAATGTTTCTTAAACCTTATAAGAAAGGTTTAGGTATTTATATAAAACCTTCAAAAAACTATTAACACTACCAAACAGAGCTCTTACAAATATTGATTTAACAAAATATGCTAGAATTTTAAATATTCCTAACTTTAGAGGTGTTTTTATGAGAAATGATTTACCTAACTCACCTCCTTGGACACATGAATCTGGTATAATAAACTTAGATAGTAAAGATGGTCCTGGAACTCACTGGGTAGCTTATAAGAAAAAAAACAATTGTGTCTTTTATTTTGATAGTTTTGGAAATTTACCACCTCCATCAAATTTATTATCATATTTAAAAGTGCAAAATGTAAAATACAATTATAAAAAATATCAAAGCTTCAATACATTCAATTGTGGACATTTGTGTCTTAAATTTCTTAGTGATAATTTAACTTAAATATATATCAGAACGTCAACTCATTATAGATTCAGTCATGAGTGAATCATGGACATTAACGTTAAGCGGTGTTGGACCCGTTTTAGAAGCACAATATTTTCCTCCTATTGAATTATCATCAAAAAACTATGTGCTTGGTTTAGTAGAATTCTTGACTTTTAATTCCATTCCCAATATCGATGAAAGAAATAACAAATTCTATATCGATGACAAAGTTATTGTAATTCCACCAGGTAGTTACGAAATCGAAAACATTGAAAAATATTTAACTGATGCATTAGATAAATTTAATATTTTCATATCGATAAAGCCTGATGAAAATCAATTGCGATGTAAAGTGAGATGTAGTAAAAAAGTTGATTTTACCCATAAAGATTCTTTGGGAAATTTGTTAGGATATTCTCCTAGAATTCTAGATCCAAACGTTGATTATTTATCAGATATACCTGTTTCCATAATCAAAGTAAACGCTTTGCGAGTAGAATGTAACATAACAGGAGGGGCGTATATTAATTCTAATCAAGCTCACATTATTCACGAATTTTTCCCCACGGTTCCACCTGGATATAAAATAGTAGAAGTACCATCGCAAGTCATTTATCTTCCTGTTATGGTTAAGGCAATACATAATATTCAGTTGAAAATAGTCGATCAAGACGGAGATCTAGTAAATTTCCGAGGAGAAATTATAACAGTGCGATTACATCTTAAGTCAATAGCATAGAATGGGTGTGGTTTATAACAGTAAAACCTATTCATATAATAACAACAGAAAATGGGTTTATCCACCCACTCGAGTTCGACCATTGAATCGGTTAACACATCGGAACATACAATTTCTAAAAGGGCTTGGCTTAAGACTTGTTTCAAACTCAATAAAAACAAAATAAAACATAAATTTTTCTGTTTAATCTGCATTTTACCATGGAAGAACAAGAAGAAATTTTAAATATACAAAAAAGTGTATTATTCGATGAATCAATAGAACATTACGAGTTTTATGCTCATCGTCCATATGCATTAACCACTTTCAACAACAATGATGAAATTCGCATTACTGTTCAACATCAAGATGCTTGTATACTACCCAGCAAAAGCTTTCTACATCTTACCGGAAAACTTATGAAGAGCAATGGTGAGGTTAGCGTTAACACGAATCTCGTAAATATGGGATTATGCTTTTTGTTTGAAGAATTACGTTATGAGTTAAATGCTGTTGAAATTGATCGCAATAAAAACGTTGGTTTAACAAGCCTTATAAAAACATTCATTTCCGCTAGCCCAAATCAAACTACATATCTTGATAATGCTGGATGGAACACAAATACAACTAAGGACATTGTTGATACCAAAGGATATTTTGATGTCTCGATTCCACTCAATTTGTTACTCGGGTTTGCAGAAGATTATAATAGAGTAATAGTGAATGCAAAACATGAACTTATTCTTACCAGAGCTAATACAGACGTAAATGCGATCGTACAATCAGAAAAAAATGTTGATAAAGATGTAAAAATATCCATTTCCAAAATAGAATGGTTAATGCCATATGTTAAATTGTCCGACTTTGCAAAAGTAAATTTACTTAATTATATCGTCAAAGATCTTCCTGTACAAATAAGTTTTCGGACTTGGGAACTATATGAATATCCATTATTACCTACGACTACAAAACATGTATGGGTTGTAAAAACATCTACACAACTAGAGAAACCTCGATACGTTATCTTAGGATTCCAAACGGGTCGAAAGAATATACACACAAAAGATGCAAGTTTCTTCGATCATTGTGACATTCGTGACGTTAAATTGTATTTAAATTCTCAAACATACCCTTACGTTAACCTTAATATTGATTTCGAACGAAACCAATATTCACTGTTGTATGATATGTATGCTCAATTTCAAAGCTCTTACTTTGACAAGAACAGGTGTAAACCATTATTGTCAAAAAAGGAATTCAAGGAAATGGCTCCACTTGTTGTATTAGATTGTTCCAAACAAAATGAAACATTAAAAACAGGACCTGTAGACATACGTATAGAATTTGAATCAGAAAAACAATTTCCTCTGCAAACATCTGCTTATTGTTTAATCATACACGATAGAATAATTGAGTACAATCCAATCAGCAGCGCAGTACGCAAATTGTTGTAAAGTAGAGTGGTTGTGTGTTATTTTATATTAAATCAAAATGGAAATATTCAATTTATGTGAGAAAGACATTGAAAAAATACCTATAGATATATTAATCAAACGTTATGGTCACTACATTCATTTATTGTATCATAATGATCGACTACCCAAATCAGTGTTGGATAATGATGATGTGAAGCCTTATTATACTCCTTGCACTATTCATTCTTACGGTGATAATACATCAAACGATCAAGATGAACTCGATAGTCCACTTTTCATGCAAGCGTATTGTAAATTGTGTACGAAGAAAAAAGTATTCAAAACCGATTGATAATTTTTATTTTCTAATTTTGTTAACAATTACCTAATAAATTTTTTACCCATATTTTATGTTTTTTATTTTATATACATAAACTATATACAAATGATTTCTTATTCAGTTTGCTACATCATGAGGTTCATAAAGCAACAAACCGTATTACCTGTAGAGAACCTTGATAATCTTATTGTACCTACCACATCAGAAAAAAACCGTCAACATGGTAAACTATTAACTAATAGCATAAGATCGATTTTTTGCGGTCCCTCCAACTGTGGGAAAACAAATGCTTTGTTAGCGATTATTACACACATGAATGGATTAAGATTTTCGAATATTTACATTTATTCAAAATCCATACATCAATTAAAATACGAACTTCTTAAGAAAGTAATTGCTACTGTTAGTGATATTGGTTACTATATTTTTCAAGAAAATGATGAAATAGTGAAACCTAAAGATATTCTCCCTGGTTCCATCATTATTTTTGATGATATTGTTTGTGAAAAACAGAATAATGTAAAGGAATACTTTTGCATGGGGAGACATCAAGATGTTGATTGTTTTTATCTTTCACAAACTTACTGTTGTGTTCCTAAGCATTTGATTCGTGACAATACTAATTTATTAGTAATATTTAAACAAGATGATTTAAATTTAAAACACATTTACGATGAGCATGTAAATAGTGACATGACTTTTAAAGAATTTAAGAAACTATGTTTTAAATGTTGGAACGTAAAATATAGCTTTGTTGTCATTGATAAGGAGAGTTCTTTAGAAAACGGTCGATATAGGAAAGGGTTTGACACCTTTATAAATATAAAGAGCCCACATTAGTTATAACCAGTTGCAGTTTGTCGTACTAAACACAAACACCATGGAAGTTCAAAGTATTAAAAAACAACAGGACACTTTACGTAAAATCAGAAAGCTTGGCAATGTGATAAGAAAAAAGCATAAATTATTGAAATTGCATAGAAAAAACACAGAAAACACTTTAAACGAAGTCTTTAGACCTTTGACTACTTCTTTAAAGAAAATTAGTGTCACTACACCGAATATTGCACCTAAGAAGGAAGAAGAGCATAAAGAAAATAATAAATATGATGAGCACTATGTAACACATAAAAAAGAAACAGAATCCATGAATACAACTTCAAAAGATGAAAAAACTACTAATATCGATGGTGATGATGATGATTCATTCTTTGACGTAGAAGAACACGAAGAAGAAGAAGAAAACGATTCTTTACAAAAACCAAATCACAGTATTTTATCATATTTATCTTTATTAAAATCTAAAAATCATAAAGATTTAGATCAAATTTATGGTGTGAGACAATTAAAGGGAAAACGCTTAATGTTAGGAAATACACCTATCTATTTTGAAAAAGACAAAATTCTAATAGCAAACAAAAATTATCCCGCTACAGTTGGTTTATTAGAATTGATTTTCAAAAAAGTACCTAACAATAATGCTATAATAGATAGTGATATTGAAAATTACGCAGAAATCATTACAGCTACTAATGCGCATCGTAAACATTTTAAAGATGATGGTGCTCTCCGTATAAACAATGCCCCAAAATATATTAACATAATTTCGAGGTTCGCTAATGAAAAGATAGGTAGTGGGGTTTCTAACAATAATACCTTATTACCCACCAATATGTCAACTCCTAGAGTTGGTTTGAATTTCAATTATGTGTATTGGGATAATCCTAATGAGTTGGTAGATCGTTTACGACTTCTATTAGCATCAAGAGCGGCTAGCGGTTATGTCACCCATTCCAATGAAATAATTTCAATCCTAGAGGAATTGCGTGAAGCTAACATTATTTATTAACAAGATTTATCAACTATTTAATCATTCTCTCGAAGTATCTTGAGGAAGTACAATGAGTGTAGACGTATTTGGACGTCAATTATCTAAATCTTCAACAGGACGCCGTGGACCACAAGGAGAAGGATTTAAAATTAATATTGAGGGGAATTATGATATTGAAAATAAACGATTATGCAATGTGGGAGATGCTTTAGGAGACAGTGATGGTGTATCTTTAAAAATTGTGACAGGATTATTGTCCAATGAAATAAATATTATAAGACGTGAATATAATGAAAGATTTGATCAGTTGACTATCGATAATAATGAAATGAAACAAATATACTATTATTTAAAAACTCACTTAGACACAGTAAAAGAGAATTTAGAAAAAGACATTACCATCAATCATAACCTTTCTAAAACACATTCTAATACATTAACAAACATAGATCAAAGATTAACAGCATTGGAAAATACAAATAAATTATGAATAACTCCTACAAGACTTTAATTGCTGAAGAATTACATCGTGCTGCTCGTAGAAATTATCAACGACGTCACGTTGATATACGGGGATTAGATGAGACATGGCAAGCTGATATTGTTGATATGCAATCATATGCTTCTGTAAACGATAATTATAAATACATTCTAACGGTAATCGATAATTTTTCAAAATTTGGTTGGGCTGTGCCTTTAAAAACAAAAAATAGTAATAATGTTACCCAAGCAATGTTATCAATATTTACTACATCTGGTAGAATACCAAAAAATCTTCAAGTTGATAATGGTACCGAATTCTAGAATTCTTTATTCAAAACACTTATGAATAGATATTCCATCAATATGTATTCTACTTATAGTAATTTAAAGGCTTCAATCTGTGAACGTTTTAATCGAACCTTAAAAAACAAAATGTGGAAGCGATTTACAGCGAGAGGTAGTTATCGATGGATAGATATTTTAAATGAATTATTAGATTCCTACAACAACAGTACACATAGAACTATAGCACTGAAACCAATAAATGTAAATAGATCGAACGAGAAATCAATATTAAAAAATATTTATAATAACAACGATAAGATGATGTTTAAAAAGTCTCAAAAATTAAAAATAGGCGATAAAGTGAGAATAAGTAAATATAAACATGTTTTTGAAAAAGGTTATACACCTAACTGGACTACTGAAATTTTTACTATAACCAAAGTTAATAATACTAGACCTGTTACTTATCAACTAAAAGATTATTTAAATTCACCAGTTCAAGGTTGCTTTTACAAAGAAGAGCTTTCAAAAACGAAATATCCTGATATTTATCTAATTGAAAGAGTTATAAAAAAAAGAGGAAATAAAATATTAGTAAAATGGTTGGGATTTGATGGTACACACAATTCATGGATAAATATAGATGATTTGTAAATTATACTTGTCTAAACGTGTTTCAACGCTGAAATTACGTAATTTTATTGCGAGAGTAGGTTAGTCATTCTGCTGGCTAGTCGCTCACGAGCACTTGAATAATCTACACGTATTCGAATATTTAAGAAATCTCAAACAATTATGGAACTTATTATGGATATACAATGTTTTGTAAATGGAAAAAATGAATTGATCGTGAAAGAACTAGCGGTTGCATCTGTTGAAGACAAAGAAGACAAAGAATATTGTATACTATTTAAACCACCATATCCTTGGTATAATTTGTCTGCAAAGTGTCGATCCACGAATTCATGGCTAACAAGAAACTATCATGGTATTTCGTGGGACTCTGGAGAAATAGATTATACACAACTCAACACAATAATAAATAACCTAATAAAAGAAGCTACATGTATATATGTTAAAGGCTTACAAAAAAAAATATGGTTTGAAGACTATATCAAGCAACTCGAAGACAAACGAATTGTAAATATAGAAGACATAGGATGTCCACCTTTACGAGAACTTCGTACGGACGTTTATGGACATCATCAGGCTTGTCACAGATACATTAATCAAGTAAATATTAATTGTGCGTTACAAAATGTAATAGAAATTAAGAAATGGTATAATTCTTTTTATAAAAATGAAAAATAAACCTATTTTACATTCAATAATTTGTTTTATTTCTTGTAAACCTTCTCTACATAGTTTCAATTAATTATGTATTTTTTATTCGTAAATATCAAAATATGAATTATGTTTGTATTATAGTCAAGAAATGAAATGCGTTTGTAGGTTGATGGAGCATAAATTTTACACGTTTAGAAATTATCTGTCTAGTTCATTTGTCGTTTTTTTTTTACTGAGATCGTGTTTTCCGAGAAAAATTATTGAGAACTCTGGTTCATTTAGCATTTGCAGAAAAACCGTTGTCCGTGAGAGCGAAGCGAGACTTTTAAAACGGACAACGGTTTTAATTTTACACGTTTAGAAATTATCTGTCTAGTTCATTTGTCGTTTTTTTTTTTTTACTGAGATCGTGTTTTCCGAGAAAAATTATTGAGAACTCTGGTTCATTTAGCATTTGCAGAAAAACCGTTGTCCGTGAGAGCGAAGCGAGACTTTTAAAACGGACAACGGTTTTTGTAGTATATAATTGGGGAATCTGGATCACTTTGTATGGCTATAAAATTGGGGAGTCTGGCTCACTTTTTCGTTATTTGCTGAAAATCGTGGTCCGTGAGAGCGAAGCGAGACTTTTAAAACGGACAACGATTTTCTGCAAATAACGAAAAAGTGAGCCAGACTCCCCAATTTTATAGCCATACAAAGTGAGCCAGACTCCCCAATTATATACTACTAGTTTTTTTTTATTATCATACGTTACCGCTATTACCATATTACTTATTTACCGCTATTAATACTAACTATAGCGCGATGTTATCTTTGTTGTTTGAACAACACTATTGTTTTTAATATTGTACCTACTACGCACCTACTACGCTATTGGGTATTTATTTATTTTTGTATCTAAGTAGGCAGAATATAAAAGTAGTCACTAAATTTTGTAAAAACTATAATACTTATAGTAGGTAGACTGTGTCGTAAGGCATATATTGTTTCTCTAGCTTATATTGCCTTATAATATCCAGTTATTCCACCGTACTTTAAGGCTTAGATAAATAATAGAGCACCACTTTCAACGTCCGTTTTAACATTTTTTAATTAGTTTTAGGGGTGGCTTTAAGCCCCTGAATCCCCTCTGGCTACGTGACTGACTATGTCTGACAGTGAATCAATATTTAAGAACGTGCAGACAATATTTAACAGCGTAACGTTGGAATGAATATCTGTAGGTACCTATATACTAAAAATTAATTTAGTAATTCTAATTGTTTTCTGTTACACATTCCTACTTTTAATGATTATGATCATAAAACATTCAAAAATAATCCAATGTCATAATTTAATTAATAATTATGTAAATTAATTTAAAGTTATACAATTGTTTAAGATAAACTACGATAAATTGCGATGACACCAAGGAAAACACAATTACAAAAACAAAACAATTAAATTCATATACCTACCTATCTGCAACAAAATTTAAAGTGTTTATTGTTCGCGTGTACCTATATCTCAACAGTTTGGTGCATTATAAAAAAAGAACCTATATCCCAACTAGTAGGTATCGTAGATACATATTATGTATATAGGCTGTCTCATAGAATCGAACAAAAATTCGAACTTTCTCGTGTCATCCAAAAATGTCTCACATTAGGTACATTGTTTATTTTTAGCACGGTAAACTACAATTTTTTAACCTGTAGATATAGGTACCTACATATACAGGGATTTCCAAGACTTGCTAGATAGGTACCCAAGCGGTACTGAAAAATAGGTATTCGTTATAAATTTTATCGTGTCCTCATAGCCTCAACATACTCTTGCTTAGCACCCATGAAGGGGTGTTGAGAGTGTAACGTGGGTAAGCAAAGCGGTAACCCCGCGCATCTGAACAGCCGGAAACATAATTCAGTAATTTAAGCGAAGAGAGGGAAAAGGAGAGGCCTCTCGCCTATCGTTTTTTACCCACTTCAGCCCCTCGACTACAATATCTAACGTGATGGATCACTGTTAACAAGCATGGCATGCCGTAATAGCGTATATACATATAGGTTGGTAGGTACCTACGCTACGCTCTAATGCGATGAAGCAGAAAGGAATGCTTTCACTATTCCATGTTATTTGAGTTAAATTACATTTCAGTTTGATATCGTATGATTCTTACATTACATACTTATATACCCTACCTAACCTACCTATCTACAAATAGAAATAGGGTACCGCTGTATTTTTTTAAACCTACATTAATTGTTGTTATAAATTAAATTGGGTAGGTAACAAAAAAAGTAGCTATACAGTAAGTAGGCGAGCGAGGAATTAAATTTTTTCTTGTATTTATACCTAATGACAAAGGTGTTTTCTCCCTCACGAGCTGTGACTCGTTTCGTTATTGAGCGAGACATTTTTATTTGAAGTTCTCTTATTTTCAGATAAAGATCCGGCTACTTTCTAAAGAGCGGCTCGACTTCCACGTTGAGTTCAGGCCCCCGGTCCCCTCTGCAAGGCCCCTTGGCTCCCGCCCCTGCCCACCCGTCGCCGCCGCCGACACGTCGACGCATTTAATTAATAAGCCGGCCCGCGCGGCGGCGTGTACGCGCCAAGGAATTATAATGACACCTAACTAACTGTTCATTTTAAGTGATCTTAAAGATCGTACCTACACGTTAATTTAGTTGCAGTCATTTCGTACCTATTGCTGTAAAATATGACATAACCGCTGATCGCTCTGGGTCTGTCTGTGTTTTCCTGTGGCTTATTATTATGCCTTTCATATAAAGTGAAGAAAATACCATGCACCCTTCAATCTGATCTCTATACAGCTATAAAAGTGAATTAAAACCTGCAAAAAGAAAATTCTACTTTATTAGGTAAGTATACCTACCTAATAGTTAGTAGGTACATTTAATAAACATACTTAGCACAACAAAAATAGACTAAGTATATTATATTAATTAATGGTTAGATATATACCTATAGCTGAATAAACATAGATCTACCTAATTTGTTGTAGGTACCTACTTGTAATAAATACCTAAGTAAGTTCTATTTACGGACCTATTTTCTACCTATCAAATAGAGCATACCTAGTCATTGGTAATAGGAAGCCATGGTTTAATGATAACGCAGAGAAGCGAGAATGCAGCTATTGCTTCTTGCAGTTCCCTTGCTGCACAGTGCATTGGGTTCATTTCACGGCGCAACATCGTGCTGTCATTAGCATCGCACCGCGTGCTCTATGTATTAACGGCGACATGTTGCGGCGTGGCGCACCGCATTCAATAATAATGAAGAACTTGCGTCGCCGCGCCTTGCCACACAAACGTCTCCCTGTTTACACCCACTCGTACACTCGTACAGCGTCGAGCCACATCGAGCGCCGACCGACCGCATTTTATTTTTTCGCTGTCGCACATTTCGCCGTCATAGCTATTTCCACTCGAGCCATTATACGCGGCGGTGACGTGCGTTCGTGTGAGTGAGTCCACGTGGACCGCGACGGGAAAATGCGGTCGGCTGGCAACCTTCGCTCCGTTCGAGCCGTTCATTGGTCGACTGGCGGGCGTCGCTTATTAAGGGCGGAGTTACACGCATTCTCGCGCCGCCATTGGTCAAAAGCGAAGCATCGTGACCTGGCACTGGTCGAAGCGATTTTTATAAGCGCAGCAGTCCACGTGGACTCGTTTATCTATTCAGACGCCGGCGGCGCGGTCGCGCGGCGGGGGCGCCGGGGGGTATACGGGCAATCAGTAAAGGCGGGAGGAATACGGCCATATTTATAAGAGCTGCGGGGATGCAATCACGAACGTGGTGCCGGGGGCGGGAGCGGCAGCCGGGGAGGGGGCGGCGGCCATTTTGAGGGCAGCTCTTTTTATACGTTTTTCGCGGGCGCTCTCGGGAGCGGAGCGCGACGCTCGTTCGCCGCGGCCACGGGCACACGGCGCGCGGCCTGCGGGGCGGGGGCACGGCCGCGCTAATTGCGGGGGTAATGAGGGCGCGCTCCGCCGCGCTCGCTCACTCTATTAAAGTCGCTCGTCTATTGACTGCCTTATTGATTTGTCCTTAATCGACCCGGGTAGGTACTTACTAGAGATGAACGTACGTATTAGCAGACGCCAGATACATACCCATTTACATGCCACCAATATAGTAGTAGGTAATAGCCGTTACAAAAAAAATTATATCTATTCATGATCAGATTGAAATTGTTACCTACCTACTTTCCTGAGATCATAAGCAATTTGTAAGATATGTCTAACAACGTTCTTAAATTAAACCTACCTATAAGTAGGTAGGTACATCAACATCAAGTGGCGTTAGACGACTAAAACTTTTGAAGCTTGAATAAAAGAAGACAGCTCGTTAATACACGTTAAGTGAGGCGGAGTACCTACCTAGCTGGGAAGGTACCTACCTACCTACTTCGACCGTACGTATTGGTTCAGCGGCTGACGTGTAGTCGAGCCATCTGTGTCAATGAATGCCGCAACCTTTTGTCACAGACTCCAACTTATCTGTTTCGATTCATTAATCGTATTGACGCTATACAGTGGAGCACATCTGCCTATTCACTCGGAAAACAATGATATTGAATTGAAATGTTTAATTATATTCAAATGTCGTTACACAAGTGTATCTTAAGCATCGTTGTGTAATGAATCAGCATATTATAGCGGCTTACGCAGTTGGTATGGTACCTACATTGGTATCTACCTATATTGGTGAAGTTTTTCGAGAAGTTCCCGAAGAGTCGATATGTACCTACCTAACTCGGTGTTGGTGCACGAAAGCCGCGGCAGCGTTATGAAATGAAATTAACGAGAGCCTCGACCACCCCGCCCCCGCCACACGTACCTACCACTCGACGCGAGGAGAGCTAGCCGCGCAAACATCGCGCGAGTCAACGGGCGCGTGAACCTACGAATAATTCACACGCGAGCCCTACAAATAACCCCCTCCCCGCGCCCCGCGCCTTCGTCCTGAAGCCCGCACCGCAAACTGAGTTATTTATCGCACCCTCACGCCCTCAGGCCGGCGTGTGCCCCCACTCCCCCTTCCACCTGCTCGCCCGCCTTTCGCGCTCGACACTGGGGACAGGAAGGAAATACCCGCACGTATTTTTACCGGTGGCACCCGACACACGACCGCGAGCGAAACCCGTTGGTGCTCATACACACCTTTCTTCTACTTATTAGGTGTATATATCTATCTAACAGTTTGCGTGCTGTTCACGATAAGTTAAATAAGTATATAATTATAGGTATATTTTGGGGATTATAAATATACCTATACCTACCTGCCTATAGGTATATTTCTTGTAGACATTTATCTGTATATTATAGGTGACTTCAACTTGCTGAGTGCCTGTCTACGACATCTATTATGTAAGTAAGAGCTATCTACCTGCTCTGTGGTTTCTAATTTACACAAATGAACGCGTAAACTAGATACCTACCTAACCTATACAGTTGTTGCAATTCGTTAGGTGGGTGTTAATTAAGGGTAGATATAAAAAACCCTGTTACATAATAATATTTCGCAATGATGTATCTATTTACTTAACAGGAATAGGTATATATACTTAAGTGCCCATTTAACCATAAAGTACCTAATTTAAATTATGCAGGAAGGATAAAATTATGAGGCTGCATGTCCACGTTCAATGTAAATTAACATGAAGCTGCTGTCGTTCTGCAGGTAGCTGATTAACTACACCTATTTACTTGCTAATATAAATACCTAAATACAAGGAAGCAATAAAAAAAATTGCAAATAATATAATATAGGTATCGCTATTCTTTCGCTAACTCTACACTGAATAATTAAAATAAACAGCAATTTCTATAGCAAAGAAGTTAGCTACAGGTATTATAAATTGCTTAATATAAAAAAGTAGGTGGGTATAATCAGAAATTAATTCACGCAGACGAATAGTCGGGCTAAACATATTGGATTCAAGGCACGGAGCGCCAGCTCACCCTCTCATTTTTTGTGGGTAACGTGCTCGGTGACACCTCCTGGGGTCAAGTATGCGAGGGGCGAAGGGGGACAGAGAAGCACGGGGGCAGCGGGGGGCGCTAATTCCGAGAGCGTGACCACCCCTCCCTCTCCGCGTTGACCCCTTTGGCACCCTGCAAGTCGACCCGCAACGTTTTCCCGCCGGATTTGCGTTCATACGTAAAATAAAAAGGGCGATTTCGCGCCCCCATCGACGCCAGCCGATTAGCGACGCTCTGGGAAATTAAAAGAAATTTTATTTCACCTCTCCGAGACGCTATTATCAAGGTCCTGCTGCTGAAGTTATATATCGTGATTTGGTTACATTATAGTGTATTGCATAAATTTCGATTAAACCTAAATATATAGATAGATACTTATATATCTAGACAATATTCTGTAATTGAAATAAAGTTGTTACCTGTCCTATTATACCTGTTATTACCACAGAATATATCTATTACTCTTCTAAATATCTATCTATCTATGTTAATAAAATTGAAGTGTCTGTCTGTCTGTCTGTTCCGGCTAATCTCCGAAACGGCTGAACCGATTTCAATGAAACTTTGCAGACGTGCAGAGGGCATTACCGCGGGTAACATAGGCTACTTTTTGTCTGTCTGTCTCTCCATCTGTCTGTCTGTTTGAGTTGATCTCAGAAACCACTGAACCGATTTCAATGAAACTTGGCAGACTTGCAGAGGGTATTATCAGAGGTGACATAGGCTGCTTTTTGTTTGTCTGTCTGTCCGTCTGTCCGTCTGTCTGTCTGTTCGAGCTCATCTCCGAAACGGCTAAACCGATTTCAATGAAACTTGGCAGACATGTAGAGGACATTATCGGGGGTGACATAAGCTGTTTTTTTGTAAGTCTGTCTGTCAATCTGTCTATCTGTTCCGGCTAATCTCCGAAACGGCTAACATGATTTCAATGAACCTTTGCAGACGTACAGAGGGCTTTACCGGGGATGACATAGGTTATCGTGTTGGTACTCAAACTTGATGTTTTGACGAAATCTATGTGTCCACGTGACCACATTTGAAATGCTTACATTTTCAAAACTATCAATCGCAGACCTATCGTGTTGGTACTCAAACTTGATGATTTGACGAGATCTATGTGACCACGTGACCACATTTTTAAATGCTTATATTTTCGAAACCATCGATCGCAGACCTATCATGTTGGTACTCAAACTTTCAAATGTTTTAACGAGATCTATGTGACCATGTGACAACATATTTAAATGCTTATATTTTCGAAACCGTCAATCGCAGACCTATCGTGTTGGTACTCAAACTTGATGATTTGGCGAGATCTATGTGACCACGTGACCCCATTTTTAAATGCTTATATTTTCGAAACCATCGATCGCAGACCTATCGTGTTGGTACTCAAACTTGATGTTTTGACGAGACCTATATGACCACATGACCAAATTTTTTTATCTGTCTGTCTGTCCGTCTATTCGAGCTAATCTCCGAAACGACTGAACCGATTTCTGAAATTTCACAGATATGATAAAAAAATTATCAGAAATGACATACAACACTTTTTGTTTATCTGTCTGTCTGTCTGTTTGTTCGAACTGATCTCCGAAAGGGCTGAACTTATTTCAATGAAACTTTCAAAGATGTGATTAAAAGATTGTCAGGAGTGACATTCAATACTTTTTGTTTGTCTGGCCGTCTCTTTGTCTGTTTGAGCTAAACTCTAAAATATTTAAACCAATTTTAATAAAACTTTGCAGACGTGAAAAGACGGGTGTGAGAAGTGACGTACGCCACTTTTCGTTTGTTTGTCTGTCTGTTTGTTAGGACTAATCGTCGAAACGGCTGATCCGCTTTTACTGAAATTTTGCAAATATAATGAGGGCGTTGTCAAGAGTGAAAAGCAATTTTTTTTTATATACATATAGAAAATCGTAGTATCTGTTAGTCTGTCTGTCTGTTTCAGTTAATCTCCAAAATGTCTGACTGAATTTGGAACCGACTTGTGGGATAGCTATTCTTCATGCTGAAATGGCTAAATGGATTTTCATGAAATTAGGTATAGAAATTTCTTAGGCAGTTAAGTTTTAGAATGTTTTAGAAAGTGTTAAAATGTTCTGGAGCGTCGCTTTCCTTTAACTGTCCCAGTACAACTATGGTCAACGCGAGCGAAGCCCGCGGGCGGAAAGCTAGTTGGTAATAAATTATGATTTTAAACTAAAACGCTACCTATAGGTATATTTTGGGAATTATCAATTTTTATCTGCTCTAGAGAGCAGTAATTAAAATTAAATTAATGAGTATTCAGTAAATATGTAAAAATTAAGTCGCTGACACTATTTTTTGGGAATTTCAAGATTTCGAATCTCGCATTCTACAGAGTTGATTATTTAAACGGCAATTTATGGCAATTAGTAAACCGTAGGTAAGTAATAAAACAAAACTTTCTTTTGGAGTTTTCCATCTTTTTCGTTAAAAAAGTAAATTGGCTTGATCAAATTTTTGGTCAAGTGCGATTGTAACCCAAAAATAGATTTTTTTTTGGATCTTTCACTCTATTTTGCTATAAGGAAGAAATCATTGTATGGAATCAAAGAAATCTGAGCAGGAGAAAGTTAATCAAATTTTGAAAAATTTATTATTTTGCAATTGCAAAAAGTACATGGCCACTGTTCATAACTTTTTCTTAAATAAATTGAATTGAATAATAAACATTATGATAGTGATTTGTTTTTCATTATTGTTATGATCAAATCAAACATGGCGCCGTCTAATAGTGAATAAGTCGGTGGTATAAGTTGACTCGATTGAAGCATATTCTTCTATTATTAATAATCATAGTCCTAAAAATGTTTTGCAGTTGTATATTTGTCCTGAGAAATATCCAAATTGTGCGTTGCCTAACCGTAAAATGTTTTATTAATTTGTCCGTAATTTGCAACGAAGTGGTAGTTTCAAATTTTCAATCCAACGAATTCAACGAATTTATAATCACTGGTGTGTTAGGCTATTTTGTAGCATTCCCAAGAGCCTCAATGGTCGAAGCTGCTGAAAATACAGGCGTAGGTAAATAAATCGACGATTAAAAGAATACTTTAAAAATATAAGTAGGTAGGTACAAATGTTACATTGAAGGCCGATCTGTATACAATACAAGCGCTACATTACATCTAGGGGACGAAAATAGAAGATTACAGTTTTGTCGTTGGATAAGAGCACCAGCAATGGCTGATCCAAACTTCCTACAAACAGTGATATAGACAGATGAAGTGTACGTCACATTATTAGGAAGAAAATGGCGAGTTTCAGTCCGCGAGGTCCCAGCGCGCCGGTCTTCACCCCGCGAAATTGCGTTTGACATTTTCGATAGGTACTGTGAAGTGACATTTCTGACTCTATTAAAACCAGAGGCTACCGTCACATTTATTTACTCTATGATTCCCTAAAATGATTTGTTCCTTATAAAAAACTAGAGTGAAAGATGCAAAAAATAATTGAAAAATAATCTATTTTTGGGTTATAATCACACTTGACCAAAAAACATATCATGCCAATTTTCTGTTTATGAAAAAAGAGCAAAAGCTCTAAAAGAAAGTTTTGTAGGTATCACTTTAACATGTTGCCGTAGCCGCAGTCCCGTTTAAATAATCCACTTTGTATATCTACTAGATACCTAACCAAGTTAATCTCAGTGTATAACTGGATAAGTATCTAGCATTTGATTCTCATTTGTAAATTGAATCGATTGATTTTATATAACTACTATATATGACTAGATATATATCTAACCTATCTAAATCTACTTTTATCTTTTTCAGCTCATCATGCCACTAAGAAAAGTGTTTTCAGCTAGTATGATGATTCGCTATCGATAACCGAGTTCACTATAAAATATGAGGAATACGAGAAACGAAAAAAATACGCGTCTGCATAATTACGTTACAACAGGAACCATAAAATAAGCTGACACTTATTTTTTTCTGGTCGTATTCTACGTATTTCGTGATATAAGTTATCCATTGCTCTATATTGATACTGAAAGCTTTTCACAAGGTAGGTAAGCAAGTATTTATGTTGGCATTTTTTCTTTTAAACTCATCAAGGATATTTTGTCATAGCTCCCAAAATCAGGTAACAGATTTTAGAAAAATTATTGTAAGTAGCCAATACAGCTATAATAGATATGGGATACGACAAATTCGCTTTACAAAATTTTCAGTTCTCTGAGACAACTTACAGAAAATAAAAAAAAACAACTGTTTATTTATTGTTTATTTATTACGTGATGAGAGTTTCGATCTATTTTGCAGTAGCAGTCAGAGTGTTAAAGCCATTATCAGCAAAGTGCCTTCGCTTATTAAGTGTATATTATGTAGCATTTATAACTGACTTCTGTCTAGTATATTTAAATTGTTTTTCGCATAGCTGTGGTAGCTTATAATTGGCATGTCTTTACCTAGAATGTAATAATAATATTTTATAAATTAGGCTGTTAGCTTCCCAAACATGAAAAATAAAATAAAATTTAAAAAAACTTAGTTTGTCTACTGTATGTATTTATAATCTATCATATTATATTATACATATAATCTGTATGTATATGATACTGTATTTGCCTACATTAATAGTGCGTTATATTAATGAAAATTTTATGAAACGAAAACTAATTTGTCTTTTTTTGTTCTCAACCTCCTCAGTTACCTACCTATGTTATATACCTATTATCCCATCTCAAAATTTCGCCTTTCGTTTATCTACACTTGAAAATAATGAAATGGTATCTCTACTTATATATACCTATTAACTTGTAACAAGTTCCTATTACTCAAGTTAACAATAAAACTAGGTAGGTTAGGTCTGTTAACATACATGTATACACTTAGTCAGTTGTATACCTATACTATACCTCCCTATACTGTTGATTGGAGTTAATAAATATACCTAAAATAATTAGGAATACCTACCTCATTTATTCGATACTTTACCTGCATACGACATGTATTTATTTACTTAGGTATAGGTTGATAATATACCTACAATCTATAAGTCTTTACTTGACAGCTTTTTTGCACACAGTAAAATTTTAGTAGGTATAAGTAGGTATGTTTGCGTAATTAGTCGCCCTCGCTCCTTAACACGATCATCATCAAAGTGGAGATTGCTGTTCAATGTTCACGATAAATAAACTGCGATGTTTTCCTAGAGGTTCTTCGTTTTCTCAGTTTTTTTTTCTTCTCTCCCTTCGAGGAACGACAAACAACTTCTCCATAAATCAAATATTAGGACAAAACAAACGACTCGTCCTTTTTGTCCATTCTTCAAATTGTTTCTGTACGAACTCTTGTCATAATTACAAAAAAGGCTCCGATTTCAAAAGGCCTGGTAGCCATTAGCCATCGGTGCCTACTTACCATGAAACGTTCCGTGAAAAAACTCTAGATACGGGGAAGAATAAAAGTTAGCCATGTCCCCGAATAACATAAGCGCTGCAGCGCTCGTTTGGTACTCAGGTTCAGGAGTAGGTACCTACTACTAGAATATATTGTACTACGTGTTTGCTATCATAGTTTTATTGCAACTATTATAGGTACATAGACTTTTGACTGATTGCGTATGAATAAAAAGCCGGCAATGCCTTATTAAATACATTAATTATTTTTTTTAATAAAATAAGCGGGATTTTAAATAATTTCTTTCCAAAATTTGTACAATCTATCATCAATAAAACGTAAATCAAACATAACGTAATAAAAAAAACTTTCCCAAATGGTTCCAGCGTCAACAACATTTTAAATAAAATTTATATCACACAATTTATATTGCATTTGATAGATTGCTCCTCAAATATACTATTAATCGTCTCTCCAAGATTTCAATTTGGATCACCGCATGGTCACCGCACAGCTCATCTGAAGATGTGTCTATGGGTATCATGAACCTATAAGCATAACTGCTCTGCTACTGGCTTCGCATCTAATTTTATCTAGTACAACATCCCGCCCCGGCTTCGCGTGGGTAAATAGAAATATAAATAGTATTTTACATTAGCACTTAACATAAAGCGTAAGACTGTTCGCTCACACCGCAGCATTTTTCTTACTTTTAGCATTTTTATACCCGTCATATTCTAAACGATAGGTCCGATTCGAATAATTAAAAAAATAAATTTTCATACAAACTTTGATAATGAAGTTGTTTAGTTGGATAAGGATTAATATATGACACGAATGTCATCATCTTTTGATTTTCCTCTTGATTGACTTATTTGAATAAAAAACTGTTATTGTGACTTAACTATAATAGTTAGATCTCGCGAATTTGTTGGTGGGTAATGTTGGTGGGTGAGTACTATAAACATGGAGTAGATAGGTACATTATTTTAAGTATCATCAATAGTTTTCGCAGCGCACGCCAAATAATGACTTTTATAATTAAATTTTAAGACCTTGGATTACATTATTGTTATTTACATAGGGATTTCTAATTAAAAAAATTAAATAAAAATACAGCCCATGTTACTTGCTGATAATGTAGCTTCCTATAGGTGAAAGAATTTTTAAAACCAGTTAAGTAGTTTTTGAATTTATCCATCACAAACAAAATCGAACATGCAAAATTTCAAATCTTTTCTCTGTACATTATTAGTTCAGATATCTGCATCAGGAATATGTTTAATCCTTTTTGCTGCTAAAACAAGGGTCATTTAGGTACTCTACAACACTTTTATTTTTGTTTATTTTTAAATGTTTTTGTGTGTATTTTATTTCGAGGTAAATAAACTAATTTTTTTTAGTTATATCAACTTATTTAAGGGCATCCTTACAACTTATTTAGATAGACAACTAATAATTAGTAGGTACCCATTGTATCAAATTTTTACTAGTAAATAGGTACTAGGTAGATAAGGTGTCTATTTAATTTTTTTGAATGTCATTTAGATTTTCACTTTAATTACCAACAAAATACATTTTTTATTTTCTTTGCTTAGGTAGGTACCTAAACACATTATAGAGTTAGGTCACAATTTCTATGTCTTCACTCTAATATCTATATAAACATTAAGAGTTATTCTAGGTAGGTAATATAGCCATCGTTAAATTGAGTTTTGCAGCGCTTTTCGCTGTTTCATCGTCTCTGCTAAGCCTCTAAGAAAACATCGTGGCTCGGCATGCATAACGCAGCATAAAAATTGAACGAGAAGGCGATATGACAGCGCCGTGGGGTGCGTTAGAGATGCAAAATAACGATGCAGTTTGCACCACTGTCCTCTTATGACGAGCAACTTATATCTCATGTCTCGTGTACTTGAGAAGCTTTTGACGTTGCAGTACTAGTCTTAAAGTATGGTTTAAACTTTGTGGAACATTGCTATAGTGTTGACATTTCTATAACTAAAATAAGACGACATAGATCATTTTGTAAGTAAATCCAAAATATTGTGCAGAAACAAAAAATAAACTCTATACTGTAGTCATAAAGCTTAATTTTCCTTATCATTGCTTTAAGCAGTAGTCGATGGTGTGAGTGCGGAGGTGAGAAATACATTAGCGGTACCGGTTTCTATTGGTCGATGCTCCTGTGTGGATGTCGAGGAGTCCACGTGGACTGCTACGTTGTTCCTTGTCTCTTTTTTTTCACAGGTTACGCCAGTCGCCCTTCTCGCTCTAATCAACGACAGAACGTGGAATGTCGTGTTCCGGAGTTGTTCAGAAAGTCGTGAGCGTGCATCGTGGTTCCTATTGAATAACGCATTGAAAAGGCTTAAAGTGATCTTCAGAACAAGTAAATTTCACACTTATTGGTTTTGTAATACGGTTTGATGTTCAGACTATATTGTTTCAGTTAGGTTTTTTTCGGAACACGTCGTGTATTGATAAGCATTTTTTAAGTCAATTAAGGTTGTAAGCTAAAAGCGGTTGTTGCTACATTTAAATTATCGGCCGGCATTCAAATAACGCCATTTTTTTCGTGTCGGCACGATTTTATTTATAGTTATGCTGCATATAATAATGTGGCACGGCACTGCGTGGGCGATGCCGATACAACGATATTCATTGATATTCATTCACTTAGTCACGGATGTCGGTTTAATAGCTTACATTTCACGAATTTTATAGGTACCAAGGTAGATTCTTGCAATAAGTGATTTTAGCTAAATGTTACAACCTACGTATGTTTATATAACTAGTTAGATTGGATAGATAGATACCTATCTACTATTTGAAGCTTTTAAAAATTTAAGAGGTTGATTCTAATATCTTTTCTATGACATAAAATAAATATGAAAATTTTATCGTAGATAATTATTTAAATTAAACTTTTAAGTACCTACACATGAAAAAAAAACACTAATACTTTTACTTCCATATTACCGACATAATACGAGAAATAGACTGGGATTCCACCGCATAACGTATTACGTCATAACTAAACTACTCACCCAATATCAAATCATTTTCATGGAATACGAAGGCTGCTATATTTATTAATCCGGAATAACAAAAAGAAATAAACATCTATCTTTAATATGGTTTTATTATTTTTCAAAATATTCGCAATGATGATCGATGCACTTTTCCATCCTGCAGATTGGGGTAGATATCTCCAAACTCTAAAGTGTGCATTTTAAACGCATCAACGCAACGGCCTCTTTGCGGCACGAAAAACGTTGCCAATGTAATTAATTCTTCACGCTTGTAAATAAATAGAAATCTTTGGGTGCCAAATCGGGGTTATAATACGGCGGATGACCCGTCAGTTAAATTTTTTGACCTTGCGAAAACTAGGTGTTTCAGCCAACGTGAACTATTCCGCGTTGTTGGTTGTTGCTTCTCATTTCTTGAAAAACTTCTAGTAGGTAAACAAATGGTCGTGTACCATTCGGATTTAATCGTTTTACGATTCTCTAGTGGCACTCTAGCCACATATCCATAAAATAAAATATAAAAAAAACAGGCGACCATTTGCTTCAAAGTGCTTTTTACACAAATAACTTTTGTTGGTTGCGGCTCATCTTAGAACTGTTGGAACCCCACACCGTTGACTGTTGTTTACTTCCAGGGTCATACGCATAGATCTAACAATCACCCACACGAAAAAAATAGATATACCTTGTATATAGATCAAATATATACACCAGTTAATATTAGGTCTTAACCTATGAAGTTGCCGTTTTGTGTGAAATAAGTTAAAATATTTTTTTTTTCAAACATCTTTATTTCAGTTATTTAAAGTACCTAATCACCCGTGTAATCGATGCATCTTTGCCAACGCAGTGGCAGTTTATTTATGCCCTTCTTGTAAAAATCAACCGGACGGGAGGCAACAAACTTTTCAAAGGCATTTTGTACTGTCTCTCGGGAATTGAATTTTTTTCCCGTTAAAAAGTTGTCCAAATTTTGAAAAAGTAATAGTCGATAGGTGCAAGGTCTGGTGAGTATGGCCACAGTATGGTCGATGAGGGAGAACTTCCAACCCCAACTCTAGCAGCTTGGACACTGTTTGTTGTGCAGTATGGGGTCACGCGTTGTCGTGAGGAGCAGCGGAGACGACCGATTGACCAAAGCTGGTCGCAGACGTGCGAGTTTCTCCATCATTGTCTTCACTTCATCACAGTACACATTTGCAGTAATGCTCATGCCATTTTGTAAAAAGCTGTGATGAATCACACCGGCACTAGACCACCATACAGTGACCATCACCTTTTTAGGGGTTAGTTTTCGTTTAACACATTGCTTTGGTCCTGAACCAGAATCTAACCAACTTACTGAGCGCTTACGATTGTCCCACAGAATCAATTTTTCATCACAGGTAACAAACCGGTTCAAAATTCCTTCATTTCTGTGCCTGTTGAGCAACGCGAGGCAGGTCTCGACGCGTACGTTGCGCTGGTGATCATTAAGTTCGTGGGGTACCCATCTATCAGGCTTTTTTTACTTTGCCAATTTGTCGCAAATGGTCCAATACCGTTTTGATGCTAACTTCAAAAGATGGTGCTAGTTCAGCTGTACTTTGAGTATCATCAGCTTCATCGTCCACACTCGTCCACGTCTACGTCGTTCCACAATCGTCTTCAATTCATCATTGTTGACCAAAGTGTCCGGACGACCACGAGATTCATTATTCAAGTTTCCAGAACGGAAGCGGGCAAACCAATAACGGGTTGTGCGTTCGTTTGTTAAGTTCTCTCCGTAAACGTTGTTAATGTTACGTGCCATTTGTGCCGCATTAGTGACACGACGGAAGTCATATCCCATAATTACACGATTTTTAAATGTGTCCATTATGACGAAAAATGTTAAAATGTGATGAAAACACAACGCTAATCAATAAACAAAAGACTGACTTTGTAAAAAGAATGTCATGTTTTTAAAACAAAATTAATTTGACTTTAGAATTCACAGCTAATCAAAATTTTTTTTGTTTGTAATAGCCAGTTGAGCCAGTTCTGAAGAACGACAACTCATAGGTTAAAACCTAATATTATATTTTGAAAAATTCGCTATGAAGTAAAGTTTTGTATGATCCACATGTACAGTTCGTACCTACCTACTGGAAAAGAAATTAAATATTCTAAAATCACATTTAATTAATTTAATCACATCACAATCATCTGTAATTTTGAAACGTTGTTGTGATTGTTCGATCGAAACGAAGCATAGAATATACATAAATAGTAACCCCAGTAACCCTGACGTTGTCAAAACATGTGATTGTGATTTTAAAACATTTAATTTCTTCTCCAGTCCAAATTTTACAGGTGGGTCACACAAAACTCTACTTCAAAACGAATATTTCAAAATATTAACTGGTGTATATTTGGCCTATAAGATACATTTTTTCCTTTACAGTTTTGTTGTCACAACGCGGTATCTCTTTGAACATTAAAGAACGCGGTAGGTACTTTCGATAGCAGTGAATTATGGAATAAGTAAACTTTGGCAACATTGAAGAGTGAAGATATTTACAGTGCTATTAGAACATGGTTATAACGGAATTTTGTAGGAACTAAGAAAAAAATTTTGATATTCAGTCAGCCACAATCGTAAATTTTACTTTTTTGGTAGATTTTCATTATTAATTTCTGAAACCTTTGTACACTTAGTTAAATCCGACTCAAAAATTTTGCACCACACATGTTCTCAGATATCTCTAAAAAAATGTAAAGATCTTTGCCGAATATTCATAATGGGACGACGCCAAAGAACATTAATTTTCAAATAGTCCGTGAACCCAAAAATTTACTGGGGTGACGATTGGTTTATAGAATTGAAAATGTGTTACATCTAGTTTGTTTAAAGCGGTTATATTTTTGTGAGAACCAAGTTTAACTGATGATTACATACTAAAAACGTGAAAACTTACTTTAGAATATTTAATTACCGTAGGTACATTGATATATCTACCAATAATATAACTGGATGGGGTGTCCGCGTTCTAAAGTGTCCGCGCAGGAAGTCATCCAAAACGCAGTAAATCCACAAACCGGCTTTTAGTCGGTGTAATGGCTTAGCGCCGAATAAACGTGCGCGATGCCGACTTGTGTCGTAAAAATTTGTAAAACCACTCGTCAAAGACGCAAAAAAGAGCTGAAATCGTATTTGCGGTAAATAAACATTATAATTTAACATTAATTTATGTGTGCAGACGGTTATTCGATTATTATCAATTTAATTTTAAGAATAACATGATTTGATTCTCGTCACATTTCCGTAAACAGTGTGACACGTCCATGCACTGACGCGCACGCACAACGGAGCCGGGCCGCGGTCACATCAGCCCACGCCCGTTGCGGACGCTTTTATTTCGCTTTTGGTTACCGACTACAAATCTTTATCATTAAATTGTTAAATTATAATGACCATGTATGATGTTTTGTTTTATTCCATCATATGTATATTACCAAGAAAAATTACCATCGCCGCTCCAGCTGCTTCACTACGAAATTTTTCCTATAGCCGCCACTGGTAAAAAGATAAAAAATAAAAAGTGGCCCAAAGAACTACGTAATTAATTATGGACGCTTTCTTGGCAGAAAATTGTAAAAAGTGGCAAAAAAAATTATAGATAAGTTATAATCTAAGACATAATTTAAACTTTTATAAATTTGACATAAGTGCCAGTTTTACGAGTTCGAAACCGTACCTAAGACCATTTTTTAATGTAGCTTTGTACAATCAATATCTTATTAACATACATGGAGAGATTGAGTTTATATTATTTGATCGGACGAGGAATTTCAATTAAAAAAAAAAAACAATTCTAAAGCTGAGGGTCCGCACGCCTTGATGAAGTGACGACTACTAAAGAAATGTGACACTCGTAGACACTCATTTTTTTTTTTAAATATTATATTTTTTTAGTGAGGGCTGAATCTGCATACAGACACCTGCGCACCTGACCTATCGCACTGATAGTGCCAGGTTGATACAACCCTGAAGGTGCAGACCAACCGGCTAAACGACATACAATGAAGGCACTTTTAAAGAACATGCCTTCCTATTGCTTTCAGTAGGGTAGAGCATTCCCTACAATATTGTATTACCTTTCAATAATATCTTTATTAACTTTTTTTTTGCGTTTCTGATTCTTAATTATACTATAGCTTATTGAGGCACACATTTCAGTTCAGTGTTACTGTTTTTTATAGCTCTACTATTACCCTAGCTGCTAGTTCGGAACAGATAAGAGCATAAGTGATAACCTTTCTTCTCCTCATTAACCCTGTTATGTGAGAAACCTGGAGATTTTAATAATACCTTTGAATTCAAAATCTGGTAGATATTGGTAGATTTGTATAGTTATATTGTGGTTATATTAATTCAATGGATTTGAGAACGAGAACACTGAATACCACAGAACACTGAATACACTGACAATAATTGAATGCCCATTTAATGTGATTGATTAAAACTGGTCTTGTTGGGTCCTGTGGTCTAGTCTACGATTGTCTGCGATGATGATTGATAATGATTTAAGATTTAATGGTCTGTGATGGTCTGTGTTAATTTGTGGTTAATTTATTCTGTGGTGTTAATGGTGATCGAATATATATAGTTTGTGATCGAATACAATCGAGTAATACAACTGGAAACATTAAAATTATATGTGTATTTATTTTTATTGAAAATTAATATTAAATATTTTTGACTATGATAGAAATTTGTAATGTTGTTTCTTTCACTTCTAATTTTTGACCATGACGGCATAGAAATGATTTTACCCACCAATATTTACAGCGACAACTCAAAATACAGTACGTTGTTGTCAACCTCATGACGAGTTGATAAAATGACTTGAAAATGAAGAACGGATGTATGGAAAACGCCGAGGTAATAATCGTGGAAAACAATGAACGAGCCAAAAAAATATACAGGTATTCTATTTTTCATACTTACAGATAGCATAATAATCTGGATAGAGTATCTCCATATTTCGAAATGATCGAAAACGTGAGCAAAATGTTGAGTCACTGATTAAGCAAACCATACATCAATATTGTTATAAATAAATATTTTGTTAAATTAAACTAGTAATTTCAGAATCGTTATGTTCTTTTCCAGTACGAATTTTACTTGTGGGTCACACAAAATTGTACTTCACAGTGAATTTATTTAAAAACATCAACTGGCTGGTGTATACCAATTTGTTCTACGGCGCATATTTTTTGCTCACATTTTGGTCGTCACAATGTGATATCTCTATGAACGTCAATTTTATCATATCATTTTTATAATTAGTCTGTTCTCAGAAACATCTTGTCAACAAGAATTCATGATTTATCATAACGTTCTTACAATATTACCATAATTGGGTAATGTTCTAAAGGCTTTCTAAAAGCTAAAGGCGAAAACAATTCCCTCGATAATCTATCAAAATATAAACATTTGAAGATTTTGGAATATTATACTATATAAAAATTTTAAGATATTGAAATTTTGAATATATACCTACTATGTAATTGCTGACATGAATTCATTCAAAGTTGATTTAACTAGATGTGCCTAAGGAATGTAATAAAAATAATAATATCTGGGACATTCCACACAGTACCATCTAGTCTCGAACTAAGCAAAGCTTGTATTATGGATGCCAGACAACTGATAATGTACATACTTAACTGTCCTATTATGATATATACATATACAGATGTTCCTTATGTATGCGTTTCCATATGTATCGTAAATATTTTGTGAAATTTGGGAATACATGTATGTACAGTATTTTATGTTTGCCACATAAGAAGTAGAATGGGCGCTTTTGACATCAATATTGATTATAATATGAAGTTGGCAATTGGATGGAAAATAAATTACAATATTGTACTGGCTCCACGCGTAAACTCGTAAAAACGCGCAAAACCTAAACATCATATAGGCAAGTATAAGTATAAATGAGTAACATCTCTACACATTTGTTTTCGGCTGTGTTCTGATATTTTGGGCAAATATGGAGAGCCTGCTTAAAGAGAAACTTTGAATAACTCTGATTATAGATCAATAGAATAAAACAAATAAATTAGGCACAGGCTGACGCCCATATGAACGCTCTTAAATAATTACGACATTAATATGCATTTTAATCGTGGTGTTTTGAGTTAATGTTGGATATGATCAAGGAATGGATTGAATCGATATATGAGTGGTGAAGGACCAGGGAGTCCAGGACAAACCCCTAAACGTTTTCCGGAGTGCCCCACACAATTATGCAGAAAAGGTGCACTTACTTAAAGGTCACGATTGCTGAAGCCTGGTGAGCCGATGCGTGGCTATTCCTCGCCAGGGTGATATTGGCACCGGATGATCTTCTATTAATATATATGTATATAGTCCTGGATGGATTGTTTGTTTCACAATGACGACGTATCACTTTGGTAACCGTGCACACGAGTCATAATTACTAATACAATGTTCACGTCACTGTCTAGTTCGAAAAACGTGAAACTCGCGACGCTTGGCGTGCTACGAGGAGGCCCAACGACGACAATTACAATGCGAGAAATAACAATAAAACGATGCGATTCACATGATAGGTAGCGAGCGATCGACTGTCAACTCGCTGTGACGACTCAGATGTTGGTTTTTGGCAATCTCGCTTCTGATTGGCGCTCTCAACCGTGGCCCTTATGACAGCCCGAAATCGACCAATAGTGAAGTAGCACATCCAGAGTTGGGTTTACTAAACACTTGGTTTGCTTTGAATTATAGTCTGATTTGAGTTAGAACTAGTTTTGTATAGAGCCAAAACTTCGAAATTTCTATTAATATCCTAGTTACAGAGATATTTTATATATTTATATAACTATTACAAAATTTCTATAACTAGGATGTTTACCTATAGAAATTTTGAAGTTTTGGCTCTATACAAACCTAGTTCTAACTCAAATGCGACTTTTATTCAAAACAATCCACGATTATTTGTATTAAGGTTGTAAGTGTTTAAGAGCGTTTGTATGGTCAATGATGTGTATAGCTCCTTCTTAAATCTATATTAATAAAATTGGAGTGTCTGTCTGTCTGTCTGTCTGTCTGTCTGTCTGTCTGTTCCGGGTAATCTTCGAAACGGCTGAACCGATTTCAATGAAACTTTGCAGACGTACAGAGGGCATTACTGGGGGTGACATAGGCTACTTTTTGTTTGTCTGTCTGTCCATCTGTCTGTCTGTTTGAGCTGATCTCAGAGACGGCTGAACCGATTTCAATGAAACTTGGCAGACGTGCAGAGGTTATTATCAGGGGTGACATAGACTGATTTTTGTTTGTCAGTCTGTCCGTCTGTCTGTCTGTTCGAGCTAATCTCCGAAACGGCTAAACCGATTTCAAGGAAACTTGGCAGAAATGCAAAGGGCATAATCGGGGGTGACATAAGCTGTTTTTTGTATGTCTGTCTGCCAATCTGTCTATCTGTTCCGGCTAATCTCCGAAACGGCTAACGTGATTTCAATGAAACTTTGCAGACGTACAGAGGGCATTACCGGGGATAACATAGGTTATCGTGTTGGTACTCAAACTTGATGTTTTGACGAGATCTATGTGACCACGTGACCACATTTTTAAATGCTTATATTTTTGAAACCATCAATCGAAAATCTATCGTGTTTGTACTCAAACTTGATGTTTTGACAAGATCTATGTGAACACGTGACCCAATTTTTAAATGCTTATATTTTCGAAACCATCAATCGCAGACCTATCGTGTTTGGACTCAAACTTGATGTTTTGACGAGATCTATGTGACCGCATGACCACATTTTCAAATGCTTATATTTTCGAAACCATCAATCGCAGGCCTATCGTGTTGGTACTCAAAATGTTTTGACGAGATCTATGTGACCACGTGACCACATTTTTAAATGCTTATATTTTTGAAACCATCAATCGAAAATCTATCGTGTTTGTACTCAAACTTGATGTTTTGACAAGATCTATGTGAACACGTGACCCAATTTTTAAATGCTTATATTTTCGAAACCATCAATCGCAGACCTATCGTGTTTGGACTCAAACTTGATGTTTTGACGAGATCTATGTGACCGCATGACCACATTTTCAAATGCTTATATTTTCGAAACCATCAATCGCAGGCCTATCGTGTTGGTACTCAAAATGTTTTGACGAGATCTATGTGACCACGTGACCACATTTTTAAATGCTTATATTTTTGAAACCATCAATCGAAAATCTATCGTGTTTGTACTCAAACTTGATGTTTTGACAAGATCTATGTGACCACGTGACCACATTTTTAAATGCTTTATTTTCGAAATCATCAATCGCAGGCCTATCGTGTTGGTACTCAAACTTGATGTTTTGACGAGATCTATGTGAACACGTGACCCAATTTTTAAATGCTTATATTTTCGAAACCATCAATCGCAGACCTATCGTGTTGGTACTCAAACTTGATGTTTTCACGAGATCTAAGTGACCACGTGACCACATTTTTAAATGCTTATATTTTCGAAACCATCAATTGCAGACCTATCGTGTTGGTACTCAAACTTGATGTTTTGACGAGATCTATGTGACCACATGACCAAATTTTTTTATGTGTCTGTCTGTCTGTCCGTCTATTCGAGCTAATCTCCTAAACGGCTAAACCGATTTCAATGAAACTTTCAAAGTTGTGATTAAAAGATTGTCTGGAGTGACATACAATACTTTTTGATTGTCTGTCTGGCCGTCTCTCTGTCTTTTGAGCTAAATTCTAAAACATTTAAACCAATTTTCATGAAACTTCGCAGACGTGAAAAGACGTGTGCGTGATATACGCTACTTTTTGTTAGTATGTTTGTTTGTTTGTTTGTTCGTTCGTTCGTTTGTCTGTCTGTCTGTCTGTCTGTCTATATAGTTCAAGCTGAACTTTTGAAGATTTTAATGCAACTACGCAGACATTAAAAATAGGTTGTCAAGAGTTATATAGGAAACTTTTTGTCCATGTGGCTGTCAGTCTGTCTTTTTGTTCCGGCTTATTTTCAAAACGACTAAACCACTTTTATGAATCTTCGCAGACATAAAAAGGAGGTTACCAGAAGTGACACAAGTTGGTTTTTGTCTGTGTGTTTGTCTGTCTGTTTCTTAGGCCTAATTGTCGAAACAGCTGATCCGAATTTACTGAAATTTTGCAAATATAAAGAAGGCGTTGTCAAGAGTAAAAAGCAATTTTTTTATGTACACCTACATATAGAAAATCATAGTGTCTGATAGTCTATCTGTCCGTTCCAGTTAATCTCCAAATCACCTGACTGATTTTAAGACCGACTTGTGGGATAGCTATTCTCCATGCTAAAATGGCTAAATAGATTTTTATGAAATTAGGTATACCTAGAGATTTCTTAGGCAGTTGAGTTTCAGAATGTTCTAGAAAGTGTTACAATTTTCTGGAGCGTCGCGTTCCTTTAACTGTCTCAATACAACTGTGGTCAACGCGAGCGAAGCCCGCGGGCGGAAAGCTAGTTATATAATATATTTATATGTTTATGTATAGTTTGATTTTTATGATAAATATGGTATTACCAATATTATAAACTCCCAGAAACAAGAGTATTCTAAAAACAAAATTAATAAATACCTAAATAGATTTTAAGTTTCCTTATTTAAAAAAAAATCACCTATACCAAACTACATTATCAGTGAGTAAGATGGGCTGTATTTTATTTTCAAACTAGCTTTCCACCCGTTACTCCGCTCGTGTGGACTACACAATTGTATCAGGACCGCAATTTTTTTTTGCATGGGTATAGTGTATAAGCTGAAGAGTGACAGGCTACTTTTAATCCAGAAAAAAGGATCCCAGTACAACTGTGTAGTCCAAGCAGTAGAGCTGCGGGTGGAAAGCTATTAATAAAAAAATTCTAATGCAATTTCTTATATTTCTTTTTCAGATATGTGAGTGACGTAGCGAGGCGAATTGACGATGCCCTGGCTGGCTGCCGTAACACCACCGACCTCTTCACAACTAACTTAGAAGTTCAAAGACAAAAACTAAGGGATAACTGTGAAAAACTTATGTTTTTAGACCCCCTTAACTACGGCAAGAAATGTCTAGAACTTTTATGGAGAAAAGTTTATTATGAAACTGTATCTGCTGCAAAGAAAGTCCAGACCTCTGAAGAAGATTATGATAACTATTTGTTTACTCATATTGTATGTGGAATAGGTCATTTTCATCATCTCATTACAAGAATTCAGTATGATATGAAGTTGCAAATCAGAGAATTAGATTATGTACCATTGCACAATGACGAAGAGACTGAGATATTGGACTCGACAGGTGATAGTGAGCTGCGCCAATGGGGTCGCTCTGTTTTACATTCCTGTCTGATTTATTTGGGTGACTTGAGTCGATACCAAGTGGAAATATTTCACGCTTTTGATCCATCTATTGCCGCAAGATATTATCTTCAAGCTTCACATTTAGATTTATGTTCAGGAATGCCATATAACCAACTTGGAAATCTTTATATGGAAAAAAATTATAATCTTGACTCAGTATGTTATTACATTCATTGTCTAAGCTGCCCATCACCATTTGACGGTGCTATGGGTAATATGACAAAGCTTTTTGAAAAAAATTCACATTATTTAGAAACTGTTGTGCACTCTGACAACTGGTCCCAAAATGAGCACATTCAAGACACTTTGGCTCGATTCTTGTCTCTGATAGAAATGTGGTACCTTGGTAAAGAAAATGCTGAAATATCAACTAGTTGTAACATAGTGGTGCATGCCCTGAAAGTTGCTTTAGAATTTAAAAAAGTTGTAATCCCAATTGAGATGCCACCAAACAGCACCTACACAGAACTTATGCAAAATTTAGAAGATGAGCATGTCAATCCTTCATACATTAATGCCAACATCATACACAAAATAGTGCAGATATCTTTATTTACTGTATCCAAAATGTGTGAAACAGATGAGAAAAGTGCTTTTGCTGCAAAAGCTTTCACTCTGGCTCTGCTATCACAGCTTCTACAAAAACTACTACAACAATTATTTGAATTTGGATTAAGAAATCCTGCTTCCAAATATCGCAGACACTATTCATCTACACCAACAGCAGAAATAAATATTCAACAAGTTGAGGAAAATGATGATGAAAAGAAAAATGACGAAAATCCTATTATAGAAACCAATGGTACCACAGAAGAGCCTGATATTACACCTAACAGCGACATTCATAATGGTGGTGGGTCTGGTACTGAAGAAAAGGTAGTAAATGGAGACATACAAGTTACTAACAAGAAATCCTTAGCAAAACGAAGGCGTCGTCGGCGAGCAGCGTCTTCCGAGAGCTCTGACGTAAGTGATAGCGAAACAGAAACTAGCAGTGTTGAGTTTATATCAGAAGATTCTGACTGTTCTGTTTCTGATGATTGTGAAAGTGATGCTGGAAACGAAGATCAAACGCAACTTGAATCAAACAATGGGCATGTGAATGGGGCTATAAACGTCACAATTGGTGAAAAACCTGAAACCCACAATGAAGTTATTCAGAAAGAAAACATTAAACTTGAACTTAAGGATATACCTTCTGAAAACTTGAAAACTTCAAATTCTGATTTAGATCCTGTAAGAATACAAAATTTTCTAAGGGGTGATAACTTTCTTGCGAGTTTAAAACTCCTCCAAGATTGGGCATTGACAGAAAAAGAACTTATCTTATCATGTGGCGAAAGTGGCGAGTCACTTTTTCAGTGTGTAGTAGATTTACTGAATATTATGGAATACAATTTCCAATTTAGAAATCAGGAAATCACGATCATTGAATCGTGTCCCATCCTAGACTATGCGAAGAGTGTCGCTAAGAAGTTGGAGCTGGAGTATAGACACATACCTCTACCTGAAGATGTTAATTTGCGAGGGACTACTATTTGTAAATTTGACAAGGATGCTGCAGAATGGCACCTGTTAAATAAATACAAACCGACGGACTATGAAGAAAATGTTATTAGAATATTGAACTTCATAGATTTTGGACACCAGATGGCGAAAATCGTACCTCGAATTCGCTATAACAGGACTATGCAGATATTCTATCTTAAGAAAGATCCCGTGCCAAAAGTGAACACAAAAATAAATCACAAAAGAACAAGAGAGTGGCACAATTCGAAAAAACCTAATGTAAGTATATATTAATTCTAACACTACCCAATGGTGTAGTATTTTTTTCGATACTGTCCGTTCAAGTTGGACAATGTAATGAGTTTGAGTACATGGTTAGGCAAAAAAGTAATATTTTGATAGCGCTTTGCAATGTTGCCTGCTCAAAAGTTATAAAACATAAATATATAAGGCTTATTGGTGGCTTTTCGCTCCACTTTGCTCCTTGAATTATCACAAGCAAACCCTAACCTAACCTTTGTTTTTGAAATGAAGGACCATCAACCTATCTTAGCTGGATTTCAAATTGATCATTGTTATGAACACAATTTTCATCAGGCAGCATTGGAAAGCCGACCCAATATTTTATTTATAATTTATAACAGGCAGTTTCAAATTTAGACTGTAATTATGGAAGGGTTATTCAGGGTTACATTGAAAAAAAAAAAACAATAAAAAAATCAAAGAGCATTAAAAATTTTCAGTCACAGTACTTGAAAAATCATCTCAGATTGTCAGTTGTCTCGTTTTTTTTGGTGCTTATAATTTTAAAAGTGCATGATTTTCTTAAAATATTTTTTATCTGATAACTCAATACTTTCCTCATCATCCGTTCCCAACTTGATGTTTATTTCTTGGACAACCTGTACATACAAAAAATTATAGCGGTCCTGGTACAGTTGTATGTGTGCGAAGCTGTGGGCAGAAAGCTAGTATCATTATAAATTATAGCCTTCACTTCACTTCATCAGCCCATTTTTACCCTACTGCAGGGGCTTAGGCCTCCCTCAGGGTGAGGAAGGGGGCTTGGATCTTAAATCCACCACGCTGCTCCACTGCGGGTTGGGGACTGTAACGACCGCCATCTATTGACAGCGTCCGGGAGTCAGTGATAGTTATGTACTTAAGTCAGAAAAACTCATTAGTACACGCCCGGATTCGAACCATGACCCTATGGGGCCTTATAAATTTGAGACAGGTTCGTTACGTTTTGTGCCTATTATAGCCTATTTTATTCTTATGTATGAGCTATAATGTTACTGGTCAATTTAAGTGATTCTAATAATACTTAGTCATTCAAAATTGCTCTGGCCAGCTCAGCTAGAGTCCCAGTTGCATTGTCAATTTGTCTTCATGGTCAAAACGTGGGTTGGGGATCCTACCATGAAGACAAAGGGGTACTTTGGTATAATTGCAAAGTTTCATCAAAATCTGTTCACAAATTTTTGCATGAAATATTAAAAAATATCCATCCATTCTCACAATCTTTCGCGTTTATAATATTAGTAGGACATAAAAATCCTTTGTATATGTGAGTTTGAATTAAACCTGAAAACTATTTCATAGATTTGATGAAATTTTTTTAAGGCTCATTATTATTTTAAAAGTGGCTATGTTGTGTTTTGGAGTTTCCAACCTTTTAAAGCTTATATTTGGATGCTTTCATCATTCCTTACCTCCTGCATAACTTGATAACACCCCCATTGCTATATATTGGATTCAGTGGCTTATTCAGGATTCAAGCTTGGGGGGGGGGGGGGGGGGTCATATTTTACATTGAACTTTAAAGCTTATATTAGTGCTAGGCATGCGAGGTACGTTCTACGATCTTAATATGGAAGCTCGAGATTTTTTGTTAATTCATAAAGACATCCGATGTAATTAATTCACATAAACACAACTAGTTCCAAGGCATCGTAGTCCTAAGTATTTGATACTAATTTTAACTAGATACCTCCTCGCGTTCCAGAGAAATAGAGTCTAGGCAGACCGACAGACATACAGATGAACAACGAAGTGATCCTGTAGCGGTCCCTTCTTAGGGTCCCATACATCAAAGATGAAAAAAGGAACCTGAATAGGGTCATTCTGGTATCCGTCTGTCTGTCCATCTGTCACAGTCTTCTTTCTCCGAATCTACTAGATGCAAAAGTTGAAATTTGAAATATATGTCGAAGTTTCGTGACCAATAACAAACGTATAGCGTAAATGAAAGATGTCCATTTCGGGGAGCAAAAAAGAAAATTAAAAAAAAAACTATTCTAAGGGCTCCTAAGTGACATGTTGAATGAAAGTGCTCAATATGAAAAGTGCAAGCATATTTATATATAACCCAACCCGCAGTGGAGCAGCGTGGTGGACTTAAGCTCCAAGCCCCCCTCCTCACCCTGGGGGAGGCCTAAGCCCCTGCAGTGGGGTAAAAATGGGCTGATGATGATGATGATGATGCAGCATATTTATAATTTTAATATTCAGGGTTTCAAGATATTAAAGATAATTGATTATTCCTTCTTATCACCGAAACTATAGTGTTTAAAATTTTGAAATAAATACGGAATATACATAGAGCTTCATTTATATTTTACAGAAAAAAAACTAAACGATAAACAAATGAAATTATCTTTTTGGGGGAAAATTACATAATTTAAAAAAAATCTCAAGTGCGTCATGGTTCATATCAAATCTAAGTGCTCGTTATGAGATATAGATAATTTTTTTATAACGTTTATTATAATTTTAAAATGCATAGTTTAGTAGATATTAAAGAAAATATATGATAACCTCCCATTGTCCCCTGTATCTCAGGAACTATTAAACCTAAAATTAAATCAAAAAATCTGGAATATGTTGCCTCACTCATTACATAGTTTACAGGAAAATCGAAATAAAAGTCTTTTCATTCCCACAGGAAGCGAGAAATATTCATGAAGAGAAAATGCATAGATATAAAATGTATTGCTTAATTTTCATTCCATTCCATTCCATCAGCTGTTTTTATACCCCACTGTAGGGGCTTAGGGCTTGGAGCTTAAATCCACCACACTGCTTCAATGCGGGTTGGTGGATTGTAACGACTGCCATCTATTGACAGCAACCGAGACCGACTGCTTAACGTGTCCTCCAAGGCGCGGAGTTAGTGATAGTTAATGTACTTAAGTTAGAAAAACTCATTGGTATAATTCCAATCAAACTTTATGGCGAATCGGAATACAACGCTTTATGCATGCTTGCGCAGGTTCAGTCATATGCCCCTCGCTCTACTACGTCCCGCTACACCTAAAATTGGTTACTGCGACGCGACTTGTGCCTATGTTCACATCCACCATAAAGGTTGATTGGAACTGTACATGCCTGGATTCGAACCACGGCCACATGGCCTTATAGATTTGAAACAAGTTCGCTTCACTCGGGCTATCACGACATTTCAATTTTGCTGAGAACTAATAAGTTCAATTTGTCTAGTGGATACTATGGTAGGTTATTTACACGAAGGAGTCGGATCCAATTTTTAACCTAGGTTAATAAAACACACTAGGTGACGTGACCCTCTCCATGCGAGTCCAACTCGCACTTAACCTGTTCCTTTTAAGATTCGCAACCCTAAAAATGCCATGATTGAACAGATCTAGTTATGTAAAATATGGTCAGCATTCAATAAACACTATATCTATTTAATTACATTAGGTACTTTGATGATGTAAATAATTTACTATTTTACTGAGTATTAAATAGAAATGTATAATTTTCCAATTGCAGCGTAGATCTTCTTGCCAAATGTTTTTTAGTTAATTTATGTCATTGTGCTGGAGAGGTGGGGGCGGCCCCCACGCCCCTCCCTGAATATGCCACTGATTGTATTTGTGATTGACATCAAAACATACAAAAAGGACATAGATATGAAAGGACTACATATAGTTATCTTGTTATTCTATTGTGTAGGCGCACGCGCATATTGGTTCGTAATTATGAGATGAAGGAATAAAGAGCATGGAACAAGAAAAACACGTTACCGGAGTTGTCTCTTTTAAATGAAGGGGAATAGATGGAGCTAATGATGTAGCCCTTTATATATTTTATAGTGCTAGATTACAAGTTTTAGAAACACCACTCGTGGCTATTAATAAAAGATAAAAAATTCCCTTCGTTGGACACTGAATTTTATCTTCGTATAGGTGGGCAGTTAGGTTTCAAAGTATAAATTACCATATAACGCTGACTGTTTTTGTCATAGCTGTGTGATGCAGGAGTTTATTTTCCACTGTCTGTTAGTCACCTAATTGTCTATTGGGCCAATAGACAACGCGGAATCACTCCTACCGCATCACGCTGCTATCACAGAGAAGACCAACATATAGTGTAACCTTTAGTTGGTAGTGTAGTGTAATTTCGGTGTATATTACTTGTATCATTACGACATATTGACGACGTATCATATAAACGACCGCTTGGCCTAGTGGGTAGCTAACCTGCCTATGAAGCTGAGGATCCCAGGTTCTAATCCCAGGTCAGGTCAGTATTAATATATTATGAATATTGATACTAGTGCCAGGTCTTGGTCGTTATATGTATGTGATGTCTTCGCTTGGCAACCACAACACAAGCTAATGCTTAGTTTACGGCCTAGACATTGTTCTGATGTATATGTTATTATTATTATTTGTTTGCATATAGTACACTGGTATTATTTATCTTTGGTATGTACAGGGTGAAGGCAATGAAGGTGGCTTACTACGTCGACTTGGTCAGCTATGGTTAGCGTCTAGAGTACGAGAACTGGAACGATCAGGGCACGCTGATGTCGCACCGGCTGTGCTGGCTTTAGATGCGGCAGCTCTTCATTCACATTTACGTCGAGTAAAGCACTTACTACGCGCTCGTACTTATCTGATACTAGTGCCCACTGTGGGTGAGTGTACTTTCTTTAAAAGTTTATCTAGTCTAGTTTGAAAAGATCTGTATATTGCAACTGTCAGTTATGAAATTACTTATTACCACTACTTATTATAAAACAAAGTCTCCTAGTCGCGTCTGTTTGTCTGAACGCGATAAATTAAAAAACTACTAAACCGATTTTCATACGATTGTCACCAATGGGCGGAGTGATTCAATAGAAAGGTATTTGTATGTAAATCATTATTGTTTTGTGTAAATGGCTTGAAATGTGACGATGATTGTTGAAGATGTTGGAAAAAATCAAGCCGGCTGGGAGCTTTCATCGAAAACACTGCCTAATGCCTAATACATTAAAAATACTCCAAATAGGATAGACATCTGTTACATTCAAATCGAATGAAAACTAATCTACATGCTAGATGAAATAATCAAAAAAAAATGTAGGTATAAATGCTCTGCTACCAGTGCGAAGCCGGGGCAGGTCGCATTGTTAATGTATAAAATTGATGTGACATTGACACATTGAAATGGCTTCCAAATAGCATTTCAAGCTACCAGTGCAACAAGAGTTACGAATACTTAATGAGGACGCAATCCCAACACCCAAACGTGGTCCAACATAAAATTCATTTTTATCATCTACCGACACCGAATTGGATTCGGAACCTTCCGCAATTAATAAACCTTATATTTGTTACAATTGCGTGTTTCGCTTTCAGCTCCGTCTATCATATAATAATAATAATAATTTTTTGAATAGTGCTTATCCAAGTAAGCTATCTTATCTTATTTATTTGGCGTGGCTTATCTACACTGCGACCTATATAGTTCTATTGTGTCCCATCCATTGACCCTACTAAATAGACAACTTGTAAAACTATACTTTATAATTAATTGTAATAAAATATTTTATCTTTATCTATATGGTTGACAGTACTACAAGAACTGGACGAACTGAAGCGCGAGATGAGCGGCGCGAGAGATGCAATACGTTGGCTCGAAACGCAGCTGCAGACGGGTTCACGGTTCCTGCGCGCACAACGGCCCGGTCAGGCGCGCTCTTTGCCACTACTCAGGTAAAATTATTATTAAATATTTCTTTTACTCACACTATTGCACAGATTGCTCATTAACTTAGGATTTCAGTCGACGATGGTATGCCGACTCATTCGCTGTTGTTCACGATGCACCTTCAATGGTCAAAGTTCAATGAAACACGAGGTTTAGTTTTTTTGATTACCTCTATCCGCTATGTCTGCCTCGTCCATTCGATATTCGTTGTGAAGTGGCTGGTCGAGGCGGCGGGCGTCAGGGCGCAGGGCGCGACACATCTGGTGCCCCCCCGCTGCCCTTTTGCCTTGCTACGTCCGGCCAACGTATTACGTAAAAGGACGCACGAGCCGGAAGCAGAGGGAGTACCGTTTACTTCGTATTCGTCTTATATCTATTAACAATTATTAACTATATTTAAACTATCGTATGATAGGGCTCGGTTTACATATATGTTTATAGTTGTAATTAAGCGGCCTATGTCGTAACGTAAGCGTAGTTCGTCTTAAAACTATATTGTCACTACAGTATTATTGTTTATCACTAATTAGTACTTTTTAACAATATTATATTTACAAATGTACACGACACTTCACAAATAGGCACGGGCGCGCCGTATCGTCGATTACAATTTCCTTCCTTATAAGTATTACTCGCAAACGGCCCAAACATTTAGAGCTTTTACACTTTGACGTTAGATAGATTGTCCACGTTACAATAAGAAGAAGAAAGAAGATTACAGTAGATCTCAGGGTTTGTGACATAATAAAAGAAGAGATAAAAAAATAATGAAACTTACGTTGTTTAGTCATTGATTATAATCATTTTAATAGTTTTGTACGTTTAGCTAAAACAGAATGTAAATATTAATTATGACCTCTTTAGACATGATTTATCTTCATCCGAGTTAATTTTCCTCATGTTCTGCAATCTCATTTTACCATAGATCAGTATTCATAAGTTAATCCACGAATCGAGTTTTTCTTTCAAGCTCTTTATATACATGAGGAACATTGAAGGTGTGAAGTGATGTTCTTCAGGGAGGTGTTTTGCAGAAACTTTCCAGCGAGTCATTCCATAGTTTTTCTTGGATAATTAAACCAACGATTGAGTATTGTACCAGGATCCGGATGCGACATTATTAAGGCGAAAGTTCAAGCAGTATCGTATCATTGTTGCAAGTTGAGTGCACAATGTCTTGCAAGCATGATTGCCTTTGTACAGTCTCATCCTAAAAGTTTCATCACGCACAAGTAACTGGTGTTCAGACTGCAACTTTTGAAACAATTGCATAGACATAACATTTGGTTGTCTTATTACCGCAACTTGTAAAAACCGATCTTGACGTTCGATGGTTATGCGATTCCTACCTGAATTCCCATCAGTCACCCCACCAGTGATACGATAGCACGACCACAGTCTCGATATAACTTTTTGAACACCACATTGTACTGCTCCAACTTGCAGCATATCTACTGCCCTTAGAATCTCCTCCTGGGTCGATGTCGCTGCTGCATAGAATAAACAAGGTTAAACAGAACCAACTGAATTAAAATTAATTGTAAAACTCTGGTTTAAGAAACAATTTTTAACATCAATCCACCATACGAAAATTGCCACAAAGGATCCCGACATTAGTTCTCGCCGCTTCTTTTTTTTTTTAACTTCTTTGGAATGTTCAATGAATGATTTGGCATTCAAACCTTTTTAAACCAGCCAGTACTTTTTGTGATATATAACTTTGTATATATTATCCGTAGCCGATACCGATATGTTTATAATAGTACTATGGCAATACATTGCAATATGGAAATTATACCGGTGGAGGTTGATTTTTAAATAAATCATAAAACTTTGTCAGTAGTAAACATTTAAAAAAAATTTTGACCTGATGTAGATAATTTTCGCTATAAAAATTATATCCTCCGCAATTTGCAAATAATTCTTTTATGTTTTCATTGAATCTCCAGATACCCACGTAAGGCGCCGGCTCACGTCCACAACTTTATACAAATCTTGGAATTCTGCTATCATTTCATCGCCGAAGAAAAACAACCACAGGGCGGCGGCGGAGATCCGGACGGCGCGCTGCACGCAAAATCCGCACCGCTGCTCGTTTTATTGACGGGTAATGAACCCGGGACCGTTGACGAACAGTATAAGGAGTTCAGCGTGACCGGCGCGGCGCAGGCGGCCGGCATATCCGTGCAGTACATTGGCGACTTTTACGCCAAGTGGAAGCATAGCGTGCAGAAAAGCGGCAAGAAAAGATGAACATTCGGGTAGGCGATATCCGAGTATACAGTCCACATGGCGCCATCTCACGTTCGCCAAGCCGAAGTTGCGACATCTCGCACACCGGCCGTACCATATGACAGAAGAGTAGTCACTAGGTATCGGTCGATAAACCAATAGGAATCAGTCAAATATTAAACGACGATTCCACATTGTTGTAATTTTTGTTATAATCTACCTATTCTCATAGGTGACAACATTGGATGATCTTAAAAATCTGTACGGTCATTGCAAAAAAAAAATATCTTAATCACATTCATCTTGGTGTTATATCATTTTTCGTAGCTTTGTCCATTAATGGTGGTTTTTAGAAGGTAAATTCATAAAATCATTCATAAATTCATATAGTATCGATTTTTTTTTCATTAATCGGCATTGTCATCATTGTTAAACTGTAATTAAAAAAATACCAGAAAATATTGTTTCAACATTAATTGTATTCAGTGTTAGAATTGATTTATTTTGTCTATGAATATTGTACCCTTGTTTTCATGTTCATAAATAAATATTTTGTCATCAAATTGTGTATTTTTTATTTATACCATCGGAACGTAGAGCAAAGCCGGGCCGCCGCGCCGCGCTTTGCTCCCATCAACATTTTAACAGCTCCAATATAAATGATAGCATTACATATGAGGAGTAATCAAAATAAATCTAGGAATAGAGACTGACCGTTTGGCCGAGTGGTTAAATACCCTAATTGCGGAGCCAAGGGTTGTGGGTTCGATTCCCGCCCGGAACAAATATTTGTGTGCATAATCATGTCTATATGTACCATGCCTGGGTGTAAAATATCTGTATACATTATAACGAATATCTAAATATGCATATCAGTTGTCTAGTATCCATAATACAAGCTTTGCCTAGTTTGGAAGTAGATGGCGCTGTATAGGATGTCCCAGGTATTAACATTATTATTACTCTCTACGGAATCAATATTATGTCGTCTAATCCAGTCTTGATAATCAGCATTTTGAAAAAATTAGGTACCAGAAAATAATATTTTCTTAAATTAAAAGGATAATAATAAAACACACAATCACAACAACGCCTAAGTCCCAAACTAAGCATTAGCTTGTATTTTGGGTACCAAGCGAAGACACCACATACATATAACAACCAAGACCCGGTGCCGGTATTAATATTCATCATATAAATTCTGACCCGACCTGGGATTCGAACCCGGTGCCTCCAGCTTCGCAGACAGGGTCGCTGCCCACTAGGCTAAATTGTCGTCGAAATCGGAAGAAATAAGTTTCTTCTTTTGAACTATATTCGTTACAGAAAACATAAAAACTACCATAAAACTATACAGCAATGTAGATAGGATCATGACTTTTCGCAACTATTCATAATCTTTTATTTTTTAGACCAATTTTTCCAAATGAACAATAGTCTTTGAGTTAATAGTTTTCAAGAAAACCACCATAAAACATACACTTGAAAATCATTATCTTAAACCCTATGACCTTGCGCGGCGAGCATGGTGGGACAACTTATAAGTAGCACACACAACCTGAATTACAACGTAACCGTTTGTAATTCAGGTTGAGAAGTCGCGATTACGGTCTCTTAATGCTATCTAAGCTATTTGTTATCAGTTTGATTTTTAAAAATATCTTTTTTCGTTTCGGAATAATCGGCTGGTCACACTTTTCTGTTCCATACTGTATAAGGCATTGTGCGAAAGGTATTAGAAAAATGCTCACAAATAGATGTATTTTACGCCGTATTAAAAAACGCACTATACCGGCATGACCAAAACAAGTAGCTAGTTATAAAAAGCCAGTAGTCTATTAGATTTTGTATATTTCAATAATATCTGAGACATCCCACACAGCGCCATCTAGTCCCAAAGTAAGCAAGTATTATGGGATACTAGACAACTTATATACATACTTAAATATATATATATATTTTTAAATAATAGGTACGTATATACTTTTACACCCAACACGGAACAAAGAGACATGTTCATACACACAAATATTTGTCCCGGGAGGTATTATGTTATATATTATGGTATTATGGGGTACTAGACAACTGATTAAACTGTTTATTTAGAACTCTTTAGTAATATACTCTACAAAGTCAGTTGTTAAGAACATAGACAAAAAAAGACAAAATAGATCACTCACTATATTTATTGTATAACTAAAATATGAGATAAATTACAAATAAGTTACTTAACAAATGCTCCATGCAGGCCTTGATTTAACAATAGCCAAAAATGAGCTTCAAAAAGACATGTTTTTTAAACAAAACTCACATGAGAAACTTTTTCTAATGAATATTTTATCGAATAGGTTAACACAATAATATATCAGGGTTGCCACTTATTTTCTCAAATGAAATTCCATGACTTTTTGAGGTTTACTCCATGTTCGTCTCTCCGTTTGTCTGTAGGTCACAGCCATTTTATTTAGACAATATTAAGATTACTGCGCTAAAACAGCATACATATAGAATTATAGATATTTGTAACTGCTATAGGTACAGTTGTATTTGTATTCTCTCTATTGGGTTACTATGAGGCTCTTGTACAATTTTGCAAACTTAGGTCTCGTTTACGAAATATTTGGTTCTAAATTGGCTGTTTTTTTTTTTCAAAATCTGCGAATGCAGATGGAAATAACACCAAAATTTATGGACGGTTTTAAATAACATTTCCCGGCAATTACAGTAGTTTAGCTTCCTTATATTAGCCCCATCTCAAATAACAAACTTGTATAATAATAGTACATAGTACAAATACATCCAGAAAATTATCAAAATTATCTAGGATAAACTAGTGTATGAACTATAGCTGACAAAGTTAATGCATAGTTGATGATGGTTTATGAGAAGTCATTGTTGTTGGCATGGCCACGGAGCACAACTTTTTGCGTTACACGACACGGACTCGACCATTTTTTAATTGGATTATTAATTTCAATGCTACATCAATACAGGGTGCAGATCCAAAAACGCGTAATTTAAGATGAAAGCACTATTGAAAGGACATATCTTTTTACAACATTAAGAGACTTGAATTTTTATACAGGTTTGTGGGGCCGTAAACGTTAGTATTTGATATTACTGAGCATGATACCTTCACTGGTTTCTGAGAAAAAAGGCGAGAAAAAGGGTCTGAAAAAGATTTCATGTTTTTATTTACTTTTTGAAATTCGGAATATTAATATTCTTATTTTTTGCAAATGTTTCACACATGTTTCGTGAAGCACGACACAAATTTTTTTCCAGCGATGATTGATAAGTTTGAAACAATTTGAAAAATACATACTACTTGGGCAAGTAATATAAGCTTATTCTGATGCATTTTTTTACAGTATAAATTATCAAAACTAAGTACCTCATACAATATTGAAACACCCAAATACTGCAGGAAAAAAAATGTGGAAAATGTGTAACTGTATTGGGAAAATTGTTCATTAGACTTCGAAACTAAATTCTCCTTGAACGTCTATAAGAAAACGGAACTATAAAATATCGAGATTTGCAGCTGCGGTATTTTAAATTACAACCATATGTAAGATTTTCATAATGTTGAAAAAAGTTTTAATAACTCGTTGGTCAAGAGTTTGTATGAGCCATTGTGAGGTGTATTCATCATGTATTATGAAGTATATTTTAGGTTTTTGGCACTGACACCATTTATTGAACATTTTGAAAACTGCATTGTTTATGTTTTATCTTCACGGACGGAATATTTATTATAAATATATAATTTTTATGGAGACATTCCATACATTTATAATAATTCCTTGACTTTTTCAGTCATTTGAAATTTCATGACGATTCCAGGTTTTCCAGTTGAGAGGCAACCCTGTATATAAATATACTAGAAAATACATATTATATTACATATTATATAATATGCATTTTATATAACGACAAAATAAATAGCCGACTAATTTACTTTTAATAATTTAGAATAAACTATCCACTATGCACTTTGTTCCTACATCATAGACAGATTGGTAAGAAAAATTAAAATCACACAAGGTCTATTTTACACGATTAAAGAATGCAAGGCCTGTAAAGCAGACAGCATATAAGTTCATAATTTAAGAACATAGTGCATGAGGAAAAATATTTATAATTTCAGTTGGTTTCCTCAAAAATACTATTAAAGTTAAAAATTTAAATAAGCATAAGTAAATATAATTATGTAAAGTATATACAGCTATTAAAAGCCATTCACATCCGGGACAAAAATGCTACAAAATTAAAATATACATGTTACAAAATATAATAAAGAAAAAAAATTACAAAATTACGACTTTGGACAGTACACCATTAAAAGATAAAACATGTAAAAATAATTAAATATTTTTTTTTCGCGATACCGATTGCAATATTATTGTGCAAATAGCTTTGTATTTGTCATATGTTAAATACTGTATGTTAAAAAAAGGTACTTCGATCCACATCAATCTAGCGTTCTTGATGCTCGAATATCACATATACAATATTTTTAACAGAAACAGTTCAAATATTACTGCAGTTATGCATGTTGGCAATATGCAAGTTCTCTTCATCGTAGAAGTGTTATATGTACTTTATTTTCCTAAGTTATAGTGAGACCGAGTTTATGTAACAAAGGAATAGAGACAACATGAAATAATTAACATATGGTATGGAAATCATTTTTGAGTAGTTAGGAATACACGGAATCGATGACGCGTCGCCTGTTCTATAGAGCTGAACAAATTATCCGCTCTGGACCACCTAATGTCACCACCGGTGTTGGGTTGGCCCTCCAATTTCTCAACTGACTACCAGCGGCCAAATGACACAATAGTATTGCCATATCATCCACCTGTGTATAAATTGTCCCATTTCACCACTGCTGATGAATTTGGTATATGACTACTGGAGGTCATTTGGAAGCAATTTTTCTTAATTTATTAACAATAATTCTTAATAACAGACATGCATCATTGTCATTATATCCTAGGGTTATCTGCAGCAGACTATTTCTAACGGTTAAATTGTATATTGCAATGCGACATTTTTGTCTTAATAATAAATTTTAAACCCTTTATCTTTATGATGTGTAATTGTGACTCTCCCGAATCACACGGTAACCCATTTACGTACGAATATATATCATCGCAAAGAGAAAACAACTTTTATATTATATATGATAGATATGGAAGTACTATTGTATTATTTGGTTACTGGTAGTTAGTTGAGAAATTGAAGTGCCAATCACTAGTGGTGAGATTTGGTGGACGCTCCAACCTCCAAATCTCACCACCGGTGGTCAGTTGAAACGAAAAATTTCCCGCTTCATCACTGGTGATAGATTAGGAAAAAATTGTTCCCAATTAACCTCCAGTAGCCACATGGGAAATTTTCATCTCAACTGACCACTGGTGGTGAGATGGTCCGGAGCGAAATTATCAAAACGAATTGATTTTTATGACTTATAGCATAGTTCACCATGATTTACCGGCATTTCGAAATATATAACTTGCCTACTGGCGTGCGAAAGATGAAAACATCTCACAGACATTGGACTTCACGTTCGTGGAGCCTCTATTTCATATAAGCTCAGCATATAACGAACAACTGAAATATGTGTGCGTTCGAGTATCAACAAAGACATTCTTTCTTTTTTTGACATATACCAAAAGGATGTAAATTTCTTGAAATGCAATTTCATTACCAAGTTTATCGTTATCAAGCAATGTTAAGAATGCATGTTTTCCTAACACAAGAATTACTAAACCAATTTTGATGAGACGGTGTTGGATATATCATCATGGTGCTATTTTTAAAAGCAGAACAGTAAGAACAAAATTACCAGATACGGGAGTCAATATTTACATGGGTATTTTCTTATCTGCTAATACCTCTTTTCTTAGTCAATTTATTCAGTTTCCTAACAATGAGAGGATTCACTACTTCTGTATGATCTTCAATATTTGTTGGCCTATCTTCACAATATAAGATTGTTCTTATGTGAGATCCTGCAGATGAGATACTCATCTCCACACAAATGTAGTTTTGCTTTCATTGTGACAAATCTTAACACAAGTTAAAACAAAGATTACTACCCTTAGACATTTTCTATGTTAATAGTTGACTGTGAAAATAAAATATTGATTGAAACCACAGACAAGTCAACCTTTAGACCACGCTTTAATAAACGTCAGTACGAAAACGAAATCGCCAAAAAGTGGCGGGTTGCGGGGAGAGGTCGGCTAGTTTTCATTGGCTCGTTCAAAATTGACAATTTAATGGCTTCCGACGTGCTTCCAACTGACGGCTCACTAGTGACGTAGTTATGTAGTGTCACTACATAGCCTTGGCGAATGCTACTCCCTGTTAAAGCATGGTCTAAAGGTTGACTTGTCTGTGATTGAAACATATAAAAAAGATTTTTTACATAAACGTCTGAGTGATCTCACTTCTATAGATTGCTAGACCGATTGGCGTACGATATATAGTCCACTTAGAAAAAAATTACATTTTACAAGTATTATGAAATAGAAACATCACCAGAATTACATAATGAAATTTCAATCATGAAAAATCTGTATTAATCCTCGCAAGTCTTACATTACTCACTTCAATCGTATGACAGCTTTACAGAAGTACAATTTCGAATTTTAGTAAATAATTAAAGTATGCCTGCGTTCGGATCCATTTGTCCACACACACTAGCATTAAGAATGTGTCGACGTAAAAATTTTTTGCTACGTTAATAATTACAACGTTTTTGCAGCGATGCAAAATGCCACTGCACTATGATCATTAGAGACATGTCATAATATATTATGCATAAGTGAGAATTTAAGTTTTGAAATACACACAAAGAAATGAAAAAACCTCATTATTTACATGTAAAGAAGAAAATAAAATAATAACTCTGTTAGTATTTTACAAAATAATCAATACTACTACAATGTACAAAATGTACATTTAACAATTTTTCAACAGTCTTATAAATGTATATAATCTATACAATATTGCACTTACAACTCAAATGAGTAGCGAATATATAATCTTATATTATTATGAGGTTAATGTGCTTAATTCTAGTGTAATTAAATTAAGTATTAGTGTAAAAATTGCCACCATACATAAATCAAGAATATTCATTGGCTAGTAAAATTATTTACATGCAGTAGCTGTTTGTTAACATGATTATCAATATTAAAATGTACCACACACAAAGACCAAAAATAAAGGTCAATTAACTTGTAAACTGCTTTCATTAGCAAATATTCCAACACCACTTCTAAAAATATCTTCAGATTCCTTGATGAAACAAGGTTCATATATACTAATCAAAATTGGTGATGCACTGTATAGAAATGACAGAAATCAGGCAATTATATCCATTATTACACTGGGTTTACATTATGTACAGAAATGGCTAGCATCCCACCAACTGTAACAGTTGTTGTACAGTTGAACGGTCCAACAAACACAGATCGAAGTCAAAAGTGGCCGTGGTGACTTCATAGCGACCTGTCTCTGCGATCAGGTTCACCACACGCTCCAGTTCCTCATTGCTCTTGATAGTCATGATCCGCTGTTGTAATTCCCTGAGTTGTACCATGTAATCTGGCGACATCTGTCCTGGCTCCCCATCTTCCCCGAGGCTGCTTGATACACCATTATCTTGTAATTTTGTTTCTGTTGTGACACCACTACTTTCACCATGTTCATTTTCAAGTTTGACAGTTGAAGGTTCAATTGATTTCTGACTTTTTCTACTATTTTCTTCCTCTTCTTCTGCAGCTTTTCGTTTACGGCGTTTTTCTTCCTTTTTTGTTGATTTCTCTTTATGTTTTTTTGATTTTTCTTTATGCGCTGGTACAACAGGTGCCTCAATAATTGGTTCGGGTTCAGGCTCTGGTTCTGGCGTGGGAACTCGTTCTTTGGGTGGCTCTGGTTCTGGTGATGTTTCAATTTTAATTTTTTCCGGCTCATCCTCTGCAATGATTGAGACTTCTGAATCGGAATGGCTGCTGTTGCCATCGTCACCACCTACAAGAGATACTTTAGCCAGTCCACTTTTAGAACTACATTGAGATGCTGTATCAATCGAAATCGGAGAAACAGGTTCAGGAGGAAGCCTGTCTTTTGGTACGGGGGTTTCTCTGGGCTCTACAGGTTCAACCTTTTCAATGGGTGCCTCGCGAGTTTTATCATGTTTGTGTTTTTTCTCTTTACTGGATTCTTTATGTTTTTCTCTAGATTCATCTTTCTTTTTATCTTTCTTTTTATGTTTATGCTTTGATATGCTCTTGTCCTTCAGCTTGTGATCTTCAAGCCGTTCTCCTGTATCTTGAGGGGTCTTTATATGATTTTCAATAGAAAACTTATTGAAAGGCTTATCAGATTTCGATGGTTTTTCTTTCACTGGAGTAGGTGGAAGGGTTTCTTTTACTATTTCCTTTTCTTTCGGAGTTTCTCGTACTTTAGGTGTGTCTTTGGGTGGTTCTTTAGGTGAATCTTTACTTGGTTTATGGCTTTCTTTTTTGTGTTCCTTTTTCTCTTTTCTTTCCTTGTCTCGATCATGATTCTTTTTCTCCTTCTTTTTCTTTTCTTTAACTTCTTTTTCAGCTTTGATTTCTAGTACCTTCTCTTCAAGTTTCGGAGGTTTCTTTTGGTCTAAGTTTTCAATAGTTGGCTTTGGAATCTTATATTCATCTTTATTACTTGATGCACTGCTGGAGCGTGGTGGCGGACTAACTGGTTTTTGAGATACACTTGGACAGTGTTTTTTAGGAGGATCTGGTGAAGGTGGTCGTTCGCTTGGCCTTTTACTTGGTTTATCTTTGGGCCTGTCTAATTCTTTGCTATGGCTTTTACTTGGTTTGTCAATTTTAATTTTATCATCTTTAGTCTTACTCTTTTCATTTTTAACTTCTTTGTGGTCATGTTTTGATTTCTGTTTATCAGAACTAGAACGATCTTTTTCTTTTTTTTCTACCTTCACAGCTGTTACAGGTTTCTCTACTTTTTTAGGATCCGGAGAAACTTTTGGAGGCTTCTGAATTGGAGGCCCAAAAAGATTTTCAAAACTATTTGTTCGGTGAGGTGTGTCTTCTTTATATTCTTTAGATTTATGTTTTTTTGAATCTGATGACAATTTGGGTTTACTAACAAGTTGCAATTTTTCATCGTTATACCTGTTTTTAGTGTCTTGATCAGGATTAGTATAAAAAGCATTGTTACACATTGTTATCCCACCTCCTTTGAACAATTTCTTTTTGAATTCGTCGTTAGGATTTTGAAAAATATATCTGTCTTTCAGCAAATTATAAGTTGGACCTTTTTCTTGTAAACTTAGGTCATAGTTGAATTTAATTTTTTTAGGCTCATCTCTGTTTTTCAAGTATATCTCAATGGGCAAGTTAAAACCAGCATACCCTGATTCTTTAATAGAAAATGGTGGCTCCTTTACAACTAGAAGAAAAATATATTTCATAAATTTACTAAGATTCACTTATTAAATCATTGTGTCCTATGATTATATATATGTAAACAAATATTAGTAAAGTACGGAATTTGTAGTCAAGGGCTATGTTACCTTATATACACCTGTTATTTCCAATTTGAAGAGGTTAATTTATTTATTTTGGTAATTAAATTTTTGTTAAATTTAATAGATGTATTGAAGAAATTATTTATTTATTATTTATTAATAATAGAATTATAGAATTAAATATGAATAATTATTGTATTGTGGATTTCAAAAAAATATTGCAAAAAAATATGCATGGCCCTCGCAGACATTGCATTTACCTGTGTACCTGTTCAGTTTGTTGTGAATGAACTCACCTCGTTTAGGTTTTGGGAAAGTTTCGTGTAAATGGAAAACTACTTTTTCAACAAAGTGGCTGATATCTGCGCCTTCCTGGCCACGTACATACACTTCCCAATCATGAGTAAAACCTTCAGGAGTTTTTTTGGTTCTAATCGAAGCTTCGTGCCCAATTTCAAAATTCACTTTTACTGCAGTCATATTGTCGCTATAAAATGAAAGAGGGAGCTTGAGAATTTGCAATAAAAATAGAACAAAGCGTTATTAATTTAATTTTTAACAAAACGACGGTGTTATTAAATTTGTTCCGATAAAATAACAGAACGTAGTAGTAAGTTTAGTGTTGATACAAATTAATACTTGCCACCAATTAAAATTTTCTTAACCAGAAACATCGCATGGCCCTGTTGCAAATATTATCATACCACATCAAACGTTTAATTTTTAACTAATCTTGTAATCGCCGAAAATACTGTTTTAGCGCCCTTGTTATTTTGATCCGCCATATTAGCGATCGCCAAATGTTACCAGCAAAAATTTTACGTTACACAAATACACACCGTGAAAAACCCATTATTATTTCCATGGCCAAACTAAAGTCGGTAGATCAAAGTCAGTCAGGGCCATAGAGATAATAGAATAGAGCAGAGTACCCGAAATGCGGGTCTCAACAGAAAGACACAGAGCTTATGAGTACCTTGATTTAAATATACTAAGTCTATCTTTTTTTATTTTGAGCATCCGCAAATAACTCTTTGGTTGACAGCTGTGGCTATCAAATAAGTGTCCCAAGCACTACTGGTGGTAACTATTAATTATTACTACTAGTATTGGCTGTAACTAATGGTCTAATGTTTAATGTTATTGTCGCCAATTTCATTTTAATTTAGATTTTTCTCAGGCGCCCGTCACCTGCCAGCTTTTCCTTCACACACATCCGCTATTTAGATTTTTGTCGTCTTTTCTCGTTTATTTGTTCTTTTAGTAAGTAAACTTCTTATTATAGAGCCCTAGCAACAAAAGTCAAGAAGAGAGAAGAAAAAAATATAAATGAAAATAAATTATTGTCACCCTAGAAGAAACGAGACAAAGGGACTTAGACCCATAAAGGTATATATACTAGCGTAAGAGAGGAACACAGTGTGCGAATGACATCCAGCTCTTTGCGGAAATCCTACATGCGAGAAAGAAATGCAAGAAAATCTGACGTAAAACCTCTTTGAACACATTTAGTCTTCTTTACTCACTTGTCAAAATAAGGTCCAGCTTTGTTTTCTATTTTGTGTTATAATCGTTTTGAATTCTACAAAAATTAATTCTTGTGATAAAAATGGTGTAGTGTTCAGTTTTAAATTGCACTGTAACATATGTTAATAATCCAAATAAAGAGACATTTCACCGGTAAGTACTGCCAATAACATATTGTTATCTTAATGCTTATTTTTATAAAAAGCGATCCTAAATTTACTTGGTTATACATCAGTAGTATACGGTAAATACTTTATTTTGTAAATAATTTGTTATTTTAAACAATTATGTGTACGATACAAAAATATTGTGTAAAATTACAATCAAACAATGAAGCATAGGGATTGCACAAAATGTATCGATATGTCGATATTTTCAAATATAAATATTTTGTAAATTTGATATTACCTAATTGCACCTGTTCCACTGGAATGATGTCGTTAACTGTTTTTAAACATATTGTGAGGTTTATTTAGCCTGGCAGCACATTGTAAAAGAAAGTATGACATCTATACATATATACTACATATAGGGTATATATGTAAATACAAGAGTTTTTCAAATGAAAATATAAGATATATACACAATTAATTTTAATCGTTATTTATTTATGATTTAAAGTCTGACGTTCTATCTGTTCTCTGATTATGAACGTCGTAAATAATTTAACTTTGAATGACAAAACTACTGTATACAATAGTTTCTCATTTTCCTCCAAGAAACTGCGGTGTTAAAAAATGCTTCCTGATAATGATGACTCTTTCATAATATCCAGGTTTCCTGTAAACACGGTTAGCATAGAACAATGGAAAAAATGTTAAATAGAACAGGTGGGACTCCTCGAAAACATTCTTTGGTTTGCAGTAGACATTTTACGGATAACTGTTTTGTCTAACTAAATCACCGACGACTTTTGAAGAAAGGATCTATACCTACTGAATTTGTGCCGTTAGGGGTTTCTTTTTTTTCATATGTGCTTACTAAGTATATTAAGTAATATACTAATAATACTTAATATCTAAAGTCAGAGCATTTATGCCAACTGTAATTTCTGTACAGGTCAATCTGAAGACCAAGCGATCAGTGTCAGCGTACGTTTACCGGGATATATCACCAGGACCTTCAACTTTAGAGCCTAAACCTTTATTTCAGCACTAATATAAAATTGATTTGAAGAAAAAGTCCATCACAGTGAAAATATCAATTTTAGGCAAATTATCACTTTGTCTTTTACAGAAACTTGTTCCTTTATATTTAAATAAAACTTAATTACCTATTACATAAAGAAACAAAAGATATTATAGACTAGTCCAAGGCATCCAAGGCATAATTTGTGGTGCAGTGAGACGACGCGACACTCAATCGAGTAGACAATGTGACGTCATGGGCAGTAAGAAGCCACCAGTCAAACCGCACGAAAATACATAATAATAATAATAACGTGCACATTACAACGTCGTGGCCCCAAACTAAACATTAGCTTGTGTTTTGGGTACCAAGCGAAGACACCACATACATATAACAACCAAAACCCGGTACCAGTATCGATATTCATCATATAAATACTGACCCGACCTAGGATTCGAACCCGGGACCTCCAGCTTCGTAGGCAGGGTTGCTACCCACTAGGCTAAGCGGTCGTCAAATTAATAAATATCAATAATTTATTTCTCAGTCATTTATTGACGAATTTAAAAAAAAAAACTTTCACTGTTTTATTAGTTTTGGTTTATCTTTCAATTCTATCGAGTTAAATTGTATATTTTGAACATCATGAACTTCTCCATTGTAAATGTTTTTGTTTTGTACATTCTCATTTTTTTGTTTACAAAGAGTTAAAATTTTGTTGTTATGCGTTGCAACGTGACGTATTGTCATTAAAAATAAAAATCGTTTATTTATATTGTTTTATTTATTACGTGGCTTGTATTCAACTAAATATTAAAATTTCCATAATGATGTTAACGCTTTCTTTACTTCTGCAAATTTTTTATTATCAACTGTTAACAAAAAAAAAAATTTATTGGAGTAAAAGAAATGGCATTTGAATTGACTGATTGATGATTTGTCATTTTAAAAAACTGAAAGTTAGGAAAAGTAACTCAAAACAAAAATTATGTAGTATAGCAGATTCAAAATAATAAATAGGATTGCCGATTGCGACTTATGATAACGCGGTAATTTCAACGACACATTATCATGAAAGTACTACGTGCTATCGATAATATAAAAAACACCCATGCACATCACTAAAACTGGCTCAACCACATGTGAATTTTGCACACATACTCATTTCCGTTTCGGTCATGCGATGTTTAGATGTCAGTTGGTCTCCTACGCTAGTATATATATGTCTATGCTTAGACCTCATTGGACCTATTTCATCTCCTCGTTTCGCAAAGCCGAGTGCACTGTCCTAAACCTAGTATTACGTCCATGGGTATGGTCCATGCAATGCAGTGCAGATGTGGTGCAGTCACTGTTTATTTTATGTTTTTATTTTGATCATGGATGTAATATTGCCTACTACGCAGGTTCTGGACTGTGCTCTCTCGAACCTGTATAATACAAAAATGAAACCTTTGTGTTATGCATAAGGTTCACTATAATTTGTATGCCATGAGGAGGCAAAATGAGTTTGTAGGAGATAGCTACCAGTGAGTCCCTTTGTCTCCTTCTAGTAGTTACCATTAGAAAAAAATATTTCATCTTGTAGGTTCATTATCGATTTTTATAAATACGAATACTCGTCTAAGTTCTATTTTCTGAGACTTCTGGTGTTTAATATGTGTTGGAATTCGGATGATAATAGTATTTTTGAAAGTTATTACGTTAAATTTTACAAATTTATTTTTTCAGTTGTATTTAAAAAGGATTTCTAAATTTGTGGTTTTATACTGGCAACTAAAACGAGAATTAGAGTATGACGTACGTATTGTGAAATTTGAAGTTTCAGACGTCATATTACTAAGGTGGCCATAATATTCCATTAAATTAATATGAATTCTTTGCTAGTTGCTTATAATGTAGCCGCAAGGATAGATTCCCAAGTATTTCAATGAATATGAAAGATGGAAACTTGTATATTTCTGTAAAGAGAAACTTTTTTTGTCCAAGTAAAAAAATAATTTAGTTACAGATCTGATATCTTTTGAGTTACAGATCGACATCATAGGGGTTACGAATTTGACATTATACATCATTTCTAAAGACTTCAGTGAGTTATTTCTAAGGGGAGGGGACTCAGGAATTGAAATCCATCCCTACCTCTACCATCCTGTCATATTTTTGAGATTTTCAGGTGCCAATCAAAAAAAGGTAGTCCATAGTTCCCTACTTAACAGATATTTCTTATCTCTGGGTCCCGCACCAGCACTCAAGTGCTTGACATTATGGCCCTAATTATACACCGGATCATTAGGGGTTTTTGGGATTGTTGGTTTTTTTTTTGGAAAGGAAAGGAGCTTTGTCACCTGTACAAAGTAGCAAAGCGAAAAAGCGAAAAGCCGCGAAATAGCAAGCAATTTTTCGTGTAGGGTCTCAAAGAGGCGCTCGCGTGCATCTTAACTTGTTTTCTGCATTTTAATGTATGAAACGTTACTGAGTGTTATATATTGCTGAAACAAGAAAAAAACTAGATTAAATTTGCTAAAATAGTATCTATATTTCAAATCGTTTGGCCCAGAAACAAATACACTGCTGTTTATTAAAAAATAAAACAGGCAAAAATAGCAAAAAAAAAAAACAAAATTATAAACATTTTACTGTCGAAATTGTGTTATATTTGTAGTTTTAGCTATATTTTTACGTTTGAAAACATAAAATAGAAAGCTTTCATACAATTATTTTACAAGAAAAAAAAACGCAAAAAAAAATAATGTCGACGGTCCTCCTGAAATCACTATTCAATTTTAAAATTTTTTTTTCTTTAATATGGCAAGTATTTTATCTTTGAAGCTTTGATTTTTAAGAGTTTTAACTGCTTCACAATTTATTTTGGAGGTGACAACCCTCCACCGACGGATCATGTTTTATTGCGGGTTGCCTGCTTTTAGTGACTAGCTTTCTTGAACTTATGTTTTGAAAAATATAATATAATTTTGCTTTTGGTATGGTTACGGCACCACGTGATTCAACACTTAATTGTTATTCATTGGCTATTTTTTAAGGTATAGCTAATATGATTTTAATTTAGATTTTTCTCAGGTGCCCCTTACCTGCCATCTTTTTTCGTTTATTCGTTCTTTTAGTAAGGAAACTTTTTATTACAGAGCATTAGAAACAAAAATCAAGATGAGAGAAGAAAAATATAAGGATTAATGAAATTATTGTCACCTTAGAAGAAAAGTGACAAAGGGACTTGGACCTCGCTTGAAAGCAGAAAGCTTAGTGCACTGTCCTGAACTTAGTATTACGTCCACGATTTTAACTCTGTGGGTTGTTGTTTTAACCTGTGGTGCCCATGGTGCATCTGTGATCTGTGGCAATCTGTGGTGTTGTAGTATTTATCTATTCTTCTACGTACGTACCATTTAATTGATAATAATTGATGACAAGTTAAAAAGTTTTATTACATATTATTATATTTCTATCTGTACCGATCCGTAATACCGCTTTCGAAAATAAGAGTTGATTTAAATTATGGTAATGTAAGTTTCTAGGATGGCGGGGTTCAATGACTACACTGGCTATGGTAGGCCTTTTGGGCTAGACCCGAACCGAGAGTCAAGTGATTTGTATGATACTCGGTTTCAGCAAATATATGGTTATCACACTCCGCTCACTGAAGAATATCAAGGACCTCCCTTGGTCATGGACGATATTCCTGATGAAGGTATATGCATATAATACTAGACTTTGCCTACAATGGCGTCAACTTTCCAAAGCTGCCTAATGCTAATCGTGTTCATAGCAATGATCAATTTAAAATTCAGCGAAGGTAGGTTGATAGTCTATCCATGAAAATAGGTTAGGTTTTGCTCGTTCTAATGTGAAAAGCAAAACAAAGCGAAGTGTCAAACCACCAAGAAACTCAATTTTATTTCGCATTACCGTTATAAAATATTTACTGCATGAGATTCCTACACCCCTCCCCTATAACCCAGATTAAATTTTTTTGATTATTCATCAGGCAACTATGTAAAGCGCTTCCCTACAATGGGTTTCAAACCGTTATAAAATATTTACTGCATGAGATTCCTACACCCCTCCCCTTTAACTCGGATTAAATTTTTTTGATTATTCATCAGGCAACTATGTAAACTGCTTCCCTACAATGGGTTTCAAAATTCAGATTAGTTTTTCATTTAATTGAATGATAAACTATATTTCTGCTATCATAAGGTTTACTGTTTTTGTTTCTGACATTTTTGTGAAACCCCATTTTATTCTTAATTTATGTTATTAAATTTCTTTTCGCTGCTCTTCGCCTAAAAATTATATATGTAATGATACATACCATGCAGGTATGTTGGACCAAATGCCATTTATTTGAATGTGAAAATATTAAAATCTGTTTAGATGAATGTATAGACAGCTAAAAAAATTTAAATTGAACATTTTGAATACAGACATCACTTTGTTAGCTATATAAAAGCATAGATATACACATGACTAAATGCACTTTTAGAATATAGTTATATACACTAGTTCAGTAAATTAATTTAAACATCTCTATTTTAGATACCAATGCATATGTAACAACAGCTATCAGTGTAGCCAGTTTAATCACTGAGAATTTATTAAGTCACCCATTCATTGTGCTCAGAAGACAGTGTCAAGTAAGTTTTATTTTTTGCTTGATTACTTAGTTGCTTTGTTTCTAAATTAAACATATATATATTTCAGGTCCATAATAGTTTAAAAAATTATCATATAGTTCCATATACTCTATTGCCCGTCGTAGCAAGATTACATAGACGTCAGGACTTTACTACTTTGTGGAAAGGCATTGGTTCTACCTGCGTCGTAAAGGGTCTTAATTTAGCTGTTGAAGATGTCATATCTAAAGGCACTGGGTGGCCAAAGTATGTATCAAATTAGTATAAATTATGTTATAGTAAGTTCCATCTTTTTGAAGATACAAATATATTAATGAAGTGGGTGTAGTTGATATTTAAATTGTAATATACTAATAGTATTACAATTTTACAGAGAAATTGCAAAATGTAATACGGTATTACATTATCTTCAACATGTTACCCTGAAATGGTATGGAGTTTTATTCTATCTTACACTACATATAAAGTTAATTTAGATTGTCAAATAATTATTAACATTTATTTTGTTTTAGTATAAGTTTGGCGATAATAACACCATTTTATTCAGCTAGCTTAGTAGAAACAGTACAGAGTGACATCGCTAGCGACAAGCCAGCGCTGCTTGATGTGTTTCGGGAAGGCTGTGCTCGTTTACTTGAATGGGGCTCGCCTAGTCGAGGCCGCATGCTTCCAATATGGGCTATTGTTATACCCACTGTTGGTCTTGGAATCAGCAAATATCTATCACAGTAAATATTGATGATTGTGCTGGAAAAGTTACTAACCAATGAATGAACAGTAACTTTACTGTAAATAACATAATCACAATGGAGAAGTTTACAAAATTTTTTTCATTCGCTATTTATTATTAAAATTTAAGCTAAATTAAAAGTGTGAAAGAATCATGAAAATATCTCTACAAATAAAGAAGTTATAGGACATTAAAGATTCGAATGCATACATATTTTTGCTCCCAACGACGGCTCTGCGTGTGACGTCACGCTGCCCGAATTCATTGGCATGCAGTCATTCGCACGCTAACGAGTCACAGTGTTTTGATTATTTCTATAGATAAGAGTAATTTCTCGTGATGGCTAAGACCATTGAGACAAAAAGCAAGCCTATAAATATTGTAGGTATAGTTCCAATATGTAAAAGCACGACAGTTAAAACTCCAAATACCTACACAGCAGGAACAGAAAGAAAACTTTGCTAACCAATAATCATCACTACACATTATAAAATAAAGTCCCCCGCCGCGTCTGTCTGTCTGAACGCGATAAACTCAAAAAATACCAAACGGATTGGCATATTATTAACACCAATGGACAGAGTGATTCAAGAGGAAGGTTTACGTGTGTAATTTATTAATTTTTTGTGGAAGTTTGTTGAAATATGACGATTATTGTTGAAGAAGTCAGAAAAAAAACAAGCCGGCTGAGAGTTTTCATCCAAAACGCTTCCAAATCCTTTTGAGTTATAACAAAATATCGTATGGTGGAATTTCGTCCCTTTGGACGAAAAAATCCGTCCCTTGGACTAAAGAAAAGTCCGTGATGGCATATGTCTATTTTTTATAGATAGCTTACTATACCTATTTTTATGTTTAAAAAATGGTGTCATATGATGAGGTAATTGGAAAGGAATTTATACTGATACAGTATTAATCCTTATCAAATTAAATGCGTTACTTACCTTCAGCATTTCATACAGATTATTATTGCCCATTACACCATACACTTTAAATTAATATCTTAGGAATTTTCGCGAAATAATTCAGCGGCCGGGCGCGGCGCATAGAAACATAGAAATATTACTATGGAACAAACAACACGGCGCGAACAGATACATGTGCAGCAATGAGCAGTCATAGATATACGATGTCATCGTCACAGAGGCAACATGAGAAACTTTGTTTATATTCTGCCTATTGAATTGGGTCGAGGTTAAGCAACGGTATGTGTACATACAAATATGTCATATGTACATACAAATTCGTACGGAACCCTCGGTGGGTGAGTCCGACTCGCACTTATCCGTTTTTTTTTATTTAGCTTCATCTGTCTGGTGTTTGTGCTTGTTTGATTCGTCTTAACAAGTACTAATGCTTAATAAGTACTTTGGTTTTAGGGTGTCGGTAAACTATTATAAAAATAAATAGGTACACAAATGTCTATAATTACCATATCAAATTTCAGCTTTTTAGCTTTAAGACTATATTTTTCATGATTTAATTACAAATATATAGTTTTCAGATTTTTCTCTATATTTGTAGTATAGGACGGTATTACTTGCCAAATTTCATAGGTCTAGGTCAATGAAAAGTATCCTATAAATTTTGATTCCTTTGAGAGTGTTGAAATATACGTTTTTTGCGGCATAAACGCCGTATCTTTTTTACGTTAACTTAGAAGTTTGATTTTTTCACAATTTCAACGGACAGTACACCTGAGTATATAGTTTTAATTTCAAATCCACGCGTTCCCGAGATAAAGGGTCTTGACAAATAAATGGATGGAGGGACGGACGGACATCTTATAACGGTCCCGTTTTTTCCTATTGAGATATGGAACCCTAAAAACCAGACTGTAGATAATTACACTTACTTGAAGAGTTTAATACCTTTATATCAGCATTAACATAAGACAGATTTGAAGAAAAAGTACATAACGGTGAAAATATCAATTTTAGGCAAATTATCACATTGTCCTTTTACAAAAATTGTTCCATTATAATCAAATAAAACTTAACTACCTATTACATAAATAAACATAAGATATTATAGCCTTGGATGAAATATAGGAACTCAGTTCGTAAAATAATAACAGTGACAGCATAATTTTTGGTGCAGTGAGACAACGCGACACTTGATCGAGTAGGCAATGTGACGTCACGGGCGGTGCGAGGCCACTAGTCAACCCGCGCGAAAATACATAAATTTAAATAATTTATTTTTCAGTCATTTATTGACGGATTTCAAAAAACTTCCACTGTCTTATTAGTTTTGATCTATATTTCAATCCTATCGAGTTAAATATATTTATTGTAAATATATTTCGAACATATTCGACGACCGCTTAGCCTAGTGGGCAGTGACCCTGCTTGCAAAGGTCCCGGGTTCGAATCCCAGGTCGGGTCAGTAATATGGTGAATATTAATACTGGCACCGGGTCTTGGTTGTTATATGTATGTGGTGTCTTCGCTTGGTACCCAAAATACAAGCTAATGCTTAGTTTGGGACCTAGAAGTTATTGTGATTATGTGTGAACATCATGAAACTTCTCCATTATTTAATGATTGCTTAAAATTTAAATAGACCTACAGATTTATCAGTTAGTGACTTTCCAATACATTGATATATTGTTGAATATTTATTAAATTATAAGCTTTTGTTCAAACTTAAATGTTACTTTATATTGTTTTAGTATAATGTTGAGGAGTATAACCGTCAAAATATTGAAATTTCAACAAAGACACCGCCATGAAATAAGTGATGGCTATTCAGTATACTCTAAGAAGTCTCAAATTCCACTCATAGAGGACATGCATCTGAAAGCAAATATTTTTGCTTTTATTACTATGGAAATTTTATTTTATCCTGTGGAGACAATTGTTCATCGTTTACACATTCAGGTATTAATAAAATATTGAGACATAATTTAGCTAAGCCTCTATGTACCAACTGCATTCCACCACTGTTTCTGGTCATTAAGGGTCTGAAACGCAAATCTACAGCACTCAAGGGCATTGTGCATTGTTATTTTTCTAAAGATTGGAAATACTTGATTTTATTGCGTAATGATTCTACTAAAAATCCCCAATTTTGATTTTTAACAATACACTCAATTATTCATGAAAGTAATTAGAAAAGATTTGTGATCACTGTGTAAATCATACATTACAATCATAATTTTTTTTGATAAATTCGCGTTTTTTTGGAAAATATATTTAGATGCGAATCACTACCGTGAGAATGTAATTAATACCCACAGGAAAATTTGTATTTGTGTTAATTTGTTCATATATTTATTTACTCTAAAAACCTATTCTTAGGTGATACCTGTGTAATGCAAAAAACCGCGTCAAGATGTTGCCAGTCGTTTTAGAGGAACTTATCTATTGCAGAGCCACCTGGTGGCTCTAATCTAAGAAGTTGCTCTTACTTTCAAGTAATACTTATTAAACACAAAAAACCGCAACAAGATTATCCCAGCCGTTTTAGAGAATGATGTCCATTGGAACGCACCCTGGTAGCCCATAATTGCTAACTTTATCTAAATACTTGCTCATAGGTAATACCTTTGTCAAAAAATCATATCAAAATCAGTCGTGGTTTCAAATATACACGTCTACTGCAGCGCCCCCCTGGTGGTTAATAATCATAAAACTTATTTAAAAACTTGTTTTGAGATTTGTATCTAAATACAAAATTTCTTCCAAATTGTTTGGGTCGTTTCTGAGATGCCCGAAATATACAGAATGTTTGGTACAGCGAGCTCCGATTTTTTTTCGTGGACAGTAAAACTTATTTACAATCAGATAAGTCAACTTACCTCTATGAACAGTGTTACTGTTTTTTTTTAAATTTTATTTTGTGTATTTTCTTTAATACCCTGACTTATCGCACATTATTTGAATTATCTCATGAATTGAACATACTGGACTTCTCCAGTAATTTTTATTCATTTCTCTAATTACTAATCTAATATTTAAATACACAGTTGGTTCCATATCTATCTCCGTGACGACACCGACAACGGTTAAAGTTTTGTAATGGCGTATCAATAATTTAAAACAAATCATTTGAAAAATTAAATTAAAGTAAATAAAGTTCTTTTATTTTTTCAGCCTATGTCAAAAACTTCTTTGGTTATTCTACTTTCCAGAAATGTATCACATGTGCATGTTTGAGATCTGCTTTTAATAGCAAAACATTTTACCAATTTGAGGTATAAAAATGAAAATAATACATTAATTTATGACCGACTATGGGTATGGATATGGGTAGAGGTGGGGGGTATATTTCCGGGTTGTGGGAGGGGAGGAGAGTAACATTCGTTGTGTTTTGCCACGTCCCCACCGACCAGTGTGGCGAGATGTACGATTTTTTAGACTTATTTTCCATGCATGATTCAAAAACAAAAATTGTATGTAAATCATATGAGTTTTTTTATTCATAATAACCACTGTTTTATCACTATTGCTGCTTGTTTTTAATAACAATTGCTCGTGAAACACAGTACAAAGAAAAAATATTAATATTATTTTTATTTATTACTTTTCTTTATTGTTGGCGACACTTGCAAGCGTATTGGGTCGGTGGGCACACGGCAGGACACAGTCAACATTACTCCCCTCCCTCAACGACCCATAAATACACGCCCCCGCTACCCATAGTTGAACAGAAATTAATGTATTGTTTTCATTTTTATACCTCAAATTGGTATGTTTATGTTTTGCTTTTAAAGGCAGATCTCAAACATGCCTATGTGATACATTTCTGAAAAGTAAAATAACCAAAGAAGTTTTTGACATAAGGTGAACAAATAAAAGAACTTTATTTACTTTAATTTAATTTTTTAAATGTTTTGTTTTATTTTATTGATTCGACATTACACAACTTTAACCATTGTCAGTGTTGTCATGGAGATAGATACGGAACCAACTGTGTATTTAAATATTAGATTAGTAATCAGGGAAATGAATAAAAATATCTGGAGAAGTACAATATGTTCAATACATGAGATAATTCAAGTAATGTGTGATAAGTCAGGGTATTGATGAAAATACACAAAAACAAGATTAAAAAAAAAAGTGTAAGACTTTTCATAGAGATAAGTTGACTTAATCTGATTGTAAATAAGTTGTACTGTCCATGAAAAAAAAAATCAGGGGTTGCTGTACCAAACACCTGTATATAAATAACTACATTTATATAAATATATATTTATAAACAAGAATTGCTCATATGATAGTGTAAGTTACTGGGGTTTTAGGGTACAAGAACAATAATTGACAATTTGGACACCGGAGCATCAGTCACACCAATTTTAACTGGATATGAAGGTTATATGGATTGCTACAATAGCACCATTTCCAGAGAAGGTGTAAGTGGACTTTACAAAGGCTTTGGAGCCTTGGTTCTTCAACTGGTTGCACATTTGGCTATAATAAAAATGACTACTTGGGTTGTGTCTGAGGTGGCTAACCTATTAAAACCTGTTGCAAAATCTCCAACAAATTCTGATGAATCTGTAAATTTACAACAAAAATATCTATTTGAATAGTATCGTTTTTGAAATATCTGTAAGATGAAAATGTATAAAATAATTTTGTTTCAAATTTATAATTTAAAAGTGACAATTTTTATATTTGTTCAAACTTGTTCCCATTCAAAAATAAAATAACAATATGCTCAAAATTGTATGTATAACTGTAATTTTTAGTATTATTCAGAATAAGGATAATATTGTACTTTTGAAAAGTCAGTGGACAAAAAAATAAAAAGGTCAAATATAATCATTACTTGAAACAAAAGGTATGCTGCTTAAAAAAGCCTTCTCTGCTGTAGTGGTGACTGGTAGTTAAGCCTTTAAGCAGTATATTTTTAATACGTTATTTTACTAAAATTAGAATAAGCAAACATTTTTTTTAAATTTTCGATTGCAAGATTTTTGGTTTTTTGTAGATATTGTCTAATAGCTAATGATTGTTATGGAGATTTTAGTGAAATAAAACTTTGATAATTATCATACTTTAATATTGTTCCTTTTCCGATAATCTAAAAACACTGCAGTTAATAAAGTACTTAGGCAGAATGGTAAAGTGATTGTTTAACAATGTAGTTAACTACAGCTCATGCCAAACTTGTCTGCTGTGAAGTTGAAGCAAGTAGCGTCCACAGTATGAAACATGTGTATCAGAGGGCTGAGAGTAGAGCCTACACCTGCGCAAAAGGCACTCGCATCAACTTCAGAGGGGAAGAAATGTTTGGCATGACCTGTATAGAAAAATGATTATCAATTTAATGACTTAATACATGTCTTCCTTTTAGTATTCTACGCATTATGATTTTCCGTCCATTGGGTGTCGACATTCGTGCTTCCCAGCCATGACGGCGCACTCTGCGTACTTCATTGGGTCGTGGAAAATAACAACGTACTCCTTTTGTCCTTACTGATATCAATGAAAATGGATCTAGCTTGAATAAACCTGAGCTTGGCTCAGGATTAGTAAATAAAATATGGAAACCAGAACGAGAAGTTATTCGTGTAACACATCTGTAACAAAATAAAATAATAACGCATGTCACACATGGTTAACTAACCTGCATTATAAGTACTGGATAACGATATACATATTTAAAGTCGGCTTTCCATTATTGTTGCCTGATGAAAATCATGTACATAAAAATGATCAATTTGAAATTTGGCTAAGATAGGTTGATGGTCCATCATTTCCAAAAAATAAGTTAGGTTATGGTTTGCTTGTCATAATGAGAGAAGCGAAGTGGAGCGGAGCTTAGATATATTTTTTTTTCATTTTCTTAAAAAAATATTTACTCCATGAGTTTTTTACACATCTCCCCCATAAGCCTGATTAAATATTTTGTAACTTTTCAGCAGGCTACATTGGAAAGCGCTACCCATATTTATATTTTTTAATCATGCTTGAATAGATATTTTGAACTCGGACATGGAACAAATAGAGATGTCCATGTATGAATCGAACCCGACCTTTGGTTCTGCAGCTAGGGTTTATATCCGTATCCACTCGATCAATCGGTTATTCATAAGATGTACCTACTAATGATTTTCAGTATTTTCACTAGCAAATTGCTCATAATAACTTCGATTGAGTTTATAATAGGTAGGGTATCTACCATATCTTTTGAGTATTTCACTCTAATTTTATTATATTATTTGGGAAATGTTTTCAATAAAATGCTTACTGCAAAACTTACTGCATAGGTTTCATTAAAGACGTGAAAAACCCGAACATTGTAGAATATTGCAATTTAATTTCTACAACTCCAAAACCCCGCTCACCTAATCACAATTGAATTGACACAAATCAACTGAAATCAACACAAATGGTAGTCACAGACAGATAGTAGTAAAGCCAATAGCAAAGTCTAGCCTAGCTAAACAAATTCAGTGATTGATCAATGACCCAAGATTAAACAAAAGTTTTTTGGCTATGTTCTATTCGTTTTATTCTATTCACATTCAATCTAGCCACTACGTAGGTTCAGGACTGCGCACTCCCGAATATATATAATACAAAATGAAACCTTCGTTATATGAATAAGGTTCACTTCAGATTGTACGCCGTAAGGTGGCAAAATCAGGTGAGAGTTGATAGCTACCTGAGAGTCCCTTTGTCCCATTCTAACACTTGCCATTAGAAAAAAACATTTCATCTAGTGGGTTCTTAAGAGATTTTTATAAATAGGAATACTCGTTTAATATCTGTTTTCTGTGACTTATGGTTTTTAATATAACTTGGTATTCGGATGTTAATAGAAATTATGACGTTTCTTTTACAAATTTCTTAAAATTTTCAGTTAAATTTAAAAAGGATGTTTTACTGGCAACTAAAACGAGAATTTGGGGAATTTTGTCGTGAAAGATTTTTAAAGATTAAAGAAAGACAAGGGCAAGAGAAAAATTAAAATGAAAATCACATTGCCGACTTCATAAAAAACTGCCAAATAACAACAATTGCGTGTTGAATCACGTGGTTTCGTAGCCATATCAAGAAAAAAATTAATCACAAAGTTATCAAAAAGTGCATCAAGTCAAGTCAAGTGCGTAATTCAGAAAAGAATCAGAAATCAACAATGATATTGAGAGGTAAGGATATGCCCCACTGAATCACTCTGAATGAGCAGACTGAACTGATTTTACATAAAACGTTTTCATACGAACAAAAATTGCGCCATCTGCCATGAACAGTTCGAACTAATACTATATAACCGATATAACCTTATAAGAAGCGCCATCTTATGGACTTCGTTAATAATACTTATTGATGATACGATGTCGCATGTTCGTTTTTAAGTTTTGTATCATAGTTTTTGCCATAGGTTTTTGCAGCTTTTTACAACGCAACTTAGCTTTTTTTATGAAGAACAATAGCAAACGAACGATCACACCGCTCGTCGCGGATAACCACAGAACAATATATACTTCCCTACGGGAAGAAGAAATGTAACTCTATGGGGGGGAAAAACGACAAGAATAGCGCCAACTACTGGTTGCCCCTAGAACCATTTAATTGTCAGCAATCACAAACCTCATGCCTCATACACGTACACTCCTATATCTAAACACACAAACAAACACACTTATTTTTGACGTAAAATTATTAGCCCCCACTGGCCCCCATAAATAAGTGAATAATCAGTCAAACTTGCAGTGTTACCATGTAGTAATGTGCAATAATATTTTCATGTATTTGAGGTAGAATTCCTATAGTTACAGTTCTTACCAGTTCTTACCTAGTTTAAGAGATACAGATCGCAAATTGACATTATATGTTTAGGTCTAATCTAATATACAATTTGAAGATAAGGATGCAGAAATCAAACATCAGTGATGTAAAATCAAATAAATATATATAGGTAGGTAATTATTATTTACAAAAATTTGTTTGTGTAGTTGTCTACATGTTATGTATATGTGAGTAAAATATTTACACTAGATTTATTCATCATCTGTAAAACTTTAATATTATGACTAAAATATTGAGATACAGCGCTGTGGCGACGCGCCAGTGACTAACAATAACATTGTAGCGGTCAGCGGCCATTTGTGGGATACCCCTCACTGTAACTCGCAGTCGCACCGTTCTTGCGTGAATTTATGTTTAACTTAGTAGGTAATCTCGAAAAATGTTGTACTTGTGCATTGTCCGGTGGAACGTAGAAGATAATTTGTTTCTTCGTGAAATGCCGAAGTGTTTCCATAAATATTTTATGAAAACGGTTCACAAATCGAAATAACATTCGCTGTTGAGAGTTTTTCATTTCTGGAGGTAGGAAATGTGGATTACACCATAAGCATACGAAAAAAATTAAGTCATTTTGTTAGACGATAAAAACATTGACTGACTTATTGGCCGAAAGGTTAGAGACCCTAATCGCAGAACCAAAGGTCACAGATTCAACTCCCGCCCGAGACTAATATTTGTGTGCATCAACATGTCTATCTATTTGGTGTCTGAGTGCAAAGTATCTATGTATGAATATACAGCAAAGAATATTAAGCATTTATATCAGTTGTCTAGTACCCATAATACAAGCAAAATACTTGCTTACTTTGGGACTAGATGGCGCTGTTAAGATTAATTTCCATTCAACTTGAGTTTGTTAGATAGAACATAGTATTATGGAAACTGTCTTATTAGTTGTATGATTCAATTTCGTTATAATACACTTATAATTTTTTAATTCATGTTTCATAAAAGTGACTGAGTAAGGGTAAGACCATATTTTCTAACGTACAGTTTTTATGATCAATTGGAAACATATAGGTATAATATGTTAATGTTTCTGCACATTATGCTTTGAATGGTTTATTAAAAGAAGGCAACTTTACAGTTAATACAAACTTTTCATCAAAATGACCTAAACTTCACATGCGCCATTCCGAAAAAATCTTAATCAAGCAGTCGTAAATCAGTGACTGGAAATCCATTTCAACTCTATACTCTCAATGGACTTGTTAATATGTCGTCATTTGGTCGTCAGGTTTCGTTCAGTCAATCGCCTTTTTAAAAAATCAAAAGAACTAATTTATGTTTTTTTTTTAAAGTTTTAACCATATTTTGGATATAAAACAAAAAAGGTACACTATAAAAAGTGATCCTATCGAATTGACCATTCCCAAAATTTTTAAATAAATTACAATACATTTTTTTAAAGAATATGCAATTTTTATAACAAAATAGATAATTTATTTGATTGATGGGACAATAATCAACAGTTTAATTAAAGAGTTCGTACAAATTTGCTCACTGCACGCGCATAGTTTATGAATTGTTCCATATACATCGTTCATAGTCGAATAAAACACTTTTATTACAGTCATTCATACATTCTGCTGCGATTATCTTGGGAAAAAAATCTTGAAAACATAGGATAATTGTGTATCTGGTATCATTGACAAATAATGTTGCTACAATAAAAAAGAAAAGTTGGCACACAGTAACTGGTATCACTGCTCCTGGCCCATAGACATATATATACTAGCGTAGGAGACCAACTGACATCTAAACATCGCATGACCGAAACGGAAATGAGTATGTGTGCAAAATTCACATGTGGTTGAGCCAGTTTTAGTGATGTGCATGGGTGTTTTTTATATTATCGATAGCACGTAGTACTTTCATGATAATGTGTCGTTGAAATTACCGCGATATCATAAGTCGAAATCGGCAATACTATTTATTATTTTGAATCTGCTATACTACATAATTTTTGTTTTGAGTTACTTTTCCTAACTTTTGGTTTTTTAAAATGACAAATCATCAATCAGTCAATTCAAATGCCATTTCCTTTACTCCAATAAATATTTTTTTTGTTAACAGTTGATAATAAAAAATTTGCAGAAGTAAAGAAAGCGTTAACATCGTTATGGAAATGTTAATATTTAGTTGAATACAAGCCAAGTAATAAATAAAACAATATAAATAAACGATTTTTATTTTTAATTACAATACGTCACGTTGCAACGCATAACAACAAAATTTTAACTCTTTGTAAACAAAAAAATGAGAATGTACAAAACAAAAACATTTACAATAGAGAAGGTCATGATGTTCAAAATATACAATTTAACTCGATAGAATTGAAAGATAAACCAAAACTAATAAAACAGTGAAAGTTTTTCTTAAATTCGTCAATAAATGACTGAGAAATAAATTATTGATATTTATTAATTTGACGACCGCTTAGCCTAGTGGGTAGCGACCCTGCCTACGAAGCTGGAGGTCCCGGGTTCGAATCCCAGGTCGGGTCAGTATTTATATGATGAATATCGATACTGGCACCGGGTCTTGGTTGTTATATGTATGTGATGTCTTCGCTTGGTACGCAAAACACAAGCTAATGCTTAGTTTGGGGCCACGACGTTGTAATGTGCACGTTATTATTATTATTATGTATTTTCGTGCGGTTTGACTGGTGGATTCTTACTGCCCATGACGTCACATTGTCTACTCGATTGAGTGTCGCGTCGTCTCACTACACCACAAATTATGCCTTGGATGCCTTGGACTAGTCTATAATATCTTTTGTTTCTTTGTGTAATAGGTAATTAAGTTTTATTTGAATATAAAGGAACAAGTTTTTGTAAAAGACAGTGATAATTTGCCTAAAATTGATATTTTCACTGTGATGGACTTTTCTTCAAATCCATTTTATATTAGTGCTGAAATAAAGGTTTAGGCTCTAAAGTTGAAGGTCCTGGTGATATATCCCGGTAAACGTACGCTGACACCGATCGCTTGGTCTTCAGATTGACCTGTACAGAAATTACAGTTGGCATAAATGCTCTGACTTTAGATATTAAGTATTATTAGTATATTACTTAATATACTTAGTAAGCACATATGAAAAAAAAGAAACCCCTAACGGCACAAATTCAGTAGGTATAGATCCTTTCTTCAAAAGTCGTCGGTGATTTAGTTAGACAAAACAGTTATCCGTAAAATGTCTACTGCAAACCAAAGAATGTTTTCGAGGAGTCCCACCTGTTCTATTTAACATTTTTTTCCATTGTTCTATGCTAACCGTGTTTACAGGAAACCTGGATATTATGAAATAGTCATCATTATCAGGAAGCATTTTTTAACACCGCAGTTTCTTGGAGGAAAATGAGGTTAAACTATTGTATACAGTAGTTTTGTCATTCAAAGTTTAATTATTTACGACGTTCATAATCAGAGAACAGATAGAACGTCAGATTTGAAATCATAAATAAATAACGATTAAAATTAAATAGAGCATCAGATTTTAAATCATAAATAAATAACGATTAAAATTAATTGTGTATATATCTTATATTTTCATTTGAAAAAGTCTTGTATTTACATATATACCCTATGTGTAGTATATATGTATAGATGTCATACTTTCCCTTACAATGTGCTGCCAGGCTAAATAAACCTCACAATATGTTTAAAAACAGTTAACGACATCATTCCAGTGGAACAGGTGCAATTAGGTAATATCAAATTTACAAAATATTTATATTTGAAAATATCGACATATCGATATATTTTGTGCAATCCCTATGCTTCATTGTTTGATTGTAATTTTACACAATATTTTCGTATCGTACACATAATTGTTTAAAATAACAAATTATTTACAAAATAAAGTATTTACCGTATACTACTGATGTATAACCAAGTAAATTTAGGATTGCTTTTTTTAAAAATAAGCATTAAGATAACAGTATGTTATTGGCAGTACTTACCGGTGAAATGTCTCTTTATTTGGATTATTAACATATGTTACAGTGCAATTTAAAACTGAACACTACACCATTTTTATCACAAGAATTAATTTTTGTAGAATTCAAAACGATTATAACACAAAATAGAAAACAAAGCTGGACCTTATTTTGACAAGTGAGTAAAGAAGACTAAATGTGTTCAAAGAGGTTTTATGTCAGATTTTCTTGCATTTCTTTCTCGCATGTAGGATTTCCGCAAAGAGCTGGATGTCATTCGCACACTGTGTTCCTCTCTTACGCTAGTATATATACCTTTATGTCGAGCGCTTAGGACGGCAACAGAACAACCGTAAAACTGTTATGACACCGATAGTCTGTTTGTATATATTAATTGACATTTTAGGGTCAGCGCACTGGAAACATTTTAGTTGCGTTGTCGGCCCGGTCCTTATATATATGTCTATGGAAATCAATAACTATGATCAAATTTATGATTTTGGTTCGTCTTAAGTTTTTGTATATATTATCTACGGTATCCTCTATTATTAGGAAACCTTTTCATATTTTTCAAAACAGTTCAAGAAAGCTAGTCACTAAAAGCAACAACACGTATTAAAATATGATCGGTCGGCGAAGGATTATCACCTCCAAAATAAATTGTGAAGCAGTTGGAACAATTAAAAAATCCACAGATCTTGCAGTCCCCGCAACCATCAGTTTCATTGAAAATGAACCTACCCAAACCCGATTTTCACAGATTATTTTATTTTGTTGCCACGAAAACGTGGCACTATTCTTTTCAACTCTTTAAACTCAGAAATAAATCAACGAAAAAATTATCTGCTACACGTGCGAAGCCGGGGCGGGTCGCTAGTTCAACATATTTGAAACATTTAGGTTTTAAACTGCAGCCTCTGATATCCTTAAATGTTCTGAACTCGATAATTAAGCATTCGAACGAATACAGGCCGAAAGGCGATGACCGTAATGTTAACAAGTTCCCGAACATCCATAAAATCTAACATGTGATGTCAAATTTCTTGTTCGATTTCCAACCGATTTCCAAAATTTTGGTCTCAAACTGTAGCTGCCGATGCCTTCTAACCTTTGGTATTGCACTTTGAAGCGATCCGACGAATACTCTCTGAAATATAGTAACTTATATCCACAAACACAAGCGATCGACCAAAAAATCTCATCTTTCGAAAATAATTTATCTTACAATTACCAACTGATTTCCAAAAACTTGGTCTCAAATCGTAGCTACGTTAATGGCCGAGTTACTATTTTTTTTATTTTCGATATCGGTCCCCGTTCTTGAAATATTTTGGATTTAGTAAAAAAAAATTCCGATAAAATCCCGATTTTTTTACATTTTCCAATTTTTTTCAAAAACTACTTAACCGATTTCCAAAATTTTGATGTCATACAATGCACAACTAAGTTCTTAATCTTTTAAAATCTTAAAATCTTGGCTAGACCCCATACCCTCGGAGTTATGGCCAAAAATGCGTTTCCCGTGAAATGGATATGATAGTCATTTTCAATGACAAAACAAAAATTTAAAACTTAATCACCTTAATAAATAAGCGACAGGCTCCCCTTGTATATAATACCGCTTTGAATACAAGAATTAGAATCGATCACAGAAATAAAGGGACCTAGATTGTAATTAATATTTAGATGGCTGACCGCCTCTATTTATAAAGTAATAGAGGCGTGAGTGTCCCACATGAGTAAGAAGCCAAGCACGACAAAGTACGTATTTTTGCACGCCTGGGTTCTGTTATATCCCATTTTATTAAGCAGTAAATGCTGACATGTGTAATCTCATATTTTATATAAGGCGACGCTCATATGCGAGCCGCCAGTCAATCTGTGACAACTGTTCGAAGCACTCGTGTAAACTTGTGTAAACTATCATATTAAAAGTTTCAGGTTAATAAAATTTTTTTTTTAAAAAGGGCCTACCCAGAGCCATCCTAACAAATTGGTGTCAGAAGTGGGATATTCAGGGAAATTACCGATATTCCTGGATATCTATAAAACAAGTAAATCGAAGTGTTACGCGCCGCGCTACGCTCTCGATTAACGTTTGGCCTGGCCTTTAAGAAGAATAAGGAGTAGTTCCGGTCGACGATCAGCCTTAGGCATAAGCCTGAGCCCGCACCATCTATCTCCTGGTCGACGATCAGCCTTAGGCATAAGCCTGAGCCCGCACCATCAAAACCTGGTCGACAGTTTGTCTGGACTCCTGAGGGTAAGCTGCATCACCATATAGATTGACTCGCCACCAACAACACCACGTGGCTAATTTCCCACACTCGACGAGTCCCGAGTACAGCCGTCTACGTGACATCACCGTTGCTACCCGCGATAAGCACGCTGCGAAACGACGTGTTTATTTAACTGCAACATCATCAGAAGATGTTCTACAAACTTTCCACGTGTGTCGTCATTATACTGTGAGTTATATTTTTGTCACTCAAATTCGAGTAATACCAAAGTTCAAGTGAAATTCAGTGAAAGTGATCTATAACTCTTATATTATTTTGCGATTCACATATTAATAATAATAACTATATTTTTACTTATTTCTTTCTCGTAATTGTTATTCTGAGGATCTGTACTGCAATTTCAAGTAAATGCCTTACAAACAAGTAAAACAAAACGTTGATGAAGAGTCTGGTTCTGAATCAGACCAACCACTAAGTAAAATCAAAATGACCGAAAAAATTTCACTTTCTGTGTTACTGAAGTTTGTCAAACCCTACAAAGGTGACCGAGAATCATTGCCCGCGTTTTTAACAAATTGTGAAAATGCAATCACACTAGCAAATACAGATCAACAGAACGTCTTATGTAAATTTATTTTATCACAACTCGAAGGCAAAGCGCAACTAGCTTGTTGTCTAAAGAAATTTAATAGTTGGAAGGAAATAAAATCCTTTCTTAAATCCACATTTGGGGAGAAAAAACATTCAACCCACCTTTTGTTCGATTTACAAAATTGTAAACAATTGCCTTCCGAGGATGTGACACAATATTCTCTTAGAATAGAGTCGTGCCTCATTCGAATTCAGTCCGACATCCATTACAGCTGCGATATCGAAGAAGAACTCCCCGGCAGATTAGCTGCTATGGAAGATTTAGCTCTAAATACATTTTTACTAGGAATGAATACCAACTTTTCTCACATTGTACGTTGCAAAAATCCTAAAACATTATCTGACGCGATATCATACGCAATTGAAGAAGAAAAATTATATAATTTAACAAAAATTAAACAACATTCTATTAAACAATGTTCTACTTGTCAAAGAACAGGTCATACGTCATTAGAATGCTACAGGAATAAACAAAAAACGATTAATAAGTTTCATCACATAAATTCGGATACTCAACCTAATCGACCCGTTTCCACATTCGATCCAAATAAAAGTTGTGCTTATTGTAAACATCGCGGTCATTCCATCGACGAGTGTCGCAAATTAAAATATAAAAATAGCGATAAGCGCACTGACCCGCCCGTCGCGCTGAAATCCGACACGCTCGGATCGTATTCGAGTACAACGCATAACCGTGCTACTATGCATCTTGTAGATTCTACCGAACCTAATGACGATTTAAACTAATAAATGTTTCGTTACCGTGTCTGCCGAAACGTATTAACGGTTCAAATGACACGAAAACTCCCCGATCTTTTGATGAACGTGCTCTTAAATTTCCCCAAGCACAATCATCGAAAATGGGACAAAATTCGGTTAAGCTACAAATTCAAGGTCGCCCCTGTAGTGAAGCTCCGCTTGCACAGGATTTTTATGCACCTTCATCTCAATCGAATTCTAAAGAATTAAAAATTAAAGCACGTGTCCTTAAATTTTCCTCGACACAGAGCAATGAAAATTCAGAGACTCTTAAATTTAAAGATAAGTCTTATGTCTCTGATTCACACAACGATATTTCACGTGAAGGAATCTATACTATAGACAATATTAACACTAAAATTTCACTTCCTCACGTCTATTTAAAAACCCACTTAAATTCCAAACCCCTATGTTTCTTAATCGATACGGGCTCCAGCATTAGCATTGTCAAACTTTCGAGCCTTACAAAACCAGATTTAGGAACCGATATTATTACATTAAAGGGTTTAAGCGACAACGACTCCACATGCAAGTCTCTCGGATCAACTTATCTCAATCTTGAACATCAAACCTCTCCAAAAACTAAAATTAATTTCGGGTTTAAATTTCATACAATCTCAGATAAAATAAGTCTCTCTTACGATGGCATAATAGGCAACGACCTCATTAAACATTTTAATATTGATATCCAATATACTACTAGCTCCCTTATTTTAGAAGGTCAAGTAATACCGATTTGTTTTAGCAAACCTCTGTTCGTCATACCACCCAGATCAGAAATGATCATTGAGTGCCAAGTCGACAACCTTCCCGAATTTTCCAATCAGAAGGAAGCTTTAGTTTTAGATCAAACCATATCCGAAGGTGTATACATAGCCAATTGCATAACAACATTAAAATCTAACAATAGAGTCAACGTCTCCGTTTTAAATTCAACCGAATCGGAAGTTGAAGTCGATAATTATAAAATTCATTTGACTCCATACGAAATTTCATCGTCAAATTGTGATACGCAACAAACTCTCATACATCAAATCGAATCACCAAAATCAACCGTTGTGACAAAGTCCTCGAACAAATCCGATGCTCTCATCTAAATCCTCAAGAAAAAAAATCGTTAATAAACTGCATTTCAAAATATACCGATATATTCCATCTTGATGGCGAATACTTATCTCACACAAACGCAATTCGACATTCCATCAACACTGGAAACGCAGCTCCTATTCATGTTAAGTCGTATCGCTTCCCAGAAATTCATAAAAACGAAGTCGAACAACAAGTAAAGAAAATGCTCGACCAAAACATAATTCGCCCTTCAAACTCTCCTTGGAATGCACCCGTCTGGGTGGTCCCCAAAAAACTCGATGCTTCCGGCAAACAAAAATAGAGAATAGTGATTGATTTTCGACGTCTGAATGACGTCACCGTTTCAGAAATTTATCCCTTGCCGCTTATAACTGACATCTTAGACCAACTTGGTCATTCTAAATATTTTAGTACGCTTGATTTAGCTTCTGGTTTTCACCAAATTTGTCTTGATCCCAAAGATACAGAAAAAACGGGATTCAGTGTCACAACCAACAGTATTTCCGGTCACTTTGAGTTCATGAGAATGCCATTTGGCTTGAAAAACGCTCCCTCCACGTTCCAACGGCTCATGAACACCGTCCTCACGGGACTGCAAGGTATACATTGCTATATTTACTTAGATGACTGCATATGTTACTCTCACGACCTCGAATCTCATTTAACCAAACTCGAACTTATTTTTTCTAAATTCAGAGAAGCAAATCTTAAATTACAACCCGATAAATGCGAGTTCCTGAGACGTGAAGTCGCATATCTAGGGCATGTCATCACCGACAAAGGCGTTTCACCTAACCCCGATAAGGTAAAAGCCATTTCTAAATTCCCTACTCCGATGAATCCTAAAGACGTAAAATCTTTTCTCGGATTAGTAGGTTACTATCGTCGTTTCGTTGAAAACTTTTCCCATATAACCAAACCTCTTACATCCTTACTAAAAAAGGATATCACGTTCCAATGGTCTCAAGAACAAGAAGCAGCTTTTAACCTTCTGAAACAAAAACTAACTACGGCTCCGTTATTACAATACCCAGATTTCTCTCAACCTTTCGTTGTTACCACAGACGCATCTAATTACGCCGTCGGCGCGGTTTTATCTCAAGGCGAAATTGGTAAAGATAAACCAATCGCCTATGCGTCCCGTACTTTGAACAAAAGCGAAGGTAACTACTCTACAACGGAGAAAGAACTACTTGCCATACTTTTCGGTGTAAATACCTTCCGTCCTTACTTATATGGCTATAAATTTCAAATCGTTACAGACCATCGACCCCTTACATGGCTTTTTAACGCCAAAGATCCTGGCGGACGATTATTAAGATGGCGATTAAAACTCGAGGAATACGATTATGAGATCGTTTATAAACCCGGTCGTATAAATTCTAACGCAGATGCATTATCTCGCAACCCTGTGAACGCCGTCACTCATTCCCAAATAAATAAAAGTACATACGAACAATACTTCAAAAAACAATTTACGGCACAAACTTCTAACGATACCCAAATTGAAGAACATAACCAAAATTTAACTTCCGCGAAAGAAAAAATAATCGCTTGCCCAGTTTCTCTAGACTTTGATTACTCTATGCCTCATTGTGAAGAACTCTTATCTTATATAAACAATTCCGGTGAACTGTTATCTGCCGAACGCGAACCAGACACCGTACGAGCAATCGACGGGAATAATAAAAGAATTTATTTCTTATTTACAAAGATTCACCATTATGACGAAACCTCTTATAAATCTATATACAACATATTACTTAAATTAAGGGATCAAATTATTTCAAAAACCGACTATGAGAAAGAAATAGCCATTTCAAACTTTTCAGAACCGTTTACCAGACTAGTATATACTAAAATCTATAATATGATATCTTATGTTTTTCACGGTACGAATATTAAAGTCCATATCTATAAAGATCAAATACAGTATCCTACCCCTGCCGAAATCCCTAACATTTTAAAAGAAAATCATGGCAGTACAATGGCTGGTCATCCAGGCATTTCACGTATGTATAAAAGGATCAAAGAATCTTACTATTGGAAAGGTATGCGTTCCGACATAGAACGTTTCGTAAACGACTGTAATTTATGTAAAATAAACAAACCTCTAAGACTTTCAAACAAAGCTCCAATGGTTATAACGTCCTCGAGTACCAAACCATTTGAAAGGCTAGCACTGGACGTCATCGGCCCTCTACCCGAGGCCGGTTTTCAAAAATTTAAATTTATATTAACACTCCAAGACGACTTGACTAAATTCTCAAATGCTTATCCTATGCTCACTTCCACAACGGAAGAAATCGCGCGAAGCTTAATCCATTTCTTTTCACTCTTCGGAATCCCAAAAATGATTCTTACCGATTTGGGAACTTACTTTACATCCGAACTGTTCAAACAACTAACCGATATATTAAAAATAAAAAACCTATTTTCTTCACCATATCACCCTCAAACAAATGGAGCCGTTGAACGGAGTCACGCAACCCTTAAAGAATATTTAAAATCTTTCGTTAACGAAAATCAAGACGACTGGCACTGCTACCTAGCACCTGCCATATTATCTTATAACACAACTCCGCACACCACGACAAACTTTACTCCGTTTGAACTACTATACGGCTTTAAACCGACTATTCCAAGTAGTGTTTATGATTTTAGTAATGACACAACTTATCCAGAATATATCCGTGCTTTACAATGCAGAATGAAATGTTCTCGCGAAAAAGCTTTGCAAAATATAACTTCTAGTAAAGAAGCTTCAAAACGATACTACGATATTTCCGCTCGAAAACCGAAGTATAAGTCCGGAGATCTTGTGTATGTAAAACAACATCATAAATCACGCAAGGCCTTGTCTCCAATTTGGAAAGGCCCTTTCAAAATCATCAAGGTCAATAACAAAAACAATGTCACTATATGTATTAATAGAAAACACGTAAAACACCACGTTAACGAAATAAAACCAGCGTAAAAATATTATTGTTTCAGATCTACTCTTCGACCGAACCATTCGGAACCGATCGAACAAATTTCACATAGTCCTGGACTATATTTTGATCCAACTACTATTGCCTACTTTTACAACGATTACTGGAGAGTAATCACTCACATAGAAATTGTACCGATCAAACCTTATCTCGATAAAATCCACCAATCAATTTCAAAACTAACCGACTTCTGCGAAAAGGCACAGAATTTTGCAATCGATATACATTGTAAAGATAATTTAAATCCGCTGGAAATTCTAATTAACACTAACTACCTAAAATATAATTCTTTGTCCCACCTCATTTCCGAAAAACCTCATAACCGAGAGAAACGATCTCTCGAATTCGGAGGTCAGATCCTCAAATTTTTCTTTGGCACATTAGACGCCGACGACGCTCGAAATTACGACGAAGCGATTACGTCATGCCAACAAAACGAAAACAAAATATTTTCCCTTATGAAGGACAACATTCACGTAGTCCAATCCACAATCAGTAACTTCAATACTTCTATTAGACAACTAAATAACAACGAGATAAAATTAAATAATCAAATCGAAAAATTAAACTATGCTATTACGCAAAATTCTAAACTAAACGAAAATATTATTAACATTTCGAAGATAAATTCGATTTTCTCTATAATCGAAGGATCTCTACTATCAGTCTCTGTTATTCTAGATACAACACTAAATTCAATCTTATTTGCCAAAACTAATATTTTACATCCTTATGTCCTAACACCTACCAAATTATACAACGAATTATCTAGTAATAGATTACCTCGTAATAATTTAGATTTCCCCATATCTCTGTCATTAGAGAACATGCATAGCATCATAGATGTATCCAAATTAACTTCATACTATTACAACAATAAAATAATATTCATTATTCAAATACCATTAATTAACCCTACCAAGTTTAATATCTACAAGGTGTTACCGCTACCAACACCACGAGAAGAACTTAATTTTAAGGCATATGTCCTTATCCGCCCTTCGAAGTCTTACATAGCTGTAACGGATGATAGATTGAACTATGCATTATTAGATAGTCTAAGTGAATGTAATAATATAAAGTATGATTATAAAATATGTCCTTTACCCTATATATTGTCTACCGTCAATAATCCTACTTGCGAAACAAAATTATTAACGGAAGTAATATTATCTCTTCCCGAAACTTGTGACTCTAAAGTAATCTATGGTAATATTAATTTATGGCATAAGCTTCATAATGATAAGTTTATATTTGTACAATCAAATCCTAACAAATTAACAATTAAATGTGAAAATATCGACGATATTAAAGATTACACTTTACAAGGTACTGGAATTTTATCCTTAAATTATAATTGTATAGCTTATTTTCAAACCATGCAATTTCGCACTTCCCGTAATTTTAAAACAACTTTACCTAATCAATTGTCAATTGATTTTAATATTTTGGAAGATGATTGTTGTAACTACCAAATCGTCAATTCTAGTGAACATAATTTAATTTCACCTATAACCCTAACAGATGTCGACTTAGATTCTTTAAAGTTAGCATCGCACAAATTGGATAACTTGAAAGATCAAATATTTATAGCCGAAAATCAGTCCCATATTGTGAAATACGGACATTATTATTCAGCTCTAACCTACATCATAATTGTAATTATAATTTGTACCATCATTTATAAATTATATAAAAAACTATTTCCCAACTGTCAGACAGCTTGCTGTATCCAAATATACAATCAATGTCATAATCGAAAATTAAATACTCATAATACGAGATTGAATACGTCGATTGAAATAACTGACGAATCTGACGAACTTGAATGCGATAAGAAATCTGTTAAGAGTCTACCAGAAGTAGAAATGAATAAAAATAAAGTGTTGTTCCGAAATTCATCAAATAGAAATGTCAGTAATTATTAATTCTGTATCTTATCGTCATATTCAAATTGTTTAAATGTATTTAATTAATACTTTCCTTAGTAATTAAGATTTTTATTTTATATCATGTTTAACTTGTGTTTGTTTTAATACTTATATGATTGATTAATCTTATGTTATTTCATATAGATGTTAGTACTTCGTTATCTCAAAAGATAACTTTCGTCTTAACGGGGGAGATGTTATATCCCATTTTATTAAGCAGTAAATGCTGACATGTGTAATCTCATATTTTATATAAGGCGACGCTCATATGCGAGCCGCCAGTCAATCTGTGACAACTGTTCGAAGCACTCGTGTAAACTTGTGTAAACTATCATATTAAAAGTTTCAGGTTAATAAAATTCTTTTTTTAAAAAGGGCCTACCCAGAGCCATCCTAACAGTTCCCAGGATCCATCACTTAGGAAATATCTCGTTAAAAGGATTGTGCCTAAATACGCTGCACAGAAGATTGGAAATTTTCTATGTATCAATGTTTAAAACATATAACTTATAAATTTTGTCATGCTTTACTTTCTTATGCGAACGTGAGAACCCAAAAATACAACTTTGTACAGGTGATCAGCTTCTTTTCTTTCCAAAAAAACTCAACGATCCCAAAAATTCCCTTTGATCCGGCGGATGAAAAATAATTAAAAATATTCAAGCTTCCGAAACAGCATTTCTAGGGCCAAAATGTCCTTGCACTTGAGCGCTGATGCGGAACTCAGAGATAAATATTTCTTAGGTGGGAAAAGAAGTTTCGTGATAAAAGGTAGCCTATGCAATTTCTGATAACGCCCTATTCATGACTGCAAAGTTTCATTTAAATCGGATCAATCATTTCGGAGCTTAGTCTAAACAGACAGACAGACAGGCCCTACGATTTTATTTATATGCAAGATGGATTTATTACTTGTCTTGCATTTAACTAAGGGAGAATACAGTTTCCGTAATGACGTTAAAACTTTTATTTTATAAATTACAAGCAAATCGCAATTTATTATTAGAAACCTGCCAAAATTTGTTCTTTGTTCTTTCCTCGGGACTGCTTTAAATTCCACGATATAAGATTTATTACTGACCAGTTTTTTTTTATACTATATTTGAAGTTACCTGTGAAAAAAATTTGCCACAACCACCCATTGATTCTCTTCCACAGTATCTTATACAACGCTTTTTAACCATTTTTTAATGGAGATGAGAAGAATATATTAAAAACTTAAACCAAAAAACCAATGCAGGAGAAATTTTCACAAACCCAGTAAACCATGTAGTTAGACATTTTAGATTTTCCGTCTGATGCTCCATTGGTATTTTCGTGCGTAAGTACAATGCTATTCTATAAATTTAAACATATTTTTTACTATCTCAGAATATTTTTGTTTTTAACTTAGTGTTTTAAATGTGTACTGCAAAAAAAAACAGGATATTTTGAACCCATTATCTATTTTTTTAATTTTCGTAAAGAGTTCCTATTAACTTAAGAAAATATTATGGTCATCTTAATAATATGACGTCAAAAACTTTAACTTTAACAATACACACGTCAAAATTCTCCAAATTCTCGTTTTAGTTGCCAGTATAAAATCGTAAATTATGACATCCTTTTTAAATATAACTGAAAATTTTTATGAAATTGTAAAATGTAACGTAAGAACTTTTAAAAATACTATTATCATCCCACTATCAACACATATCAAAAACCAGAAGTTAAAGAAAATAGATATTAGACGAGTATTCATATATATGTCGGAGAGCGGTCAGGATGGTCACTTTGATTAGACCCTTATTTGAACAACCACTCTAATCCTATAAATTTAACTATCACTATAAACATTACTGCAAACTGTAGACACTACTATCCTTAACTCTCACAGGCTTACAACCTTTCTCTAGTCGTATCTATCATTACACAGCAACAATCTTCAAATTACAAATACGATTAAAATTATTAATACGATGCGTAAGTGATCCCGGGACACGACCACCTCACGCCACGTACAGAGCTCTCTCTTCGTGCTTTCGCCTTGGCCTTGGGTCTCGTATATTTATCGCCCTTTTGCGATGTACAATGTACATACATACGCCTGCGCCCGATCCCACTCGAATATGACATACCTCACAGGGTTGCTACCCGATATATATAAGTCATAATCGAGGCATTATATAATAACTCACTATTAAAACAGGCGCGCTGCGACATATATAAAAATCGATAATGAAGCTACTAAATGAAATATTTTTTGCTAATAGCAAGTGTTAGAAAAGAACAAACGGACTCTCCGGTAGCTATCTCCTACGAACTCATTTTGCTTCCTTGCGGCTTACAATTTAAAGTAAAGCTTACGCGTAACGCAAAGGTTTCATTTTTGTATTATACAATTTTGGCAGTGCACAGTCCAGAACTTACGTAGTAGGTACCTATATTATGTCCATGATTGGTATTTCTTCTTTTTCATTTTTATAGTCTTACATGTCAAAGTGTCAATTAAATTCTTTTTTACGGTGTCACTTCACGCTCGCCGAGCGGAGGCGAGCCCCAGAAACAGTGCTATACGGATAAAAGAGAAGGCATCTCCTCCTTTTACCTGCATAGCGCTGTCTCGGCGGTCGCCTCCGCTCGGCGAGCGTGAAACGCGGGCGTTCAAACAAACTGAACCGAAGTGAATAATAAATAAAATAAAACCCATCAACACCCATCAATAAAACAAAAAGGAGTGAAAACGAAAGGAGTAAGTAGCAAAGTAGGAACCTCAGATAGGAACCCTTTAGTTTCATGATAGGAACAAACATGATCAACATGTGTGATCAACAGTTTCAATGTCATACGTAGACAGAGATATTAACCAATTAACAACACAAGTATTCTGTGAACACAAGACAAGGATATTGTGTGGAATTGTGTGACTTGTGTGATTGTGTGTTGTGAGTTGTGGGCAGCCAGCAGTGAGCACTGAGCACACAGATTAAGACTGAGCAGTTGTGACAGAAAAAGAAGGAAGCGCTTGTGGGAATCGCCGAGTCTGTGCAGCGAGTCAAGTCAGCTGAAGTCAGGAGTGAGTAGGGAGTCAACCCGGAGTCAACCAATCTGAAAATCGACGCATGACGCATGATCACGGTTATACCCGTCCTTATCTTTTCTAGAAAACATGCCCTGGAAATGAATACAATTATCGATTTTTTAATGGAACAAGATTCCTTTTAACTGGAAATGGAAAGTGCTAGTCAAATAGGATTGTAAAAAAGGTGCAAAATGCTGTCTCGATTGGCTTTTTGTGTTGGGACTTTATTAGTTCATGGTAAGTTTATTTAAACTTTTATAACTTTATTTAGATATCAATGAATTAATAAAATATGATAATGTAATTTTAGTTATGGGGACCCTAGCTCAAAGCGATTGTACTGACGTACGCGGTAGGATGATCGCTCATGGTCTTCATTTTGTTCCGGGACCAGATACTTGTACCTTATGCGTTTGTGATAATGGTCAACCAAAAGTTTGCAAAGCTGTACTCTGTTCGCCACCCCAGGTAATGTTAGTTTCCAGTACATTATTGTTAAAATAAAAAGAGAATACGGACTATATAGTTTAAGCTGAGCATAATTTATTTAGTGTCAACAAATTGAATGCCACATTTTTGTGGGGCCCAAAATTGATTCCCACCATGCATTGGTCATATGTATATTTCACGGTCCATATTGGAGTACCGAAAGTAATGTTACTATCACATTGTGCCCAAGTATGAGTTGTGTGATGATTCCTCTGCCGAATGTACTTCTTTATTTGGCACGCAGTGTACGCCATTCTTTTCATATGTATACCCTAGCGTCATTTTACAGTGCTGCGTCGGGAAGTCTTATATCTAGTATTAATTAAGATTATGTATGCCATAAGTTATCTCTCATTTATTTCATTTTTATTTTATTCTGGTTTTAGGGATTACCTTAAGTATTTTTTTCAAATTTGTTTTATTGTTAAAATTAACTGTTTCCTCTCCAAAAACAAACGTTTCGTCGCGGGCATCGGCCGTCGCCTGAGAGAAAGGGGACTTGACCCCCGTTCCGGTTCCTTCCTAGTGCAAAGAATTGCCATTGCGATTCAGCGCGGCAATGCGATGAGCGTTATGGGCACATTTGTGTCGTGTGCAACGAGGGGTGGATTATTAGATTAGTTTTATTTGATTACCATTTTTAAGAATTACTTATAGTATTTTTTTATTAAATAGATATGACTCAACTCAAGACATACAATAAAGTCGTTACTTAAACATAAATGTTATTCTCTCTTTGTAAAGTTGAGCCCAATAGATGGTCTCTAAATTAAAGGAGCTGCGATTGGAATGTCTCCGACACCCACCATACTCCCTGGACCTTGCTCCAACAGATTACTACTTTTCCAAAATTCAGACAATTATTGATTCTTGCTTCCACAATTTTTTCAGCAAAGGAATCAATGAATTACTGAACTACCTATAAAATGGTACATACTTTGATTGATAAATTGTACAAATTCATAAATTTTTTCAATTCAATTTTAATTTATATAGAATCAAAATTACAAGTAGGTAAAATGTTTCTAATGAAATAAAGTCAAAGATGTATCAACTAAGGAATTCTAAATTTTATACATAAAGACCATTGAAGCCAAGTTAAAAAAATATTGTACTTATTTCTTTTCTATAGGAGGTTACTTACATGATTTGCAATGTGATTGCACTTTTTAAAATTTTCAGTCTTAATACGTACCACATCTTATAATTTAAAGAATATAGCTGTTATTATAGGTGACCCAGAGCTTGACAGTCTAATTGACGGATAACACGCAGACTAGTATTAGAGTATATTTTGGCCTTTAAAAGTTACGCCCCTAATAAATAGGTACGTTTATAGGTAATATAATAAATAATCATAGTATTAGTTTAAATAACTCATTAGGGGATGTCCTTTAATCACTTGAGGTTTTTTAGGCAGCATCGTGTGCTTTTTTTTATTCAAAATACCAAATATTTTTAGAATGTGATTTATTAAACAAAATCATAAAATTAGATTCAAAAAAACCATAATATGAATAAAATATTATGGTTCTTCACGTGCCCCGGGCCGTCGTCAAGTAGCGGCGGGCGCTGCTGGCGCGAGCGGCAGGGCAACGGAGTGCGGCATCGCGACCGCGCGCGTCGCGGCGACGCAAATCACGAACGCGAGGCCAGCGGACATTACGTGGTCTCGCACAATTCAATTTCATTCGTTATTGATAATCGTGATGTTTTCTAATTCACTACCCCACTCGAAGCCCACGTGATTGCAGGACTACCTATTTCGTATTGTTTCAATAAAAATATAACATGAAAAAAATATCTATAAACACAGGATTGTCGATCGTTTCGAGTTGGCAACACATGTTGTGAATTCATCTGCCTGGATGATGTGGTGAAGCCTGTAGAAGGGGCTGAAGCTAATGTCCGTGTGGCAGCTGGTGGTGCTGCTGCAGTAGTGCTACTTACTATTGCATTGGTTGTATATCGTGTTCGCAGACAAAAACGTCGACATTTATCTGCTGATGATCAAAGGAGTCTCACAAGCATAGGGTTAGTACATTACATATTTCAATTATAAGAATCAGAGACTAGAGACTTTAGAAGTGACCCATTTCATTTGAAACTGATATAACTCTGTATTAAAATGCTTCATATTTTTATCTGTTCTACATTACCAGCTTAATAAATGCGCGGCAAGTTCTTTACACTTATAATTTCTCTAACAACAAGTCAAGTATAATAATTTGCTCATTACCACTGGTTTTATTATCATATGATGTTTAATCGAAATATATTCAAAATGGTACTTGCAGAACTAAGAACCAGTGTGCCAAATTAAAAAAAAAATCTGTTGCAAATCACAAAAAAATCTTTTATTCCTCCAATCAACTCTAAATTATTGTATTGGTAAATTAGACATCAGAGGATATTATTGTGCCAATTTCAAAAAAATCTGTTGCAAATAATGAAATCCTTAATTCCTCCAATCAGGTCTAAGATAGTATTGCAAAACTAGATGTCAAAGGGAACTTCTGGGCCGAGTTTAAAATAAATTCATTGGAGAATAACGAAGTTAAATTGCGAACAGATGAACGGACATGGTACCATACCAAAATGATAAAGTGCCAGCGCTACTTCATAATTCAGTGCAAAATAAATCCATTATTGTTCACATACCACTTGAACATTCCGTAGCAACTTATTTATTGTTTCTCTATATCTGACCTTTTTTTTGGTCAACACTCGACTATGACATTGTTAGGTGTGAGCCGTTTGTTATTTTTGAAGGTTCTCACATTTTAGCGCTTTGTAGAAAACTTGTCACAATAATTGCTCGTCGCTTGTTTGTAACTGAACTTTTGGCAACAGATCTAGTGACAGAGAAGTGTCTAAATCGATGTTGAGGAAGTGCACGTAACAATATTTATGCTTAATGTTACTTGATATCTACATAATTCACTACATGAGTTTTGTCATACTCTGTGAAATATTTTTTAAAGTATTCTCCATTGGTAAGAAGACATGTATTCATATGTGCAAACCCCTTATGAAAATGGCGCTCCAGACACCTTCCGGGACACTGCAGTGTACGTGTTCAAAAGGGCGTACTAGTAGATAGTCATTGAAAAATTTGGGAACCTTTAATTGTTTTTTATATAAGGAACCTATTGACCACCTGTGCCTTCGTTCGCCTGGTTTTCATGATTTCTAAATATGAAATTCTAAATATTCCAGAATGAAAAGAATAATGGTTCAGCTATTTTGAAAATTATCCCAAATAAACAAAAAGACAGACAGACAAAAAGTAGCCTAAGTCATTTCTAATATCCATGGCCTATATTAATCCTGGCAACGTCCTTTTCATGTCTGCAAAGTTTCATTAAAATTGGTTCAGTTCAGTTTGCCTATCGACGATTTTATAGGTATAGATACAGCAAACCACACGCCGCCGTCGTCTGGACTATGAGAAGACTTAGTAATTTGATCGTAGTTCGATGCAAATAGTCTATACTTTTGCCGGCACGATGCGCGGGAGCGTTCCCCATAATACGTGAACTCAGGTTTCGTGACTTGAATTTGGAAGTTAATTTTTGAAGGCTTTTAGAAAACAAAGAAAAGAAATAATAGAAATAATAAATAAATAAAAGAAAAGATACATACATAGACATTATTGTTTTAAGGTATATCAGTGGCGGCATGGCCTATGTCAGTACAAATTCAGAAGCTGGTTTAGCTGCTTGGAAACCTCCATCTAATTTTATGCCTCGTGGAGAAGCACCTCCTCCATATGATGAGGCTGTGGCTCAATCACGTGTCGAAGCACTAAGGTATTTATTTAAAATTAATTTTTACTTAAACTGTCAGTCAAAACTGCCATTTGTTAATTCTGGTAAAGATCTAAACTGGTATAGGTCAAAACTACCATAAGTCAATACTGTCTGATCATCAGAGACACAATAGTGGGGCAAAATAGTTTTTACATTTTAACTATAGCAGAAAACGATTTGTCATTTTTTGATGACCTGAGAAGTTCTTTCAGTCATGTATATATGATTTCTTTACAATTATAATGTGGTATAGTTTTTACTTAAAAGTGAATGTGCCAGATAGTTCTTTTGTAAATTATGTATTAAAATAATTATTTTATTGATTGACCAATTGATCTAGTGGTCGGAGACGCCGACTGCAGACGGAAAAGTCGCTGGTTCGATTCCTGCCTGGAATAAATATTTCTGTGCATAGTAAACATGTCGATGGGTTCCGTATTTGGGTGTAATATATCTTTATATGTATGTATTATAAAGATATTTAAGTATGTTTAAGTATACCAGTTGGATGGATGCATAGTACAGGTCCCGCCCCTGCCTGATTTGAGACTAAATGGCTGTATGTGGAATATCCCAAATATTAGTTGTTACATAATTAATGACGACCGCTTAGCCTAGTCGGCAGCGACCCAGCCTACGAAGCTGGAGGTCCCGGGTTCGAATCCCAGGTCGGGTCAGTATTTATATGATGAATATTAATACTGGTACCGGGTCTTGGTTGTTATATGTATGTGGTGTCTTCGCTTGGTACCCACAATACAAGCTAATGCTTAGTTTGGGACCTAGACGTTGTTGTGATTGTATGTGTTGTTATTATTATTATTATTAGTTATTTTAGTTCAATTTGTATAATCAGTTAAAATCCAGTTAGTAAACAAACAGTTGAAACATCCAAGAGCTCCTATTTGCACAACTTCAAAAAAGGCCAAAATGCTATGCAGATGCTAGTTGACTATTTTTTATTATTTTATATGAAAGAATTTTCTAAATATGTCACAACAGTGAAAGAATTTTAAAAAAATATTTTTTTATTGATTTGGTTATGAATTTTGAAAATGTCCAGTTAGACAGAGAGGGCAATACCACACGGCGTACCTACCTATATGTGTCGTCAGGCCATTTACAATAATGTTAAATATCGTTTTGTAAGAAAGAGGCAGAGATAAAATTTTCGAATGGTGATACATAAATAGATGCATAATTTTTAGACAATTATTATTCAGGCAGGCGAGAGAGGCGCGGTTTTAACGCTGGAAAAAAAAACAATTTTATTTGGCTTATTTCAGGCTCTTAACATTGTATATTTACTAAAAAAACTCCACAGGAAAAAGGCGTGTTAGGAAAAAAACTATTCTGTAGACCATTTCTGAACCAATATAATTAAAAAACGTCATATAGATGGAATTGGTTTTTAGCTGTGTCTTTTCATGTTGGGTGGCCTGCCTTGGTGCTATTCTGTAAATATTTATTAGGTATTAAAAATGAAAAATTTGGATTTGAATTTTTTTACTTTTTCTAGAATGAACAATGAACCAGCATTCCCTCGTAGCTATCCTGCTACGATAGAAACCCTCGCAAGACCTGATGATTCCATGCAGTGTGTAGGACATGGTTACTTGAACATTACTCGACCAGTTGCCCAGGTACGATCCCTCAAACAATTCTAAAATTCACAGCATTCCAACTAGGAAAGCATTATTTATTTTTTTCAAAAATGCATAGAATTAATTGAGTATAACGTTGTATTCCGTTAAATGAATATGTGCCAAAGAGTTTTTACAAGACATTCATGTGGGCTTAATTCAGATACCCTTGCTGCAAAGCCAAAGGTCGCGCATTCGATTCCAGCACGAAACAAATATTTGTGTGCATGAACATGTCTATTTGTTTCGTGGCTGGGTGTAAAATGTATATATACACATAAATATGTATTATAAATAAAAATATCTAAGTATGTATATCGGTTGTCTAGTACCCATAATACAGGCCCTGTACAGACAATACAATATATAAATATATATAAATACAATACAATACAGACTAGATGGTCAGGGGTCAGATGTCCCAGATATGCAAAATATACAAGTTGGCCATCCTGACTTTATGTGGAGGTACATATAATTGCTTCATGACTTAAATTAACGTAATTATATGTGGTTGGACGTAAAGATCGAAATACATATCTACATAATAGACACTGCTATCATTTTCATTACTCTAATGGTGGCTTGCAAAGTTATGGGTGTAAAAGTATCTACATATGTATATATTACAAGGAATATTTAAGTATGTATATAATTTGTCTAGTACCCCATAATGCAAACATAATACTTGCATTCTCTGGGACTAGATGGCGCTGTGTTGGATGTTCCAGATATTATAATAGTGATATTATTATGTGCTTTTTTGAGGTTTTTCATTTTGTTAGAAATGATGCTTTATATTGGAAATTTTTTTCATCATCTTTCCCAAAAATAATGAAATACATGTTTTTTAGCTTTACTCAGTATTAAAATATTCAGATATAGTGCCACAAGTTTATCATATCACCGTGGGGCTGACATTCGCATCAACTTTCTTACAACACCCTTTTCGCCCTTTTCCTGTGGGTGGATTTATGTTTGACTAACTAACCAAGCTGTATCGATAACTCTTTCGGGAAATATATTTTAATGTGAATGTGTATTCTTCTTATTTTTTTCTTTTCCTTCCTAGAAAAAAAAAATTTAAATGATAAAATAATCTCCTTGTGTATTTGAATTATACCAGCTATATATACAAGCTAGCTAATACGTAGGAACTTTAGTTTATTTTGGTATTCAATTATTTCTTTTTCTCTTACGTTACACCTGTATCGGTTAGAGATTGTAATTTTATGTTTAAAATTAACAGGTGATCAACAACCAAAATTCTTGTTTCAACGCACCTTTGCTGCAGACAGTACACGCTATAGAGGCCAGAGAAATGTCCAACGCCGTGACGCATCACGCAATCCCACCAAATGGTATTTTTATTTTATATCTCTTTTTCAAATTTTAATAGCCCGAGCACAACGAATCTGTTTCAAATTTATAGGGCAATGTGGCCGTGGTTCGAATCCGGGCGTGTACCTACCAATGAGTTTTTCTGACTCAAGTACATAACTATCATTGACTCCGTGCCTCGGAGAGTACTTTAAGCAATCGATCCCGGCTGCTGTTAATAGATGGCGGTCGTTACAATCCGGTAACCCGCATTGGAGCAGCGTGGTGGATTTAGGTTCCCTTGCCGTGGGGGGAGGCCTAAGCCCCTGCAGTAGTATAATGGGCTGATGGCATAGCATCTCTTTTCTTAAGAAGAAAATCTTATGGTTATATGTGTTATTTACGCAAGTAACTATGTGACCAAGTAGGGGTAGGTTGGGGTGGGGCAGGCTAGAGTTAAAATCTATAGGTACACCATCTAGACACTCGATGACAACTTACTTATTCGTTCCCTACACTTAATCATCGTTGTTAACCCTCGATCGTCATATTTAATCTGCATTGTTCTGACACACATTGTCAAGTGCACCACTTTTGGTATTCGTAGATTCACACAGTCCAATGGTTTCCAGAAGACTACAATCTAATGCAATTAGGCGTCGCAATGTTTGTTTTTTATTAAATTTTTTTTGAACAGAAGTGATAAGGATATTGTTTAAGTATTGAATTGTCACTGATGATCATTTTAACTGAAAATAAACCTACACGGTGAAAGCTTTTAATTGTCAAAAATTTAATTATTATTTTCTAATATTAAATTCAAAATCATTAAGTCCTACTCGCATTTGGCCGATTTTTCTCATATGAAAAGACAGTAAACTAAAAAACTAGTTAACGGATTTTCATATGATTGTCATCAATAGACGTAGTAATTCAAGAGGAAGGTTTATGTGTATAATTCATTAATGTTTTGTGCAAATTGGTTGAGATATGACGATTATTGTTAAAGATGTCGGTAAAAATCAAGTTGACTGGGAGCTTTCATCGAAAACGTTGCCTAATTCCTTTTCAATGTAACAAAACAATATAAGGATTAACTGTTTATGTATTTTTATTATGATAGTAAAAAAAGGCTCCATTTTACAGTTAATATGGACTTTTTTTTTCAAAATTCCGTCAGAAGTTACAACACCTCACGTACGCCATCTTGAAAAAAACTTAACTTACTCTTTTATAGATTTAAAGAAAAATCCGCTATGGCGTATGTCTATATTTTAAAGATTGTCAAATGTAATGTGACAATTGGAAAGCTATTTACATGGATACGATATTAATCCTTATCAAATTAAATACGTTAATTAACTTAATTTATGCATTATAATTACCGTTTACATCATACCATTTAAATTAATATCTTAGGAGATATCGCGAAATTAAAACTATCACGCGACAAAATAAATTCAGCGGTTCCACACCGACGTGACATGCGTGTTGTTATTGGGTAGAAGTTATCAATTTTGTATACAAAGTAATATCTGACTTTTTTTTATGTATTTCAAATATTTGCAGAATTAGAAATTAAATACATTAAAAATACTCCAAGTACCTGTGATGAACTATGTTAAATGTAATTAAATCTAATCCACATGCTCGAGGCAATACGCTGTCAAGACAATACGACAGAAAAAAAATTTTGCCATATATGTTCTGCTACCCGCGCGAAGCCGGTGCGCTAGTAAATACTAAAAGGGAATCTCTTTACAGTGTCAGTCGCATTCCCGAGTGCGATACGCCTGACTGGCTCTCTTGGGACTATCACGAATCGAGGACTGCTGAGTCTACTCCAGCGAGAACCTGTTCCAGGAATCGAAAGACCACACAACGTACCCGGCTTCTATACTAACACTGGAGCATTAGCATTGCATAGCTCTCTGTGAGTAGATAAATATTTTTGAATTTCCCGTTCATATCTATTGGGGGTTAAACGGATGGGATACACTTCCTAAGAAAGTTGACATCTGTCTGACTCTTGTAGTTGTATTAAGAAGGGAAATTTGACGTGTCCTTAGCCGCGCCTCGCCGACCAGTAGATGTTGTAGTAAAACAAAAATGAATTTACTAATAATATAAATTTAATAAACTTTATACAAAAACTATTTACAATATTATATAACACAAGTCTAGACAAGGACTTGCGTACCTGAGTGCGGTGGTGTTTCTACTGGTTACAATTGATATTGTTGCTAGGTATTTTATATATTTTGTATTTGGCCAATCAGAAAACGTTTGGTGTCATCCGAGAGTCCAAAGTATTTGGGCCGTGCGATGTCACGTGTACTGAGTTAGCAGAAATATTGTTTTTCAATAAAAATAAATGACGGTGAAAAATTATCGAAAAATGTTGCGACATTGGGGTCACTGATTTGGACTTTAATATGAGCGGTCAATGCCCTTATATATCTATTATTGACAAAAAAATACATCATGCAATGAAATGTATCTACTTCGATGACAGTCACAGATGATAATCCACCAATCCGCACTGGAGCAGCGTGGTGGATTAAGCTACAAGCCCTTACCCTGAGGGGAGGCCTAAGCCCCTGCACTGGGACATAATAAGCTGGTGGTGGACATATGTGTAGGTCATAACAGCAACAATATATAAGTTGAATACATAGTATATTTAATTTTAAGTATCTATGTTACCACGTCAAAAGTAGAAACCGCACCGGGCTTATATTGTTACATTCAATATATTGTTACATCGAAAACAATAAAAGCCGATTGAAACAATGAACACTGCTACCGGAGTTAATAATTTTGAGTGGCGAGGAATACGCTGATCGAATGGCTTGTCGGCCGGTGTGTAGTGATGGAGTGTTTGATTTCTGACTTTGCAGCTAGCTTACCGTGGTTTATCGGGATCCATTTATGTGTTTACAAACTCGTTTGTAGATACTATGTATCTTTATTATGTACTGTTTATTGTTTTATTTATTAAACATAACTGTTTATAACGTATGTATAAAAATGAAATATTAAACTATTTTTGTTTACGTGTTCTAGCCACCGCACAATTCCACGCATATCGACAGCGATCGACACTACAATATTGGATACCACAATTGCAACTTTCAATCGTACAGATAGATCGTTACAAAACGAGATACGTAGATCTTTTCACAAACCTAACGACAACAACAGGCACGGATCGAACGATACGGGACGTAGTATGCCTAGAAATTTGAATCTCGCTTCGAACTCTGAATTGAGCCGTAGTGTTGAGCCGAGTCTGGTTCAGCTGGACAACCAAAACCTGAATATCGTGCTGGCCCGATTGAAAAGTCACAACGAAGACCAGAGCAAACCGACCGCACCCGAGAAACCGATTCCGAAGACGGTGAAACCAGCTGGCGCTCCGCCGGAGAACGTCGTACCACCGCCTCAAACGCTACCGCTGACTATCGATAAGGTGATCATATCATAAGATTAGATAATGACCGCGTAAAGGTGACACTAACGTCACATAACGGAACCCGATCGGGTTTTGTTTTTGGTTAAGCTATAAAAGTGTTTCATAGATGTCGCTGTACTCGGTATGCCACAAGAATATTGAACAAGGCGTAAAAAAATTAATTAAATCGATACCTAAAAGATTTGTTCCGTTTTGGTACTAAAATAAATGTAAAAATTAACCAAGCTATCACATGACTTTTTATGTTGTATCAATTTAAAAAAAAAAAACGCAACATAACTTATCGAATCACTTTGTTGTCCATCTACAGTCTGTTCATCGAGACACTTTGTCATTTGTTAAGAACAAATTGAGATATAAAAGAAGTTTTTTTCAAGATAGCGTATGTTAGGTGTTGTAACTTCTGACGGCATTTTGAAAAAAAAGTCCATATTAACTGTAAAACGGAGCCTTTTTTTTACTATCATAATAAAAATAATAGATACTAGCAAATTGTCTAAACCAATATAGTTACCAAATTTGAAAGGAGAAGAAGAAGACGAGACATCAACTTTGTATCAACATGAAATACTAATGTATACAGCCTCAGCCTGTAAAAGATTAAAGTTTTTAACTTATTATAATAAAAAGATATGGCGTTTTAAAACGTATTTTTAATACTGTCTAAAATCTCGATATTTGGCACAAAGGAAAGTTCTTAGCATAAGTAAAACAACTAAATCTGAAAATAATTTCCAATATTATGCGGAATTATTACACCCCAAACTCGTATGTTTTTCTCAATTATATATTGTTTTCCAGCCATCGTGCGTATGCAGTTACGAAGGGGAGGCCGCGCCTGGCACCGAGGACCCCGACGTCGACGACTATCGAAGCGAATGCGAGAACTGCAAATCGGCTAGCAGCTCACGGTGAGCTTTTTAACGAAATCGACCATCCCATTCGGCTAACTCATGCAAAGAAATTATTGCCACATGCGCCGGTCGGCGAAAACGTGCCTATACCAGCCGGCCTAAACAGTCTATCTTAGCGTGTACGGTTAGATTTAATTTTCACCTTATTCTTTTTAGGGTTCTATAGCCAATTAACAAAAAAAACAAAAAAACGGACTCATATGATTCCGGCGTGTCTGTCCATCCCGTGTCAGACCATTATGTTGAATTTATAAAACGCATATTACAAAAACGTTGAAATGCCATAAAGTTGTAAAAAAAAATCTAAAAGGTTTTGTTTAATCTCCATATTAACTTTTCGTATTTACTTTTGTATACCCTATTGGGCGATGAGTTGCCAACCTATCACCAGGGTGTCCCTTTTTCATGCAGCAACGAAGTAACAGTACCGGAAGTCGCAGTGTAGGCGCGTTCCTCACTAGGTAGACCGACGATCTGCTGAAGGTCGCCGGCCGTTGTAAACGGCCCTGTCACTGTGGCAATCTATGTAGGAAGCCTATGTTCAGCAGTGGACGTCTTTCGGCTCATGATAATGATGACTAAAAAATTCACCATTTCGAGAATTCGACATTACTAGAATATACGTTTTGCAAATAGAACATTTAAGGAATACAGCAACATGGTCCAGCTGAGTCTGTCCATATGTCACAGGTTGTACATCGGCCATCTTTTCATTGATTGAGATGAAATTTCACAAGCATGTGTGGTTTATTTTGCGGGTGGCATACAATGATCTATAGGTAATTTTTCCACACACTCCATCATATGTGATATCGTTGAACAGATCTTTGAAAATGTAATAAAGGTTGTTAAATATTGTTTATATTTAGGTGAATATTTAGTAAGATAGAAGCTCCTAACATCATCAATATGTCTCCTCTCCTCTAACTTTTCCACATTGCAACTAAAAGTCTAATAAATATTACAGATAGTAATTTTTAACATAGACTTTGAATAGGAATATTAGAATTTTTGCAATTTTTAATTTAAATCTTTGCAATTTTCTATTACTAACAAACTTAATTTTCTGGTCCTTGTAATTAAGTTTGATTTAAAGCCATAAGGTTGGCACTCGAGATGTCCCGGGACCTCTGAATGTCTCGTAACTCTGAATTGATGCATCCGAAATGTACTTGGGTCGTTTTTTTTAAACTATCACAGTTATTGCAGATCTTCTTTGCCGGTGTGAAGTTGAGTAACTAAATAAAAAATTACATTACTGCGTATGCATTAGTACGAACTTCACACCGTCAAAGATCTACGACATCAACTGCGGCGTGACGTGATTTCATCGCCCGTATATGCCACGTATCACGATTGGTGCTCCAGTACTAGACGCGCTGTCACATGCGTCATATATTTTTCTGTTATTTATTATCGAATTTGAAATTTTATTGCACTGATAGGTTAGTTTTGGTCTGTATTTAAATTAAATGTAACAACAAAATATATAATCATCAACACGAAAATTCTCTATTGGCCAACGTTCGCTACGTCGACCGGACGCCAGCGCCATATGTTTCGTGAACAATATGCATTAATGGAATTTGGTGTATATTTACGAAGGTGGGTGTTAGAGGAAGGATGGGTGGAGGAGGCTGAAGACGGGACTCAAACGTTGCAACGCCGCGCGCCCCCGCCTGCCGCGCCGCCCCCCGCCACTGCAACGCTACCGCAGCCCGTCACTAAGCAGAGGTACATTTAATGCACAAAAATGGTCTCTGACATTGATCAATCTGGATCAATTTGGATCAATCATACTCGTCTATAGTTTGATTTTTCTACCATATTGGGATAATTAAAGGATTTTTTTTTTGTGGCGACCCGCGAACCACAGTCTTCTTGTTTAGGTGTTTAGGTGTTCGTCGTCTGTCCCGCCGAGCTAAAGTCGGTTAACGACGCACTCGTGCGACCTTCATAGATTTTTCCAGATCTATGTCCTTTGGTTATGAATGTTTGGGGAATACATGTGTAACAGAAGAAATGGCGTTAACAGTAGTAAACAACTAATCTTATGTGCAATGAGAAGAAGGTTGTAATTGGCTTAGTACTTGCTAAACGAACATATCTGTAAATATTTTATTTTATTTTTCAATGCATTTACATATAAATATTTCTTTCAATACATTTGCTATTAATACGGTATTTATGATTTCGAAACTTGTACCGTAATGTTGTATTTTACAGTACTAGGCCTTTTTACTTTACACCAATCACAAACGAGCATTCTGTTTGTAACGCATGCGTAAATCGCGAAAAGCAATCCCCCCCCGCCATTATTACATTTGAAGTATCTACCTAATTTTAATCGCAAATGTATTAAAAACGTCGTATGATGCTCGTACTCAGTAAGCTGGCTATTATAGTCATCGGTTTATTATAAGCACTCCGTTTCGCCTCATGCCTATAAACACCTGGAAATATGCAGCTTACCGTATTTGCATCATAATGTACTATTAAGTTAGATATTTTGTTTAGCTTATAAGCTATGTATATAAAGCCCCATATCTTTTTGTTCATGATCTTAATTGAATTTTAAAAAGATAACCTTCGTTACAGGACTATAATGGGCCCACCTTCTAACTGGGAGAATTGGTTCAACACCATTCCAGATTCTGATACGGAATCCGAGGAAGAATAAGATGATAAGATCACTGCCATATTCATTTCTTTTATTCGAAATGTACAAGACTATCATCACAGTCACATCAGTCACAAAGAACTATTTATTTTATAAACGTTTTGAAATACTTTAATTTTTGCATACGATGCAAATTTGGAAACGGTCAATCCACAGCAGGAATCGTGTTTCGTACAAACAGTTTTGTATTATATTAATTCTGAGCCTGCGCTATCGGGTCGCGTCCACCGCAGCAGTTTAATTAATGTATGATATTACATATTTCCGTTTGCGATATTTACAAAATCATGTATGTCAACATTAAAATACAAAATCATGCTCTCTAGTTAGAAATGAATTCTTCATAAATAAGATTACATATACAAATTGTAAGATAATTAGTGCCAAAAATGGGACTATTACGGGCCTCGGAGGTCGATTCCATATCTGGATGAAACATTTTACTCGATAACTGTTATTGTTTTATATGAAATTTTACTTTCATGTTATTTTATTTTGTTATCATTCTGGAATAAGTAACCAAAGACATTATTGTTTATAATTTTTTTAATATTGTATACATGTTTTGTCACACGGGGTCACTGTAAAAGGTGGTAATATGTTACAAACTTAAAAAAAAAAGATGGTCACGAACATATCCACTTTACTTGTTTCGGAAATTCAACTAAAGTGATGTTTTTTTATATACCTAGTAAAAGTTGTCATGTTTAAATATATGCCTTTTTGTTTGACCCCATAATGATTATAGAGTATTCAAAGTTAATAAAATAAATAATCTTGAATACTTTATTCAGAATTCAAAGAATTCGATTCATTTTATTCGTGTCTAATCAAGTACCTGTATCACATTATTTTTAACGTTTAGATTGTATACCTAGTACATTTACAATAGTTTTGTTGATGTTATGTTATAAATTACATTAAAACTATAACATTCCATTAAATTATGCGTATGAGTGTATGTAGCTACTTACGGTTATAAAAAATGTATAACTATTTTTGTCCAGTTAGTAGATAGGAACAAGTGTAGGTGGAATTTCCATTATTAACAATGTGATATGGCATGTAACACGCAAGAAATATTTAAAGTGTACTAAAATTGAAACTACTGGGACATAACCAAAAAATGTCTGAAAATTTATTAAATTTATCAGACACTCTCATAAATGCTGGTCAATAAACGGTTGACCCAAAATACATTCTCGAATTTCTATGTTAAAAATATATGTTTTAATCTGAAATAATTAAATGAAGCTATAAGTTTATGAGCATCTTTGTACCTGTGTTGTTCCATGACAAGAGTCGAATAAATGTGTAAAAATATCTTTTTTACGGATATTATTATATACGAAACTTTGTCACTCTTTCCACGCGAATTTTCGTAATGACAATGCAATGCTTCGAGCATGTGTGTACACATCATTTTCGAGTGAGGCGTCAAATCTAACTGACGCCTCAAACTTTATGGCGGATCGGAATACAACGCTATAAGCGTACTTGCGCAGGTACAGTCATATACCCTTCGCTGTATCTAAAGCCGATTAGTGCGACGCGACTTGTGCCTACGTTCGGATCCGCCATAAAGTTTGATTGTAAATGTAATCTAGTTGATGTTCCACCAGTTTCATTAGTTACAAACATTGAGGGCCATTGCAGTGCAAATTTTCTAAAAAAATAATTTTTAGAGGTCTACATAATTATAAAAGAGACGTAAATTTTAAGTCAATACGTTCAATGTAAAAATATGAAAATTATCAATTTGTTGTCTATTATACAGCATGTTTCTTTGTGACACACTGTCAGATAGTTATCTTTGAGTCTGACACTTTCAGGGTCGTTCGAAATATAAGTATTATTAATAATATGATATCGTAGATCATATGAACTTTGATTTCAGTATGAAAAAAAAAGGATTGAATGAGCGAAATGTTTGAGGCCTAATCGTTAATGTTAGATAAGGATAAGAGAAAAGAATCTCTCGTATTAAATCTTGAAAAAGTCTATTGCGTTTACAATTGACTATTGAATAGACAGGTGTATCAATTATTTAGTACAATTATGAAACATGTATGTTCACATCTAGTTATGAAATTATCAAACCATATTAATATACTTAGTAAAATCATATTAGATAATTATGTTCTTAAAACTCTATGTAAAGGCTAAACGCTATTTTATGTTTAAATATATCTTGAAAGTGATATATATATATATATATGTTGGTTAAAATCATAATTTACAGATTAATTATTTTGCCTGTACGTATTTTCGCCTAAATAAACTTTATAGACATCTTTTGTCACCAAAGTTGGCTAAGTGAAGTTTATTATAATTTACAATTGTTTTTTTAATTAAAAACCATATATTATTTTCCAATCGTAATTATGTCACAGATTTTTTTTGACTCTTTAAACGTATACTTGATTCCTGAACACTAATTATTACTAATGTAGTACAAGATTTTTGTTTTTTAAACAGCAAACCCAGCAGCCTTGATAGCAAGGGTTTATGAATTTATTTAAAAAAAAAATAAAATACATACCTATATAAATTTTACGTGCAATTGATTGTTACCATTTTTACGTTCATCTTGTTACTTTACTGTCGATATTAACTGACTTTATACATTTTTTGTTATTTTTGTATATTTTTGTGACAATGAATTCGACATGTGAATGATTTTATCATACAGAAAGTGTAAATGGTAATTAGTTGTGAATGTTTTTCAAGAAATGGAGGCATAATATTGTTTTTCTAATATACGTGTTAGTGGGTAAACAGTAATACATTCCATAATATGTTTGTGTAGCCAATGTCCAAGGTAAGAAAAAAAAAAAAAAAAACTTCTGCGCTGTATCATTTCTATAAATAAATCAGGCAATCACATTTCAGCAATAGTACAAAATTATATGTTCACTATGAAATAGTTGTCCTTAATGATGTCAAGTTAAGATGTATTTTGTTATTGCATTAAATGAATGCAGTAAAACGTAATGTCAAAAGCATTATAGCATGGCATTTTAGTTTTCAGTGCTCCTTCGCAAAGTTGTAAATAAAGAGACCCTTTTGATCATACTGGTGTCTGTCGGTCGGTTTGTCACAGGCAAATATTTTGGGATATGCGTAATCTATATCAATGAAATCAGTGTCAAAATACGCAATCACTGCCCGCAAGCATACCATATATATGGGTAAAGTATAAAGCGTTGGTAAAAAATACAGGGTATGTTAAAAAAAATCAAGTATCATGTCGTTCTTTGTTAGGTGATAATGAGGCAATTTCAAATAAATATGTTTACAATAATGCAATAATTTACTCATTTTCCTGACAAAGTCATAAAATTTGAGCAAATGTAAGAAAAATTTCACTTCCATATGAAATCGCAAAATATGATCGTGTTTGTAATTTTTGTTTTTTATAGAAATATGTTTTATTTATTAAGAAAAACCAATAAGTGAAAGAATTTTATTGATATCTACAAAAATGCCAAAGATACACATTTTTAAAATAAATTGTGCAATGACGTCATTCGGTTACATCACTATGGGCTAACTTAAATCATTTCTAAGTAGTGTGCACCGAGTGACGTCACGAGAGAGTCGTAAATACATCAACTATAATTTGTTATGTCTTCGGTAATAATCGGTATTTATCCAAAATTCAAATAGTGTAGTATTCAGTTTATACTTTCAAGATGTGAAATAACGTTTGATACATAATTTTGTTGAAGGAGACGCGTTAATTATGACGGAAAAGGCAATATGTATGTCCGTTGTAAAAATAATGGGCAAGCGTAACTATTTTTATTCGACGACCGCTTAGCCTAGTGGGCAGCGACCCTGCCTGCGAAGCTGGAGGTCCCGGGTTCGAATCCCAGGTCGGGTCAGTATTTATATGATGAATATTAATGCTGGCACCGGGTCTTGGTTGTTATATGTATGTGGTGTCTTCGCTTGGTACCCAAAATACAAGCAAACGCTTAGTTTGGGACCTAGACGTTGTTGTGATTGTGTGTGTTATTATTTTATGTGCCGAGAGTCCCATCCCGGGACCCTCAGCATGTAAACTAGTTACCTACACATTTGATCGGCTTTTTACGTTAAACAAACCTCAAATATCGGTAATATAAAATTTTCAAAAAAAAATAATACCAATTTATATCTTAATATCTTTTTTATTATATGCAGACATTCTTTCTCTGGCGTAGAAATTTAAAACTTTTATCTGGATAAAAAGGAGTTGATACATATTTCTATAGTTTTATATAATAGTCAACATATAGGCAATCAGATAAAGTTAAAAGTTAGCTTTAATTATATGCTCAATGAAGAACTGTGATCCCCTCCACTTTTCGCTGAGTAGAACGTCTTTAATACTGGACCTCAGCGCCAGTTTTGACGAAACAACACTTGAAGTGTAGGTAATGGTGGTATAATCATATATTTTTTTGGGTTACACTTGTATTTAGCAGGTATAACAACACGTTGGGATAGCTAATTACGTTACAAGTTAGTGTAGACCCGCCATTAGGTCTTTTCCAGTCTGATACGTAATTGCCGGATTCATAAAATGCTGATGATCGGTATTTGAGTGCTGAGTCACTTAGGTATTTCTTAACTTGGACAAATGAAAACGAAATATGTGTTTTAAGTGTATGTTGTAACCGAACGAATGTTGTTAAAACAGCTCGTGATTTGGGTGTAGCTACTATCAGTATTATAGATGTTTCCATACCAAATATCTGAATCTATTATGAAATGTGCACGTTTGTTTTATTTACTCCTTAGTTAGCCTTATTAGCAAGAAAATCATACTTCGAGACGATCCAAAGTGTGAGCTAAACACGGACTCAGTGTTTATACATACAGTACGTTGTTGTCATTGTTTTAAACAAATATTTTGTTAAATTAATACGAATAATTTCATAATCTTTATTCATTTTTGCCAATATGAATTTTACAAGTGAGTTACATAAAATTTTACTTCATAGTGAACATTTCAAAACATCAAGTGGTGTATATTGGGTTGGGGAAAAAGTTTCTTCGCATTTTATTTGAAACCTTAGGGCCTTTTTATTTCAAAGTTTATTTACATTTAATTACAATATATATATATATGTGTGCCATTTTGTTCGATGACTGTCTGCCATTTTGTAGGTAGTGACATGAACTCGTTGCTGTAGAAATTTTAGGACTTCTGATCAAAAAAACGCGACAAGTAGTTTTAGCAATCCTCTCTTGATGTTACCTGACCTGATACTGTTTAAAGAATTCTGAAGAGACCGAAACAGGTGGAAATCTGAATTTGCAAGGTCAGGGGTATATGGCGGATGCATTAACACCTCCCAGTCAAACTCTCTTAATTTATTCTTTGTGACTAAAGATGTGTGAGATCTAGCGTATCGTGATGAAAGACCACACCCTTTCTATGAATTCGGGCCGCTTTCTCTCAATTTCCTGCTTTAATCTCATTAGTTGTTCGCAGTAGAGATCCAAATCGATGGTTCTGCCCGGCGGTAAAAGCTCATAATGAACAATATTTTTCCAATCCCACCATACACACAGCATCACCTTATTGCAAGTTAGCCCGGGTTTGCCACAGTCTGTGAAGCCTGACCGACCTTTGAGCACGACCTGTTTCACACGTTCTTATCGTACTTGATCCAATTTTCATCAACATTTATCAATCTCTTCAAAAACGGTTCGGTTTCATTAAGTCTTAATAAAGAATCGCAAATTAGTACACGGTTCATTAGGTTTCTTTCAGTCATTCAGTTCATTGAATTTCAGTTCATCAGGTTTCTTTTCGATCTTGCTCCACTTTTTCAAAAATATTTTAGCAGGGACAGGGCAACCACAGCGAGGTGCGCCTTTGACATTAAAATTCCTGGATTGAAAACGTTTAAATCAACATTGTGCTACTCTTACTGATACCGCATTAGAGCCATTAATGTCACAAATTTTTTTCACAGCTTGCGTTGCATTTTTTTTTCATTTTATAATAAAATTTTAAAGTATGTCGAATTTCTTCATTAGATTCATTCATATTGACGGAAAGAAAAACAAATGATAATCGGCGAGAAACAATAATTTACTAAATTGTTTCTTTTTTTAAAATGTAACCTTTTTAATGGTATCAAAACCAGCCAGATACCTACAACTAGTACAGCCAAAGAGATTTTCTTAAAAGTATATACAAACTATTTGCAAAAAGACTTTTTTCCCGACCTAATATTTTTTTGCTCACAATATTGTCACAACACGGTATCTCTATGTACACCGTGATTTACACAGCTAACTTTTTGTTACTTTTTCTGTAAATTCATATGGTACAGATAAGAAACGTCACATTGTGGGGTAAATTGTTGGATAAAAATTATTATTTATTTATTAACTAAAATCAAACAAAAAAATTAAAAATAGCTTAAGACCTAAAACTAAAACACGGAAAGAAATGCTATATAACAAAAGGATTCCATCAGCCCTTTTTAAACCCCATTACAGGGGCATAGGCCTCCCCTCAAGATGAGGGGGCTTGGAGCTTAAATTCACCAGGCTACTCCAATGCGGGTTGGCGGATTGTAACGATCGCCATCTATTGACAGCAACCGGGACCGACTGCTTAACTAGCTCTCCGAGGCACGGAGTCACTGATAGAAACAAAAGGATAACAATGACAATTAAATAACTAAAGTACTTGGGTAAATAAAACAACAAATGGGCCCTAGTCCCCACACTAGGATTCTTTGTGTCGTGAAGAGTATGATCTTATACATGTTATAAAGAAAAAATAAATAATAACTAGATATAATTTCAATAAAACAACTCTTTCTTGAAGCTCTTGTTTATTGCAACAAGCAAAGAATAGTTTACTTATAAAGAATTATTTTTCACAACATTTTTCACTATACTATTTCAGAATAGGTAAACGTAACGTACATACATGGACGTAAACGAAATCACATATGTTGAAAGACATTTTACGAAGTAACATTATTCTTCAGGTTCAGGATCAGGCAACCAAGGTCCACACTGTCTGTAACCTTCTTCCTGCAATGATATTAGCATATTGATTAATAAAAATCATTTTATATCTCGTCATACGGGGTCAAAAGAGAAATAAAATAAATGGTTTTTTTACAGCAAAAGGCTTGGTCGCTTTTATGGGTGATCTGAATGACCATTTCACGCTGTATTTATCACGTGTGGACAAATTGATACAGCGGACGACGAAGTACCTATCCCCTAATATATTATGAAAAAAATTATTTTTTGTAATAAAAATTTATAAGGATTTATATAGAATTTTAAGGTTCATATCTATAATAAATATCTTTTTTACTTTTGAGTCGAAACGTAGTGTCAATTTGGTCTTACATGAAAGCTATAACATTTTAAATGAAAATTGTAAAACAAATCAAGTTAGCTATCATAACAAGTTCGTTATTTGAGATAACTTAGCAATACAATAGTAGATGGTTACTCAAGTTCCTCACTACGCTCGTGCGCCGAACATCTCGTGCCTAAATAGCTCTTTCACCCGAGGTAATCATTCTACTTTTTATTACGAATATGAAGGAAGTAAAAAAAAAACGCTTTGAATCCATATCTGAGATGAATTCATTTTATACAAATATCTGTATTCGTAAATAATTCGCACGAGACAAAATAACTAAAAAGCGAATTGCCGCTTTTTCGCCTTTATTTATGTTTCTTTTACTGTGGCATTCTACCAGCCAGTATTTTTTAATCATTGATGATGTTAAATATTTATTTAGCTCAAATCTATATAAATTAAATTATATATTTTTTTAAACAAAGTGTAAGTATAAGATTATATTACAAAATTATTGATAAAATTTTTTATAACAATTTTACGCCGCGATTTAACAGAGTGGCTGTACTCGTAGCACGCGCTACGGCTGTTAGGCTTCTATACTGGGCTATTGCTACATATTATTCACCTGGAACTACCACATTTTCATGGACTCGGTTCAACATTCTAGAAAATACTACACGAGTCGAAGGTCGATTTCGTAGAAACTCGTAGCAGGAGCTACGACTGTCGTAGACTTCTATAGTGGGCTATCGCTACATATTATTTACTTGGAACTATCACATTTTTATGAACTCAGTTCAACATTCTAGAAAATACTACACGAGTCGAAGATCGATTTCGGAGAAACTCGTAGCAGGAGCTACGACTGTCGTAGACTTCTATAGTGGGCTATCGCTACATATTATTTACCTGGAACTATCACATTTTTATGAACTCAGTTCAACATTCTAGAAAATACTACACGAGTCGAAGATCGATTTCGTAGAAACTCGTAGCAGGAGTTACGACTGTCGTAGACTTCTATAGTGGGCTATCGCTACATATTATTTACCTGGAACTATCACATTTTTATGAACTCAGTTCAACATTCTAGAAAATACTACACGAGTCGAAGATCGATTTCGTAGAAACTCGTAGCGGGAGCTACGACTGTCGTAGACTTCTTTAGTGGGCTATCGCTACATATTATTTACCTGGAACTAGTGTCCGACCGAAACCCAATATTTTCTTTCGGCCGACACCGAAATCGAAACTTTACTTTTTAATTCCTTTCGGCCGAAACCGAAACTGAAATTTTCGAATTTTATTTTCTTTCGGCCGAAACCGAAAGCCGAAATATCGGCCAAAGTACGACGTGGCGGGCGTGACAGACCTACCCTGCTCGTGCAGCGAACTTTTTGCGACATGTTAAAATTTATTTCGATTTGCACCGAAAATTACATTTTCTTTCAGCCGAAATCGAATTTCGGGCAAAAGTTTAAAAACGGCCCAAAGTATTGGAAGCCGAAACCGAACATTCGGTTGGACACTATCTAGAACTATCACATTTTTATGAACTCAGTTTAACAATCTAGAAAATATTAAAGAAGCCGTACAACGACTTCGTAGAAATGCGTAGCACGCGTTCCGTGTGTCGTAAACTTCGCGGTGGGACTAAACTTAGTCCAACTTTCTACGAAAACTACACAAATCGTAGATCGAGTACGTGGGAAAAACGCGTAGCACGCGCTCGAGTGTCGTTGCTTACTGAAATAAACCGTTGTAGCTGTGGCTGTAGTCTAAAACGAAGGAAGTGAAACTTTGCAAAAAAAAAAACTGTTTATCACGAAATTGCGTTTTATTTTATTTGCTAAACTTAAGTCTAAATTCAAGCTTGTAAAGATAAGAAGTAATGGTAGAATGGTAAATACAAAAAGAGTTGTAAGATTAAAATTCGCAACCTTAAAAATGTTGTTGACAAATGCAGTCATCGGTCTCATCAGTAAGGTCAATTTATAAAATTCTTTCTGCCCTTTGCTTTTATTTTACATGTTTACTGACCTGTGTGTAGTTATGTTGGTAGCATACGACGTTAGGTCGACGGCCCGGTAGCGGCGTGCGGTTGCGCCAGCAAGCTAGTCGTTCCGCCTCTGATTTTACCACCTGATACCAATGTTTTTATTCAATCAATGAACGTTTAAACCTAGATTAAAATTTCAAGACTTTCGTATAACTAAAATCTGTTTATATTTCATAATATTGGTATCAAAACTTGAACAATAGAATTATAAAACGAGTATAACATTAAAGTGGGGCCACATGGAGCTCTCGATCAGATATTTTAATCTGATTATTTAAAGTAGTTGTTTGTTCGTAAAAACGATGTCTAATTGTGTTTGCAAACAAGGTGTCCGGTAAAGTATGTAATGATAAGTAACGTAGGGATAGTGGATAGAGCAGTTCATTACTGATCAAATAAGCAAACCCTTTCGCAGAAAACGTTATTAACTAAGAAGAAGAAGAAGAAGAAGTAAACCCTTGGATGAGCAAACTATACCATGAGCATATAGTTTAGTACAATGTCTTACGGTTTCAAAGATAAAACAATTTTTTTTGATGTGGTTTTGTAAAATTTTTTGGTGGTTTTTATATAATAAAATAATAATAAATATAATTTTTTGCTTCTATCATTACACAAATTTTTGATATTTCTATCTACATAATTTTTTTTTTATATCCCGTAACTTAGTTAATATATCCATATTAATTAAGTTACGCCCATATTAAAAAAAATTCAAATGAACGTTATTCTGTATACCGACCTCCGGCATATCGGGCTGATAGCAAGCGGGACTCGGTGGGCCATCTGGTAGCAGCCTTTGGCGTCGTGAACATCTCAGCTCGTTCATAGCTTGCAGCTCTGATTGATCCATTGCCGCTGCCATGCTTACCTGTTTATGATAAAATACTTCTTTTACGGAAGACTTAAATGTAGTAAGGTCAATTGTTGCAGTTAAAATACAACAAATAACGGTTACCGGTGGCTCCCCCACGGGGCGTTAGAGGAAAGATTAGTTAAACACCATTATGTGATTTTCGCGTTGCGCCCAGTCGGCATCCCAGGTTCAGGCTCTCAAAGGTTAATAATTCTTTCATGGGAAATTGTATCCGTTTTTATAATACGATTCCAAAAGAAATGTTAGACTTGAATTCTAATGTATCTATAAAGCGATTTAAAGTCCAACTCATGAAAAAAGCTTACTATTGTATTAGCGAGTATTTAAATGATAAGTGCGCATGGACATCATTGTAATAGTTGTAAGCACTTTAAATTAAAAAAAAAACAACAATTAAGAAAAACATATATTTAAATAAGATAAACAGGGAGGAGTTTCTTGCCGGTTCTTCTCCTTCTAGTTTTTGAACCGGTACCTAATCAATTTATTTTGACTTTCAATAAGTGTGTGTAAACATCTTATATTGAATAAAAACTTTTTGAATTTGAATCCGAATTCGTTACTTTGGACTCGCAAATTATAATTAAAACTGAGCTCATTTGAATTTTTATTTTTTTCATGCTATAAACTAACATTTATCTTTTGAATATTATTAATATCCTAAAACAGATGTTCCGGGCATGTACAAAATCCGGGCGTGTACCAATGAGTTTTTCTGACTTAAGTACACAATATCACTGACACCGTGCTTCGGAGGGCACGTTAAGCAGTCGGTCTCGGACGCTGTCAATAGATGGCGGTCGTTACAGTTCCCAACCCGCAGTGGAGCAGCGTGGTGGACTTAAGTTCCAAGCCCCCCTCTTCACCATGGGGGAGGCCTAAGCCCCTGCAGTGGGGTAAAAATGGGCTGATGATGATGATGATGATGTTGTCATACTTGAACACCGCGCCAATCACTTTGTACGAAATATTTTGTGGGAGCAACCGTATTCGCTTTTTTCATATGACACCCGGCCAGTAGAATGACAGTTCTGGATAGTTCCAAGCTATATCCGTCGTCGTGTGTTACCGTGATAACCGATGTCCTTGTTGGCTCAAATGGAACAATGAACCTGTTAACCTAGGCTGTTAACAGACAGGCTTCGCACAATGGTGACCGCGTGGCGTTCAAAGTATTATGAAATCTGATATCACAGCAAGTGTGGCTGTAGAAGTGAGCACAGCAACTGGTTTTAGTTATGTATCTATGCATATACATTACATCTAAAACTACATGCGCTTTCTAGTATTTTCTGTACAGTCTGTGAAACATATCTAACAATGAGCGCGTCTGGGTCTTGTGATTTTTGTTTTTTATAAAAATATATTTATCAAGAAAAACCAATAAGAGAAAGATTTTATTGATACCTACAAAAATGCCGAAGATACAAATTTTTTAAATAAATCGTGCAATGACGTCTTTCGGTTGCATTACTACGGGCTGACATAGACCATTTTCTACGTAGCGCGCACTGAGTGACGTCATACAAGTGGGTCGTATATACAGAACCTTTAATTTGTTTTATCACTGGTAATAATCGGTATTTTTCCAAAATTCAAAAAGTGTAGTATTAAGTTTGAAATACTTTAAGGTATTTCGTGTCGTGTTAGCCCGAGCGCAACGAACCTATTTTTGGTTCAGAAGGCCGTGCGCCCTGGTTCGAATCCGGGCGTGTACCAATGAATTTTTTCCGACTTAAGAACATAATTATCACTGACTCCGTGCCTCGGAGAGCACGTCAAGCTGTCGGTCCCGAGTGTCATCAACAGATAGCAGTCGTTAAAATCCACCTACCCACACTGGAGCAGCGTGGTGGATTAAGTTCCAATTCCCCTTACCCTGGGGGAGGCCTAAGCACCTGCACTGGGGTATCAATAGGCTGGTGGAAGTGGAAGCTATTTTAAGTTGTGAAATAAAGTTTGATACATAATTTTGTTGAAGCAAACGCGCTCATTATCTACGCAGCTACGAAAAATAAAATTAACATAATAACTTTCACAACGTATGACTAAAGTCTTACCCGTATGTTGACAAGTGGATCTTGTACAGGTCGTATTGGTTCTTTGTCGCACAACTTGAATATAGCTATCAGCAAAAGGTTGGTGTTGGGGACGTGCGCCGCGACAAGTGGCCAAGCGCAAACATCCACTTCGCGATCCAACTTCATTGACGTGTAGTTCTGTGGCTATTTTATTAATTATATGTTAACAGTATCTTTATAGTATACTAGCTTTCGTCTGCGTGAACATAATAAACTTTATAAAATTGTACTTTTCTGTTAGGACGGAATTAACTAAAAATTCACAATTGGCATTATTTAAAATAACGATAAGGTCCAAATTCGCTTCTCGGGTAAGAAATAACGTTTTTAGAAATCAGTTTAGAAATGCTGTTTGAAATGTATTATATTATTATATTAAATTGACATAGAATCGGAATTCATCGGTCAATTGTCAATAAGTGCCAATTTCGCACTTATCAGGTTAGAAATATAATTTATTAATTATTCCAGTCAATTCACAAACCTTGTCACATGACTTTTGACCTTATGAACATGTTACAACTCCTTGATTTTTTTATGTTTGCCAACTCTGAAATATGCAAGGTGTGGTTTTTCAGTTCTGCCAAATTGATATACATATATAAAACTTCAATGGGAGAACAAACGTTTGACGACATTTTCCATTCATTCGGATGAAAATCGTATTTTTTATCAAAAGTCCAAAACCCGTGTCATATAGACGCCACGCAATATCTAAACATTCACACAAAGTTATTGACCGCGAAACGCATCTGACAGCAGTGAATAGCTTTGAAAATAGTTAATGTTTTAATAAATTATAATAAATTAATTTTATTATAAAAAAAATTGTTGTTTTTTAGAAGTTGATACTTTATAACCTATACACATCACGTTGGCATGAGATTTAAAATACATCCGGTATATGTATAAGCAGAACCGTAGGAGTTTCAGGAAATTTCACAGTTGAAAATAACGTTCAAATTCGCTTGTCAGCTTTGTATCCCATGGAAACGTTCTACCGGGAGAAACAGAAGTCTATGTTACTCTCCGTCTCTTCAACAATCCTCACGCAAATTTAACGTCATTTCGTTGCTCTGTTATGATGTAACGAGAAGACTAATCCAATAAAGAAAGATTATAAGGGCCGCTTGAAACAGTAGGTACCGGAGTTATCGCTTTTGAATGGCGGAGAAACGGATTGCGAAATAAATAAACATGCCAAACTCGACGTGTCACTCGGTACGCTGCTTAGCGTTGAATGAAGGTGATTCGCGCGTAAAGATAAAAAACATCTTTTGGTTTATACTAGTTTATAGGCAAGTCGGTCGGCTCTCGGATAGACATCCGTTATTAATTTATGTTTATTTATTTACAACAGTTTTTAAATTCGTGTTATACACCCGGTTATCATTTAACGTGAAATATTTTCTTGAGCGTAAAGTACTGTAATGGGATGTCTAATAAAATTTATGATTTAAGTAGGTAAGATACGCCACCTGCAGTTGATATACAGCTCTAGAGCGATCACAAGCTGCAAACTTCGTTCTATTGACTAGAACACGTGGGTCGTATAGCCGCTCGAATTTCTCGCGTTCGTAATCACGTCGTAGTCGCTTTCGTCGTTTGTCTTTTTCTGCTTGCGTCTCTGCTACGGCTGTACCTGCTAATAAAATAATAAAATGTTATTGGGAGATCTCACACACGGTCCTCTAGTCCCAAAAAGGACGGACCCCTATGTGTACTAGAGCAGTCATATACATACTTAAATATTTTTATAATAGATACAGATAGGGTTGCCAAGTTTTTTAAAAGAAAATAAATATAATTAGGTCAGAGAAAAACAATTAACAGTATTTAGAAGTAAAGATATAATAATAATAATAATAATACATGGGACTTTACACACACACACACACACACACACACACACACACACACACACACACACACACACACACACACACACACACACACACACACAAGTCACAGACGAACACTAAATTCACTACAATAGTGAAGTTAATATTAACAATATTAAATTGACGTTAAAAGATTCGTTCTGTTGTCCGGGCACGTTTAGAACCTCGACTGCGTTTCATTGCAACTGACTCTGTGATTTCGATGATTTTGACTTCGGACATTTCATATGTTTGAGTTGATTGTCAAAAACGGTATTTTGGATACTTTATTTTTAGTGAACAGTAAACAGTAGCAACGGTAAAAAACAAGTATAATACTCTTTTTAACAGTATGGTTGACAACCCTAGTTACAGATGCGATTTTGTTCTCTAATTCCCGAATCTGTGTTGCTTTGATACCCAATATTAGCACATATTGTCTTAAGATATAAAAAGCATATCCTGTATTATGGATGATCTACACTTACTAAGAATTGTCTTTGAAAATCTTTTTTTTTACTGTACACTGCATTTTTGATATGTTTTAACTTTCTAAAGACGAGCTTATTTTTCATTATGTCAGTAGGCACGCCGCGGTACATTACTATTTTAATGATTTTTGTAAATTTTAAAATAGGTATTTTTAAATTAACACAATTTACACAAATGTTATTAGTTGTTTACTTATTTTGCTATATTTTCCAAAAACAAACTTATCTACTATTGAAGCCTCTTACAAAAATTGAATTTCCATTCTATCACGTGTTCCACGATCCACACATTGTTTGATTCATTTTTCTAGCCGTTTGCATTGATAACACACATTTATTTATCTTTGCCAGTAAACATCTAGATTTACATAGGAAATGACGAAATAGCTTAAATATAATACTTACAGACACTTAAAAGAGTTAGAGAATAAATTATGCTTGTCGCTAGTTGTACCAATAAATACGTCGCTCTCCACACACAACGTACCAACGATGAATATAACTGGAACAAAATTGAGAAATATTTAAACTAATACCTACCTACAGTTATTGAAATTATTGAGGTAATGAGCGCGTCTGCTTCAACAAAATTATGTAGGTATGAAACGTTATTTCACACCTATACTAAATTTTTTGTGTATTTTGGAAAAATCCCGATTATTGCCGGAGTTATAACCAATCAAAGTTTGTGTTTTTACGACCCGCTTGTGATGACACTCAGTGCGCGCTATGTAGAAATAATCCACGTTAGCCTATAGTAATTGTAGAGGAATGACGCCATTGCACGATTTACTTTAAAATATTTGTATTTTCGGAATTTTTGTAGATATCAATAAAATTCTTTCACTTATTACTTTTTCTTAATAAATATAACATATTTTTATAAAGAACAAAAATCAGAAGACGCGCTCATTAGGTATACAAGGACGCAACTTCATTAAGTGCAAATTAGGAATGTGTCTTAATTATTTCTATAGCTTGTATAGTTGTGTGGTACGTTTAATTATATATGTTACAGTTAAAACCCGTTTTCTCTAGTCAATAGTAGTTTTTACTAAATGCATTTGATACAACTGGAATTTACTGTTGCTCAAAAATGAATATATCAGTTGAAATTGTTTCGACCGAGTAATTTTTAAATTTAAATTTTTTAAACAGAATATTAGCGATCGGTGAACGGAAAAAAAGAAAACTACTTCATTAATATGGCGAAGATACGTCTACGATAATTTAGTGGACGAATTTGAATATGCACAATTAGCTCAACAGAAAACTTTAAGAAAATACAGAAGATTTAAGCGATTTAAGGTTATTAATATTGTGTGAAAGATTTTTTTTATAAATGTGTGATCAAAAATTAATAATGAAATATTTTTAAAAGCAATACCTACATTTTTATCCTTTGAAATCATATAAATACATAAAATACATCTCCAGATGGAAATTCGGCGTTCAAAACGTAGACGATTAGTAGGTATATAGTATGGCATAGAGGCGTGTATTTGGTCTTTTAAGTCACACTAACAAATATTTAAGAGTTTGTTTTGTTTGTCAATGTATCGCGTGGCTCCATCTAGAGATAGATATAAATAATCAAAGTGTGCTAGTTGAGATAACGGAGATTTTGTGATTACCCATGGTTAATTCGAGATATATTTTTGTGCTTGCTACTTTTTGTGAGTACGAGTTTTCGTTGGTTAAAAATATTGGGGAATAAACATCTCCATCGTGTGTTGTTGTTATTGTTCTTTGTGCTAGTAAATAGTACGTTCATTGAAACTCAGTACCTACACAATACTATAGCAAAACATAAAATATTGGCTCTTGTACTTAACAGTACGATTAAGTAAATTTTCAAATTTTGGTGTATGTCATTGTTTTGGACATTTTTTTGTCATTGAAAATGACTATCAAATCCATTTCACTGGAGACGCATTTTTAGCCATAACTCCGAAAGTATGAAGTCTAGCTAAGATTTTAAGGTCTTAAAAGATCAATAATTTAGTTGCGCATCGTATGACACAAAAATTTTGGAAATCGGTTTGGTAGTTTTTAAAAAAATTGGAAAATGTAAAAAAATCGGGACTTTTTCGAATTTTTTTTTTACTAAATCCAAAGTATTTCGAGAACGGGGACCGATATCGAAAATGAAAAAAAAATTGTATCTTGGCCATTAACGTAGCTATGGTTCGAGACCAAGTTTTTGGAAATCGGTTGGTAATTGTAAGAGAAATTATTTCCGAAAGATGAGATTTTTTGGTCGATCGCATGGTGTTTGCGGATATAAGTTACTACATTTCAGAGGGTATTCGTCGGATCGCTTCGAAGTGTTATACAAAAGGTTAGAGGCGTCGGTAGCTACAGTTTGAGACCAAAATTTTGGAAATCGGTTAGAAATCGAACATGAAATTTGACATCACATGTTAGATTTTATGGACGATCAGGAACTTGTTAACATTACGGTCATCGCCTTTCGGCCTGTATTCGTTCGAATGCTTCATTATCGAGTTCAAAACGTTTAAGGATGTCAGGGCTGCAGCTTAAATCGTGGCAATGCCACTATTTCGTGGCAATAAAATAAAATAATCTGTGAAAATCGGATTTGAGTAGGTTCATTTTCAATGAAACCGATGGTTGCGGGGACTGCAAGATCAGTAGATTTTTTTGTATAATTTTTCTTTTATTGTATGCAACCTTAGATTCAAAAAAGTCAGAACACCTGAAGTGTACTGCCAAGTTAGTGTAGCCCAAAATATTACATAAAAACGCTACCGATGCAGCCCTTTTGCTTGTGTTTTCTTCAGTGAAACACACAGCTTGGTAGTCATGCATCCAATGTAATTTGAATACATTGGAGTCGAGCAACGCAACCATGATAGCTGGATGTTCTGTCGCCAGATGTTTTTTTACACCTTCTTTTTCTGGAATCGGTTTTTGCTCCGTTTTCTTGTTGACTTCGAGTTTCCCATTAGATAAGATCCACCCGGCATCGTCTATAAGAGCGCACTCCCAATTTTCGTGATCGCATTTCGCTTCACAATCTTCATCTTCACCTGGACACTGAAAACATAAGACCAGGTATAGGAAACGATTTTAACGTAGCGCCCGTTGCATTTTCCTCTCGATTATGAACCAGTACAGCTCGTGCCAAAGTATTTTTCCTACTGTGACGCTGCTCGCTTCGATTTCAGAGCGATTTAAAACTTTGCCGCGAGCTGTAAGATGAAACAAAAACTCATCCAACGGCCACTATTTTCCAACCTTTCCTCTTCTCGTATCCTCCCCCCAAAATGTATCCCTATAACAGTGTTTTTTTTTTAATTTGCCACAATTATCTAAATAGATCTAAATAATATTACATCATGTTACATAATTTATTTGGTGTCAAAATATTGAAATAAAATAAAAGATATCTTTCCAATCAATTATGAATTTGGATTTTATATTTTTCTTTCTATTTTATGATTATCAAACGAATTACCGTTATTCTGTGACAAAGGTTTCTACCGCCCAAAGTAGCAATGCTTATAGGCACGGCAGACGCGCCTATAGAAAAGAGTTACAATTTATAAACTCATAAATCTTTTCTATAGCACTGTACAGCTATTATATTGTCAAAAACTGCCAAAGTAGTACCTATATGGAGTTAAACGACTGTTGTAGAGCCATTGTGCGGTTCATGGCTGTATTGCAACCACCGTACAGCTAAGGGTTCTAGAGCTAACTGGGCGGTTCTCTTGGTCCGTTTTTGAAGACCAAAGTAGTGGTGTACGTACAAATACTATGCCTTACACACACATACATGGATACAGAAATAAGTATATCGAACGTCGCCACATCGTTGTACCTATTACAAAATTATTTAGCCAGTATAAATCGACCGATGAAACCGGTGTGCGCTGAGGGTGCATGTGAAATCAGTGACAATCATTCAACGCATAGATCTGATGTTGTGCTCAAACAACAAGCGGTTGTTCAAACATTTTACGAAGAGCATTTCGTTATCAACTCACATGAAAGTTCGTGATAGCATCGACCAAGTCGTCCAGATGCGTCGGATGGAAGTGGAAACCCGTTACTCCGACCTGACCTAGAGTGCGTGCTGCCGTATACCATTCTGCGCGCGGACCTATCTGAAATGCGACGGATATGAATGTAATCATGGACTTACATATTTTTACTGTGGGTGGCTTACATATTTTTAGTCACACTACAACTTTTATTCTTTTTAATTGTACCGCGGTCCCAATGTTTTACTAATCGATCTAAAAAACAAACGACAACTAATTCATATTAATTAAAGTTTTCTGATAAGCGCTAGAACGTTCAAACCTTCGAATATAAAAAGCGGCGCATTTATTAATGTGTCAGATCAACGTGCAAGGTCAGTGAGGCTTGAAGTGACAGTTGAATGATAACAACGAGGATCAAGTGTAGAGAAAGAATAAATGAGCTGTCACTGAATATATAAATATACATAAGTTAGCTTCTAACTTTTCGAAAGTGATTGTAAAGGTTGAATAAAAATGATTTGAATTCATCTTAGTGACAAAGTGACGTGTGGATATTAATGAATTTATATAACTGTCTATTATGAAAGTGCAAAAGGTATGCCTTCTGTGTTACTGAGTACCTACGGTACGTGGAATTGTATTTTCGAGTAAATAAATAAACTAATTTATAAATAGCGGCTTTTCGACATTACGCGATAAGTGTCAACGTGGCGTAAATATTAATTATGACTGATGGCGGTCGTCATTTATAATTTGTTTCTTAATCTACTCCGAAAAAAAAGTATTTTAAACATGATTAAAACTCACAGGAGCAGGTTTATCCACGGATTTCCGCTTACGTCGAACAGGCATAACAGGAGCGTGGATTATGAGAGTGGAAGGCGAGGCAGAGGCGCGAAGGTACCAAGGTTCATTACTCGCTCTTGACCATACTGAACCTTCAGGCGGCTCGGCGTGTGCGCTCGTCGCATGGTACATTTGCCAACGAGTTAGCCCATTTTCTGAGGGCCCATTCAAAATTGATAATGTAGATATATTATCCAGTCTAGTTCCAAACTAGGCAGAACCTGTGTACGACAGGTAACAGATAATTTATTTACATTTATAAATCTTCATGAATTTTGACAATCGTATATTGTCACGCTCTATAAGTTTGGACTACGTTCAGCCGAACATGCGGTTAATATTATATTATATACGGGTGTTTGAACGTGGTTCAAAGCTAAATGGAGAGCGTGTAGAGTGGTAGACTGGTGTAGAGCTTACTGATCGGTTCATGAATTCTGTCACATAACTCAGAATTTTGAATTTAGAATGCTTCGAACAATAGTGTTTTTTTTAATTTTCCTCAGTTTTAAATGTGGAATGGACGCAAAAAGAGGATCGGGTCGCGGTAATGGCGTTACATCGCTACGGTTGCGCATCAACTGAGATTTTCAAGCTTGTCAAAGGTTTAACAATAACGCAGGCATTTATCGTGTTTATCCACAGACAAGTCAACCTTTAGACCACGGAGTCACACAGTCACACAGTCAGAGTTTAACAGGGAGTAGCATTCGCCAAGGCTATGTAGTGACACTACATAACTACGTCACTAGTGAGCCGTCAGTTGGAAGCACGTCGGAAGCCATTAAATTGTCAATTTTGAACGAGCCAATGAAAACTAGCCGACCTCTCCCCGCAACCCGCCACTTTTTGGCGATTTCGTTTTCGTACTGACGTTTATTAAAGCGTGGTCTAAAGGTTGAAGTGTGTTTATCGTACCATTAAACAATACAGGGAATTTTGATTTATTTATAGGCCTTCTACTGGTTAAGAACGAAGGGTTATATCAGCAGGGCAAAATCCAATAATGTATCAATATTTGAACGTACCGGTGGCAATGAATGCGGTGGTGGATCCTAATATGCAGCTGCCACAGTCACGTATCCCTTGTTCTTGATGCCCGCGCGCCCAGTTCGCCGTGGCCACCGCGTCTCGGCACACCCGGGACATCAGACCCTCATCACCTATCATGGATTTAATAATATAGTAATAAACTTATATTTTACACGATGTATTTGCTCCTAAGCCCATTTCTGGAACTGTCAGTGATATAATAAATATTTTTCAATACATTTACTATTAATAATACGGTCTTTATGACATCGAAACTTGAATCGTAATGTTGTATTTTACGGACTAGACCCTTTTACTTCACACGAATCACAAACGACCGTTTTGTTTGTAACGCATGCGTAATCTGCGAAAAGCAGCCCGCTCCCGTACTTAGTAGCTCCCGCCACATTTGAAGTACCTACCTAATGTTAATCGCAAATGTTTGAAAATCGGCTTCGCCTCGTCCCTATAAGCACCTCGGCTATGATATGCAACTTAGAGTCTTATTTAACTGCTCTGTGACGATGCTCCTCTGCTGCACCCCGCATGCCTTTGCTTGTCATACTATACTAATACCTAGATGATCTTCACTCTAGAACCAAGAATAGTGAAATTTATAAGAATCGGAGGTGTATACTTGTGTATGGAATGTTTATTTTAGAAAAACATAAAACAAATGTCATTGGTCAGTGTGTCACAAAAAATTAGATCAGCTGCTCCGTGTGACAGGGCTCCCATACTAAATTCGCCGCCGTCGAAAGTCCTAACCTGGCTCTGGTGATATGGTTCTCCTCTGTCAGAAGCGGAAGAAGGCCATATTCCAAACGACTAATAATTCATAAATTTATCAAAGATATTTTTTATAAAAAAAAATTACATTGATAGGGCATCATGTAGGGTGTAGGTGGTATAGGTGAGAAATGATGTCGAAGGTCGCGCGCTACGAACTTGGTGTCGTTTCTTCGCCACCTGATGAAATATTCAAACTCCTTTTCTCTTGGCCGCCAATATTGTTCCACATGTCGACAGTATAGCCTAAAAAATCACAGATATAACAATAGAATGTACAGTAACAGTGAAAAACTGATAACATAAATTACACAATTTGTAAGTCGAATTTGAGAAACAGTGAGGGTTGGATTGAGGTGCTACCGACAGGAGCATATTTCACTCTTTTGAAATAAACACATCTTGGTAAATTAGAACGAAACGTAAGCCTATAAGGAATTGTTTAAGTTGTCAAAGTTTTAATAGCTATGCACTTAGCGCTTGTCGCAACTGCCGTGCTATCTATGTACCTATATACAGGGACAACGCGGCGTGTAGTTTCCAGACTCTGTCTACCCGATGAAATAATTGGCGTACAGAATTAACTACACGAAAGGTATCTATATATAAATACATGAAAATAATAATTTTATAACTCTTTTTAAGCATACTACGTGCACAGAGGAGTGTGAGATTTAGCATAGTTAAAGTTTATGTGGAGTAGCACTGCAGAAAGCTAAAATCTGTATACAGGTGAATTTTAGAGATGGGACTATATGGCCAAATTCTAAACTATGAGAAATAGCGAAAAGTGTTCAAAAGGATCATGAGCTTAATTTTTGAGAAGTAAAACTGTGTATACACGTTTTTGAAAAATCGGTTATTTCAACAGGGAATCAAACCACTTGATTCCCTGTTAAAATAATCGTTTATTAATACGTGAAAAGAAAACTTTGTATCCTTTGTAAAGCATATTGTGTGTACGGAGGAAGGAGTGTGAAATTTGGCATCGGTAAAGTTTAAAAGGAGTACCAAAAGCTAAAATGTATATATACCAACCATACGAGTTTAATAGTCTGTCGTTTGATATAGTTTGAATTGACTTACTCTAGCCTATTTATTATTTGTGGTTTCAAAAAGTGAGTACCTACGGCCCGGTCGAACTTCGACCGCTGGACGACCACTAGTTCTAATAAAGAAGCATAAACTTACCAATCAGGATGTATGGCGAAATCGGTATCCTCTAACGCTGCTAAAGCATCATTGGCCAACTGAGTAGTGAAATGGTGAGTTTGAGCTGTTTTCCTTCTACCGTACTCTGGCAATGCTATAACAGCCGTATAATGGTCGTGTACCCGTCTCCAATGGTATTCCCTAGGTCCTATAAGAGCTCTCATTCCATTCTCGTAGACGTGTTTGGCGTACATAGTACGACTACCGCTGCTCTCCTCCAGCACCATCGCGTTGCGGAACTGCAGAAGAAATTAAATAAAATTTAAATTCAGTAAGAGTGGTTTTAGTTATACCTACACTAAAGTCCATCTGTCTGTTTGCCTCTGGGTCCTATAGTAAATATCATAGGTTTCAATTTTATCCTAATTTAATGATTAATGTATTATTACATAAAATGATTATAAATTTTTGGGGCTAATACGTGGAAAATGAATAGATAATTTTGAGGAAAACCTTTGATGTATAACTGGTTTAAACGTTTTTGATATAATAATAATAATAATAATAATAATAACACATATAATCACAACAACGTCTTGGCCTCAAACTAAGCATTAGCTTGTATTTTGGGTACCAAGCGAAGACACCACATACATATAACAACCAAGACCCGGTGCCAGTATTAATATTCATTATATAAATACTGACCCGACCTGGGATTCGAACCCGGGACCTCCAGCTTCGCAGGCAGGGTTGCTGCCCACTAGGCTAAGCGGTCGTCGTTTCTATAATCGTCATCTATAAGGTCTGTTTTGTAAACAGTATTAATATATTTGAAAATAACTTGTAAAGTGTATGTCTGTACTTAATTAGAAATCTAATAAAATATGTTTAGGTACCTAGGTACTTTGTTAATTTCATACCATTTTTAACTGACTTCAAAGAGGACGAAGTTCTCAATTCCACGGTATTTTTTGTTTGCATATATTTAATAATAATAACTTTTTTAGGGTTCCGTCTCATAAAAAGAAAGAAACGGGATCCTTTTGTCAGTCTGCCGTCTGTCTGTACGTCCGTCCGTCCGTCCGTCTGTCAAGATCCTTTATCTCGGAAACGGGTGGAGGTATCGAGTTAAAATTGAAACCATATACTCAGGTCTACAGTACCTTAAAGCTGTGAATAAATCACACTTCCAAGTTAACGTAAAAAAATATACGGCCGTTTTTGCAGCAAAAAACGTATATTTCGATTCTCAATGGAATCAAAATATATAGGGTAGGTACTTTCCGTTGACCTAGACTAGAACTATGAAATTTGGCAAGAAATACCGTCTTATACTACAAGTATAAGGAAAAATCTGAAAACCATACATTTGTAATTAAATTATAAAAAATATAGTCTTACGTTTGTACGGAACCCTCGGTTTGCGAGTTCGTCTCGCACTTGTCCGGTTTTTATTTTCAATTTAAATCTCAGTAGATTTTACATCAAAAAGTTCCAAATTAAAAACTTTCACAATGCAGGTTTCATTTTCAACCAAAATATTCAGTTACTACTGAATGGTAATTTTCATACACGAACTCTATTATTTCTTACCTTCTTGGTAATAACTACTGTAGAAATAGTAAATATAGTGAGTACCTATTTAATGTGTAGATAGTGAAATTATATTTTGAAGGCGAAGGAACTTTCATTTCTATTTTTAATGGTAAATATAGAATGTCATAAAAAATACTCGAATCCAGTCTCGAGGATATCTTCTCGGTTTGTGCTCGTGTCCAGGCAACTCCAAGTCCAGTACGTCGAAAGTGCGATATCCTGGCTTCAGGATATCTCCGTCGAACTGCAAATAGTGCAGGGTGTGTCATAAGTAGTTAATCGTACTAACGAATCTATTGTTCAATGTCTGAGTACGTCTGAATAATTCACAACCGCACGCAGAGGAAAAAGAGGTAGCCGCAGCCAGACTTTCCGCGCCGAACGAAGTTCGCGATTGTGATTTTACGAAATTGTCATTCTTATTTCCTACATTGATCGAATAGCTCGTACTTAAGGGGGAGTGACAGCTTAGCTATAACCTACCAGAAAATTAAAATATATTCTGAGTGAAAATAGTTTCTGTGATATGGATTTACGAACTTCCCACTTCATCACTGGTGGTGAATCAGGAAAAAATTGGTCCTGTCAACCCCAGTAGTCAGATGGGAAATGTTTTCTCCCAACTGAGTACCGGTGGTGAGATTTGATGGTGAGATGGTCTGGAGCGTTTTCATCTACCACACATTTTAAACGTACCTAAAATCAACAAAGCCTAGAGAAATAAGCAACCAAAAGTGATCTAAGTGTGTGTGTGTGTGTATTTTATACATTTGTGTGAACGACTTTGTTCATAATAAGCTGTCAAGCACTCATCAAGCACAGCAACATTTAGCACAAGACATATTTTTATGTGCATTCATAATTTACTTAGAGATGGTATTTCGAACACTGTTTTTTTATAATATTGTGACGCCTATCAACTCTCACGACGACAGGTATCGAACTCACTAGAAAAAGCGTGACACCTATCTACAATAGTACGAAAACAGGTCATCGAACTTACGAGAAAAATTCCCACAGCCATTCAATAAAACCGATAAGTCTGGATAAACAATTAAATTCCACAAATTTAAAATAGAGGCGCATCTTGTTCAAAGAAATACTCGCGATATTTCAAAAAATCAACGCTCATTTCTAGACGCCACGGCGGCGCTAAAATTCCGTTCCCACGGTCGGTCGAGAAATTAAATGTAATTGATAAATTTCGCGAGATAGAATATTCGAGACGGTGACTAGTGGAAGGGAGAGAACTATATAAGGCGATGGTCGACGGCGTCGAGTAGTTGATTTTTGGAAATAAGTTAAGCGCGATAATTTGCGTAGTGCGGAGTGCTTTAACCGTGTAATTAGTGTTCGATATTGTTTGCTCTTGGATTATTTTGTGATTTGGAATTATAATAAAGTAAAGTGAACTAAAATCAGTGTTTTAGTGCATCATCAATATTAGAACCGGTAGTCCACAATATTCCAAGAGTTGAAAACCGTTTGGCTGGTTGGCGACACCGATTCTGTTTAATACTGTCACCAACCCACGCGTTATATTCTATTGCTGTTGTGTTGCTCTTTTTTCGAAGTGTATTAGAAGAAAGAGCATGCATTTAAGGAACGTTCGACGCGATGGTGTTCAATTGTTCAACCATAGTGCACCAGCATGGAGCGGACTCACAAGTTTTTAATGTTATGGCAATAAAAGGCCTTTTATAACTCCGTGACATGGAGCAACCGTCTATTCTGGAACTCTATTACTATTATAACATTAGTATTGACTTCGTACATTTTCAATCAATATTTTTTTAGCCTCTATCGGTTAAAAATTCTGATTAACTTACCAGTGGTTTTAAATTTTCATGTAGAACGACGTTGCCTCGATGGTCGAGGAGGAACAAAGATCCACCCGGGCCAAGCTTTTCGATAAAAGAAAAGATGTGATTAACTAAGGTTTTTTAAATTAAATATAATTTAACATACAACGTGCTCCGGAGGTACCTACCCGAGGGATTTTGCCCAGCGATTTCAGTGAATAAGATAAGAAAAATAATTGGAAAACTTTTTATTCAATCTCGCATTTTTAATTTTTTTTTATTGTTTCGTATTTAATTGTTTAATTAACTAATTTATAATAGGGAACGCAGATTTTTCAACTTACGTGTCGTACCGTACGATAACGTGTAAACGTTTCGTTACTCATAGTAACATTCGGCTCCGCTGCACGACGAAAAGTTTTAATTGTAATAATTACATTTTCTTTCATATCTCAAATAATGAGCAACAGACAGAAAATAATTATTAAAATTATTTATTTCTAGCATTCATTGGAAGGACCTGTTAAAATCCCTCGGGTACCTCCGGAGCACGTATTATATGATTACAAGTTGTGTCGTGCATATAGAGTACGTATTTTTAAATATTTTTTTATAGTTCCAATCAAACTTTATGGCGGATCGGAATACAACGCTTTAAGCGTGCTTGCGCAGGTTCAGTCATATGCCCCTCGCTCCACTGCGTCCCGCTACACATAAAACTGGTTACTGCGACGCAACTTGGGCCTATGTTCACACCCGCCATAAAGGTTGATTGGAACTGTACCTAATTACCAGTCATTGAATTAAGTTTGCAAATGTGCGGTTTTATGATTATTTCAAAACAGATTAATGAGTGATGTATAATTAGACACAAATTAATATCTCGTTTTACATTATAATGTACAGACCGATAAAAAACGCGTGTTTTCTTGTAACTCCGAAAAGAATGCATCAAATTGTGTGTTTTATATTTAAATAAAATTATTAAAGTATCTTGAATCTTAGAAACAAAAATCATACCTCGTGATATGGAAGTATGAGTTTCAAGTGTTCTGTAGGAATATCTACACCTGCTACACCCAAGAGACGGTTCACGGGATACTGAAAAAGAAAAGGTGCCAATGATAGGTGAAGTTTTTAAGTTAACATAACAAGGTTCCAATAATAAAATTTCAAATGTATTTTTAATTTGCGTCATAGGAAATAAATGAAAAACTTGGAAAGTAACAACAAAAATTAAAAATTTAAATTGATTTTTTAAATTTTTTTTTTTCAGGTGTAATTTTCACCATCACTTTTTTTATAGCCAAAAACTTCATAGAACTTCAAATGACAAAGATTTAAAAAAAAAAGTATTTATGGGTTTATAACACAGACCAGTCAACCTATAGACCACGCTTTAATAAACGTCAGTATGAAAACGAAATCGCCAAAAAGTGGCGGGGAGCGGGGAGAAGTCGGCTAGTTTTCATTGGCTCGTTCAAAATTGACAATTTAATGGCTTCCGACGTGCTTACAACTGACCGCTCAGAAGAGACGTAGTTATGTAGTGTCCCTACTTAGCCTTGGCGAATGCTACTCCCTGTCAAAGCGTGGTCTATAAGGTTGACTTGTCTGTGGTCTATAATTACCTGTCTTGTTGCATTCCTTTGTTTTTCCTGAAATCGACACACGTTATGAATATTCTGCATTTATGATCCTATATCTTCAATGTCAGAGTAGGTATATATAGTAAATTGATTTCGTTGTTATTTCAGTCTAAAGTTTTCCACTATATAAAAATGGCCTTTTCTAATGTACGTAGTCCACGCGGTCATCCGCTACTTGCATCCAGTAAATCTTCCTGCATTCTCTCGTCTATTTGAGGCGTTGCACCAGTCGGTAAGGAGCACTATTACATAGGTATATGTATCATTATATCGATGCAATATATTTATAGGTGTCGTGATAGCACAAAGCGCAACGAACCTGTCTCGAGTTTATAAGGCTATAGGGCCATGGTTCGAATCCGGGCGTGTACCAATGAGTTTTTCTGCCTTAAGTACATAATTATCACTGACTCCGTGCCTCGGAGAGCACGTTAAGCAGTCGGTCCCGGGCGCTGTCAATAGATGGCGGTCGTGACAATCCCCAACCCGCAGTGGAGCAGCGTGGTGGATTTAAGCTCCAAGCCCCCCTCACTGGGGGAGGCCTAAGCCCTTGCAGTGGGATAAAAATGGGCTGATGAAGTGGAAGTGAAGAATTAGTTATCATCATAACTTGTTGAATTGATACAAATATGTGAATCGTCCATAAACTCAAATGTGAAGCTACCTACTCATTGTGGCGACGACATTACAAATTCATAGTGGAGATAATGAAAGCAACAATTTGAACCCAAGAATGAATGATTGACCGATTGGTCGAGTGGTTAAGAACGTAATCGCAGAACCAAAGGTCGATTCCCGCCCGAGACAAATATTTGTGTGCATGAGCCTGAACACGGCTAATTATTCCTTGTCTGGATTTAAAATATCTATATATGTTTAGGGGTAGATTATTGGATTAGTTTTATTTTATTATTATTATTATTTTTGTGTTTTATGTAACATAATCATAACCGCTGTCACATACGGTAGTTAACAAATATTGTAAATATCATATTTATCTATATAGATATATATAGATAATATTTATCTATATAGATATATATAGATAATAGATATAGATGATATTTACAATATTTGTTAACTACCGTATGTGACAGCGGTTATATATAGATAATATTTATCTATATAGATATATATAGATAATAGATAGAGATGATATTTACAATATTTGTTAACTACCGTATGTGACAGCGGTTATGATTATGTTACATAAAACACAAAAATAATAATAATAGATATATATAGATAATATTTATCTATATAGATATATATAGATAATAGATATAGATGATATTTACAATATTTGTTAACTATCGTATGTGACAGCGGTTATGATTATGTTACATAAAACACAAAAATAATAATAATAGATATTTATAGATAATATTTATCTATATAGATATATATAGATAATAGATATAGATGATATTTACAATATTTGTTAACTACCGTATGTGACAGCGGTTATGATTATGTTACATAAAACACAAAAATAATAATAATAATAAAAAAAAACTAATCCAATAATCCCGTCAATAACATATATATGTTATTGACGTTGTTGTTATGTTGTTATTGCGTGCTGGCGTTCGTTGCTTATTTGTACAAATAGTTCTGTATCCATACTGGCTGTATCTCCGCAACCGTTTGGTTGATAACGTACCTACGGTATATGGTTGAAATACACCGAATTCTTGGCTGATTTTTGAGGTCGTGAAATTAACCGCTCTTAGGATTTTGACGAGGGCGCGAATTATTATGATGGTCCTAATTAAAAAGGTTAAGCCTGTTGTCCTCCCCGCAGTAAGACCGATGTATTGTGATGCAAAGTCCACTTGAATTTAGGCTGCTGGACGATAACATGAAGAGGTCAGCAGACAATGTAATTTTTCCATAACCGACATAACTCGACAGCGTGAAATGACCGGAAATTTCTATAGTTAAATTGAGGTCGCCGATTTGGACTTAGGTATAAGCGTTCATTACCTTTATATAGGTATGTAAATAAAATGAAAAATATATAAGTATGTATATTAGTTATCCAGTACTCATAATACAAGCATAACACTTGCTTACTTTTGGACTAGATGGCGCTGTGTGGGACGTCCCAGGTATTATTGTATATAAATTCCAAGTAGAGGTGACCGCTGTAATATTTTTCTTTCAAATAACCTAGTCCTAATTTTGTCTATTTTCATTTACGACAACAACTATAAAGTTAATGATTTTATAAAGACGTTAGTAGGAAATCTAGATGGGTAGATAAAAACGAAACTTGCGAAAATTATTAGTAACTCACCTCAGCTAATTGGATCGTTATATTCTGAAATATGAAAACGAAGACTATATTAAACATGTGAGTAAAAAAATTCAACATTATTAAGTAATAACTGTATTATGTTGGATTTATATAAAAAAAAAAACATAGGTATGTTAGAATGGAAATAAATTATATCGAACCACAAAAGTAAATATAAGTTACTACACATATACAGTGTCTATAAAGTGCATCGCTGTTTCTGTTCTATTAATTTTTCTTTACAGTTACTATCACAGAGTAAATAAATGTGACAACAGCGTCTGGTTTTAATAGAGTCATAAATGCTAAAGTTTGGCCGAAAACGCTGTACCGCGCCTTAGGTATGTGTGCGGCGAGGATGGAAGGCAGCTCCTAAGCGTTGACGACGGACTGACAGAGCAGATCTGCCTCCCTCAGCACTGCGCGCATACTTACCTATGGCGCAGTACAGCGTTTTCGGTCAAACTATACTTCACAGTATCTAAAATATCAAACGCAATTTAGCGGGGGTGAAGACCGGCAAGCGGGGATTTCGCAGCGGTGAAGACCGGCGCATGGGGACCTCGCGGACTGAAACTCGCTATCTTGCATCAGTTAGCTAGAATATGAGTGGTTAGACGGTAAACACAGAAGAGGGCTTTTATGGTTACTAAGCATCGTTTATATTATATTGCCAAAGACTGCATAATTAAGACCCATGTTGTAGTTACAAAGGTTGTATATCTAAATAGAACATTGAACAGCTTTCGCTATTTGCTCATTTCGTATACGATTTGAGATTTCCTTTATGATAACAGAGTCAAAAGACTGATAAACTTACTTCAAGTTTTGTATGGTCAAACACGGGCACAGATACGCTGATTTGGTAGCGGTACTTTAGATCTTCTCCTTCATAGTAATGCCCTTGGCGTTCCTGAATAAAACAAGAGAAGGTTATAGAGCTTATAACAAACATTGTTCTCTTTGAAAATGATTTTTGATCCTTAAAGGCGTCGGGGACCACTAAGTACCTTTACCACCTCCAGTTCCCTCCTTTGATTATGTTACGTGACGACAAAATATAGGTGCTTAGGTATATACCTACGTTCCCTTTTCAGAACCAAAAATCATTTGAAAATTAATAAACGTGCATCAGTTATTTCACACATTTAAATATCGCGATAGCCGAGTGGTGGGAAGCTTGCTTCTTGTTTAGAAGGTTCTAGTTCGAATCCCAGAAATAGGCATATTCCAATGGGTTTTTCTGACTCAAGTACATAATAATCACTAGCGCAGTGCCTCGGGGACCACGTTAAGTCGTCGCTCGGTCCTGTTAAAATCCACCAACTCGCACTGGAGCAGCGCGGTGGATTAAGCTCCATGCTCATTCTGAGTGGAGGTCTAAGCCCCTGCAGTGAGGTACAATGGGCTAATATGGTAAGAGTTCGTTGTTTTATATTGGTGGATTATTAAAATTTATTTCAATTTGAAGCTTTTAAAACATAGCTATAAATTTTACTTTACACATTTGCTCTTATTTGTTAGTTTAAAAAAAAGTGATTTTAATATTGAAAAATAAAATATTTTTACATGACAATCATCAATGCAGCTAAACAGAGACTTGTCTTCAAACTTATAACAACCCTTTTTTTTTCAGGGGTTAAAAAACTGTAAAGTGCTCATCCTCGATCGTGATTATCGACAATTCCTCATCGCTACTTTTGTTTCAGAAGGTACGGCGAAAAACAAGCGACGAACTTTCAAATCTGATGAAAGGTGGGAAAAGTTTTATAACCTTCGGAAACATAAGACAACAAAGACAAGTTGAATATCCGATTTAAAGTGATGGTTGAGTGATAAATTTGGAATTTACAAATTTAATAAAACAGAGTCACAGAAGTTTAATTCTAGTTATTTTTCAGAGTAATTGAAGCAATTCTTGTGTCCGTCTTAAACTGTTTGTTTTAACTATAGAGTTGGCATGTAGGCGGATACGTTCTCCCCTTCAAGTATACCATATGTTGCGTACTCAAGACAGATCTCTTAATTTAAACTCTAAAATGCGACATCAAATCATACCAAAGATGTGAGGAAAGGGGTTAACGACTTAACTGCTTCCTAAAATGATATAAATGACGACGACCGCTTAGCCTAGTGGGCAGCGAACCTGCCTACGAAGCTGGAGGTCCCGGGTTCGAATCCCAGGTCGGGTCAGTATTTATATGATGAATATTAATACTGGCATCGGGTCTTGGTTGTTATATGTATATGGTGTCTTCGCTTAGTACCCAAAAACAAGCTAATGCTTAGTTTGGGACCTAGACGTTGTTGTGATTGTATGTGTTATTATTATTAACGTAACATTAATACTCATATTTGTTTTGTGAGTAATTATTTTTGGGGCACGTATCTCTGAACAAATACCGTCAAATGGTACATTAACCTACTCGATTCTCTGTGGTTTTAGCTATAAAAACGTGGTCCCACTTACCAAACTCAAGTAATCCAGGTAGTTTCTCAGCAACTCAGATTCGTTCAGAAGTTTATCCTTGTGTCGTCGCAGCTCTGTGTAACGGTAAAGTTGTTCAGCTTTTTCTTTCTCGAACCAGTGGTATTCCCCTTTCCTTGGATCCTGGAATTAAGGGAATATATGTAGTATTAATCCCCTTTCCCTACAAGATATGGCATGGTAATATACCGAAGTGTATCTTGGAATTGGTTGACGCGATTCTTTCATATGCATATGATCTGAACCTCTGGTTTTTCTAGAGCTAATAAGCCAATTTCACATCAACAATGTATCTAACAGATTTAACTACGGCAGTGGAAATAACTCATAGATAATATAATTTTAAAAATGTTTTCAATTAACTGGTAACTGGTAATTAGGCGAAAATATCATCCACCAAAAAAAAATAAAATTACATAATTCACTGAGCATAACAAGGATGATATGGGTACCCTTGAAGATACCAATTCTATCTCAGGAATACTATTTGACACAATTTCTTGGGATATTCTGTATTAATCCCAGACTAGGATGAGCAATTTTACGCAAAGTTTGTCTTGAGATTGTACGTATAAGCGCGAATATGCCGAGGTGGTCACCTGCTGTTGCTTCACTGCTTTGTAACTCGACAAATAAAACGTAAGTACAGAACGAGCCATACCGTTTTTATTTTTACTCCATATAGTGAGTTTTATAGTTGTTCATAGACACGAGGGTCAATCCTATGTTTTGAGAAGTGTTTGAGATAATTTGATGCAGTTTTCGTATTCATTCTTCAGACACATACTGACCGGCGAGCGAGTTCGACCTCCTTATTTACCCCGTGAAAGAACGGTAAATATTTTATTCTCGCTGGTTCGAGAAGACCTCGGCACGATTTTAAATTTGCTCTGACTTTCTTATCGTCCTCGACTTCCGTTTAGAATTAGTTTTTTAAGCGAATAACCTTCGACCTTAAATTATTATTAAGTTTTTGAACTCTGAGAGACAATAAGGTTATAGGTCTTAAAGTTAATAAACCAATCGAAATTCCAATAGTTAGATATGCGGAAAACTTAACTAGGTTACCACACGGTCTCCAAAAGGCCGAAGTGTTCAATAGGGTAGTTGACTGATTAAAAAACAAAAATATGAATGTCTGAAATGTCGTTACGCACAGAGAGGGCAATACCGCACGCCATTTAACATAATTTATTTTTTCAAGAAAGAGACAGAGTTACACTTTTAATGGCTCGTAAATTCCGTATCTTATAGAGTTTATTTTTACATTTTCTTGATAAACATAATACTTTCATTATTAGGCAAATACCCTATTTGATAAACGAATCGCGAAGCTCGATCGACTAGAAGCTCACTGCTTTCTATAGTTACAAGCCATGCTATTGAAATTTGGCAACGTTGCGTGTACTTAGAGCCTTGGTATCAGTCAGGCTATTAGTTGGAGTTTTCTTCCATTTAAACGTTATGTAAGTTGACCGAAGCCGAGTATCTCTTATCTCTTTCTCTGTCATTTGTTTTGTGTTTCATCGGTTGAGAAGAATATCTTCAGTTTTTAACTATTGTGGCAACGCATCTATATGCTTCATCATCATCATCAGCCCATTTTACCCCACTGCAGGGGCTTAGGCCGCCCCCAGGGTGAGGAGGGGGCTTGGAGCTTAAGTCCGCTGCTCCACTGCGGGTTGGGAACTGTAACGACCGCCATCTATTGACAGCGTCTGGGACCGACTGCTTAACGTGTCCTCCCAAGCACGGTGTCAGTGATATTGTGTACATAAGTCAGAAAAACTCATTGGTACACGCCCGGATCCGAACCATGGCCCTATGGGGCCTTATAAATTTGAGACAGGTTCGTTGCGCTCTGGGCTATCACGACACTATATCTATATGCTTACAATTATTAATCTGAGACGGTAAAGGAAAAATAAATAAATTAATTACCTCTAAATGAGCGTACATATCACTGAAGACCCTTAACCGTTGTTTTGTTTGGGCCACCAAAGGCCTCTCCAAAACCCTCAAAATATTTAGCACATGTTGCGTTACAGCGGAAGGGGTGATCAGCTCAGCGAAATAGCCGTCGCACGCGCACGTCATCCATTCGCCGAATTCATACGTGTTGTCTTGCAGTCCAAACTCATCGTGCAGCCACATCACAAATAGCCTGATGAAAATTACTTAACATAAACAACCTGTGAACGGTCTGAAGGGCTGTGGTGGCCAAGTGACTAAGCGAACCCAAGACCTTTGCATCTAAAGGGCCAAGGATACAAAGGCCTTGGGTTCGAATCCTGCTTATTGACCAATCAACCCGCATCGGACCAGCGTAGTGGATTTGTGGTTAAAATTCCTTAACTCGATGTTCACGGAGGGATTTGGTAAGTTATAGTTTGTAAAGCAGTACAATATACAGTAAGCTGGTACTTGTACATATATACAATTGAAGGGGTAAGTGGACAAAGGTGTTATCGGAGAAAACAAAATAAATCGACTTTTTGCATGGAATTAGATTTTAAATGATCATAAATCGACTGCGCAAGTTTTGATTCCTGTCAAAAATAAGGACCTATAGCAAAGGTATTAAGTGACAAATATGCATACATTTCAGGCTTGCAAATGTAGTAGGAGCAACATAAAAACATTCATAACTCATTTTGAACTTTTTGTTAGTTAACACCTTTGTCCACTTACCCCTTCAATTGTAATGTTGGTTAGACCGAATTCCGACGTTCTTCTCTTTCACCCGCACCCCTGCAGCCCGCGACAACGCCGTTTGTATGGAAATTCGCCACTACACAATGCTGTTAATGCGCGGTGCCCTTATGATTGTATACTGCTAGTTTTAATAAGTAAAAAAAGTGTTATCAGTCAACTATTGATGTTTGGCGCGTCACAGCAATTCAAGAATACCAGATTTTCTAAAAGCTGATAAAACTGGTATTGCACTTGTTTTCAGATGATTAAAATTGCGCTACACCTTAATCACCATATTCACACCATATCCAGTTGGCATATTCACAATCACACTGCTATTCAAAACACATCGACCAAGTATAGAAATATCGAGGAATTCCGAGATAAAAATAAATCACAAATTCGTGACTGAATTCCGTTTTGCACCTACCTGTTTTTTTTTCAATTTTTTTTCAGATCACAAATTAAATTATACTTTAGAGACGGTAATGTCAAAGCGATGCTATGGAGCGCTCAAAAATCCGATTTTTAGGCGCGTTTTTGCGACCACACAAAGCGCCGTAGCGCCTAAAAAGTTCCCACAGTAAATTAGGATTAGAATTTTAAAATTGAATATATTCGACGATTAGAAACTTCGAGATGCTGTGTGGTAGGGATTTCTGAGGTCTTATATAAGCAGCTCGACGCGAGTCAGTTTAGTCAGTTTACTTGATAAGTAATGTGCGATCAACTGCGAGTTGTAAGTGCAATAAAAGTGTAATTTGTGAATTGTGATTGAAACAGTTTGTGATTTTGTTTCATAATAAAGTACAACTAAATCGTGCATCCTACACATCTGTACCTACAGCCCATACCAAACAGTATTATTGCTTGTCAAAAACTCAAATTTAGAAGCTTTAGTATTTTTGGTCACGGGCTCCACCACTAAGACACTTAAAATTTGATTTAGGTAGAATACTGAATTTATTTGAATCGTTGACATGAAATAATAATAATATCTGGGACATCCCACACAACGCCATCTAATGCCAAACTAAGCAGAGTTTGTATTATGGGTACTAGACAACTGGTATACTTTCGTAATACTTAAATATATAAGTATATTTCTTATTACAATATAAACATATATAGATATTTTACACTGAGCCACGGAACAAATAGAAATGTTCATGTACACAAATATTTGTCCCGGGCGGGAATCGAACCCGCTACCTTTGGTTCGGCAGTTAGTCTCTAACTACTCGGCAAATCGATCAGTCAAACATCAGTACTGGGTAATTTAGTTTTTGTTCTTATAAATGTACTACGCTGTACAGTAGTTATAGCTATAGAAAAGAGTTGGACGTTAGTACTAACTCGTTTCTACACTTATTATACAATTCAAATTCTTTTCTACAGGCACTGTAGAATTATTATCTAGAAAAGACACGTTTAAATGGCTCTCGAGTTGTACCATAGTCATGCAATACATATATATTGTTCTAAAGCTGTTTATACAGCATGTCTTAATTGAATAGTGAACTCAACCTGATATGTCCTTCTGGGTCCAAATCCTTCATCTTTTGAGTGGCGTTGACGTATATGCTGTCTGCAAGCAGTACAATCGCTTGTTGGCATGCCAAGGGATGGTCACCGTTCTCTTGTTGATCCTGCAATAATCTTACGGCGTATGCTAGCACCTTTTCGATGTCGGTGTCATTTCTAACATTGTATTCTTCCATGTCGAACATCATTGCCGCAGAATTGACGTGGTTAGCCTGAAATTTCAATAATCCAAGGTACTTATTGCTCGATGCAAGCAAGCGATGTTATAATAATAATAATAATAATAATACATGGCGTCATTTAGTCCCAAAGTAAGTAAATATTATGCTTGTATTATGAGGTTAAATATCACTATATTTTATAAAATAAAGTCCCCCGCCGCGTCTGTCTGTCTGTCTGTCTGTGTCTGACCGCGATAAACTCAAAAACTACCAAACGGATTGGCATATGAGTAACACCAATGGACGAAGTGATTCAAGAGGAAGGTTTACGGAAATATGAAGATTATTGTTGAAGAAGTCGGAAAAAATCAAACCGGCTGGGATCTTTCATCGAAAACGCTGCCTAATCCCTTTGAGATATAACGAAATATTGTATGGAGGAATTGTGTCTTTTTTATAGGACTAAAGAAAAATCCGTGATGGGATATGTCTATCTTTTATGGATAGCTTGCTATACCTATATTTATGTTTAAAAAAATGGTGTTATGTGATGAGGTAATTGGAAAGCTATTTATACGGATACAGTATTAATCCTTATCCTTACAGATTATGATTGCCCTTTACACCATACAATTTAAATTAATATCTTAGGAATAAAAATCACGAAATTAAAACTATCGCATGACAATTTACCGACGCGACTCGCGTGATGTAAAATAGTCAGAAGTCATCAATATTGTATACAAAAAATATTGTACTTTGTTTTTATGTATTTATTCTTTACTTTTTCAAATATTTACAGTATTGTAAATACAGTTCATTAAAAATACTCCACGTAGGATGAACTTGCGTTACATTTAAATCTAATTAAATGTAACCCACATGTTCGACGCAACAAGCCGATATGACACTACGACAGAAAAAACTATGGCTTACATGCTCTGCTACCCGTGTAAAGCGGGGCGGGTCGCTAGTTCTTTATAATACATGAATATATAGATATTATTCACATAGACACGGAACAAATAGACATGTCCATGCACACAAATATTTGTCCCGGGCGGGAATCGAACCCGCCACCCTTGGTTCCGCACTTAGGTTCTCCAACCACTCGGCCAATCGTTCTTCAAATGACCGGCGTGAATTTAGCAGTCAAAAGTTAGGTTATTGTGTTAGGTTATTTATAGTGGTCGCTAACTTTTGGCTGCTAACTTCACGCCGGTCTTCAAATCTATACTAATATTATAAAGCTGAAGAGTTTGTTTGTTTGTTTGTTTGTTTGTTTGAACGCGCAAATCTCAGGAACTACTGGTTCGAATTGAAAAATTATTTTTTTGTTTGATAGTCCATTTATCGAGGAAGGCTATAGGCTATACTACATCACGCTACGACCAATAGGAGTGGAGCATCAATGAAAAATGTTGCAAAAACGGGAAAAATTATTCCTTTTGAGAGCTTCCGTCGCGCGCGCTGCGTAAACGGTTGATGTTAAGCAAAAATCATGTACGACGGAATTGTACCCCTTTAAAAGTTCTAACCAAAAGTCCGCGACAGCATATGTGTATCTTTTAAGGTTAACTTACTATAACCTTTTTTATGACAATCAAATTTGTTCTAACATAATGTACTATTTGCGAAGATGTTTTTTAAACGTGATATTAATCCTTATCAAATTAAATACGTTAGTTGTCTTAAGCATTTCATGCGTATTATAATTGCCCTTTACATCATACAATTTAAATTAATATCTTAACAGTTTTTATTGAAATTTAAAAACTATAGCGGGCGAAAATAAATTCGCTGTCTGCCTCTGTTCGTTAACTTTTTACTTCCAAACAAATAGACTTTGATACGGTTTTTAGTAATATCTTATTTTCTTATTATCTTATAATCTATTAATCTATATAATAGAAATACTTATTATAAAGCTGAAGAGTTTGTTTGTTTGTTTGATAGATTGATTTTTTGATTGATTGATTGATTGTTTGATTGATTGATTGATTGATTGTTTGTTTGTTTGTTGGTTGGTTGGTTGGTTGGTTTGTTCGTTCGTTCGTTTGTTCGTTTGTTTGTTTAAACACGCAAATCTCAGGAACTACTGGTTCAAATTAAAAAATTGTTTTTGTATTGGATAGTCCATTTATCGAGGAAGGCTATAGGCCATATTACATCACGCTACGACCAATAGGAGTGGAGCATCAATGAAAAATGTTGCAAAAACGGGAAAAATTATTCCTTTTGAGAGCTTCCGTCGCGCGCGCTGATTGATTTGATGATTGATTGATTGAATGATTGATTTATTGATTGGTTGATTGGTTGATTGATTGATTGTTTGTTTGTTTGTTTGTTTGTTTGTTTGTTGGTTGGTTGATTCGTTCGTTCGTTCGTTTGTTCGTTTGTTTGTTTGTTTGAATTTGTTAATCTCTGAAACTACCAGTCGGATTTGAAAAATTCTTTTTGCCTTTGATAGCCTGATTTTAGCAGAGAGTTATAGGTTATATACATGAAAACGAACTGTCTGTCTATTCGAGCAAATCGGCTTCGGCCAAAACGGCTTAACCGATTTTGATAAAACTTTACACATATGAAAAGTATGTAGTCAAAAGTGACATACAGAACTTTTTGTATGTCTGTCTGTACGTCCATCTGTCTAAACCAATTTTAATGAAACATCACAAGTATGAAAAGAAGGTCGTCAAAACTAACAAATGTTGCTTTTTGTCCGTCTGTCAGTCTGTACGTGTATCTGTCTATTTGAGCTAATCTCCAAAACGGCTAAACATATTTTAAGGAAACTTTACAGACGGGAAAGAAGGTTGTCAAGATATTTGACATTAACTACTTTTTGTCCGTCTGTTTGTCTGTACGTCTATTCAATTCAATTTTATCTATTCGAGCTAATTTCCAATACGGCTGAACAGATTTTAATGAAACTTTGCAGACGTGAAAGAAGGTTGCCAAGAGTGTGATAAGCTACTTTTTGTGTTTGTCTGTCTGTCTATCTGTCTGTCGTTTGTCCTCACTGATCTAACAACGTACAGCCGAAAGTACTAAGTCTAGGAAGCTTAAATTTGGAACATAAGTTTATTTTATAACGTGAGCATTATAAAGTTAAGAAAGGCTTTTTTAGAAATTTCAAACTTAAGGATGGGAATGGAGGGACTTAAATAATGACGTGTTTCAGGGTTTTTAGATTTTAACATTTTAAGAGTGGGAAACGGGAGATGAAAAATTGTATCGGTTTTTTAAAACGTGGAAGGGGAATGAAGATTGAAAGTTTGAATGGGTGTGACCAAAATTGGTTCCAGCAAAAAGTACGTATAAACCATCTCGAACGTTAATAGTACCTATAACAGGAATTTGTAGTCTACGCAAGCGAAGCTGCGGGCGGTCGCTAGTGTATTTAATGTAAGGAAATGTGTTACTAGTCATTGTGACAGAGATACTAGGAAAATGTACTTTAAAAAGAGAAATAGTTTTGTTTCATTAGTATCTTGTATTAAATAATAATGTAATTACCGGAACAAGAATATCGTTAAAGCAGCTGATTGGAGACACGACTTTCGTGTTGAACCTTATCACATTCACATAGTCATCGTCGGTGAGCGCACTGAGGAGAGCGAGCGTCAGCTGCTGGGCTATCAGAGTGTTCGACGAATTGCCCATGGATCCAGTGGCGTCAACTAGAATGACGATATCGCGAGGCGCTCCACTAGCACCTACGTACCAGGGTCGCAGCCGACAGTCGTAGACGTCAGCTACTTCTTCTTCGTCCAATTGTAAGAAAGTCATACTTTCCCAAGCCGCTCCTATGAAATTATACATCACTGTTTACATACCTACGGCGGCCTACATATTTTTTCCCCGCCTTCCAACTTTTAATTTTTCTTAATTTTTTAAGAGGTACCGTTAGATCTAATTAATACTGGAAAAACTAGTACCCGCAAAAACGTTCAGCAAAGTCTATTTATTTATACACTGTAAAATATTATATAATCCTAGAAAATTTACATTAATCTACACCAAAACTTATTATCAATTTAAGTTTTTATTAAAAATTAACTATTGATTAAAAAAGGCCGTGCCCGTAAACATCTGAGGGCCAAGTGCGAGTTTTTTTACTATTAACTGTGTCGTATGCGTTTTCCGTAATTTGTATGGAAATTCGTAGTTACCTAAAACGACCGCTAGATGTGCTGTACGAGTTTCCATACAAATTATAAAAAACGCAAACGACACAGTTAATAGTAAAAAACTCACACTTGGCCCTCTGGTCCAAATGTAGCCATCACACTGGCCGTGTTTCCGCGTTGGATTGCCAGTGAGATGCCCTGAACCAGGTATGTTCGGAAACGAGCTTCGCAGCCAGCGTCCTAGATAATTGTTTTATGTTCTTTAGTACCTAACTACATATACCTGGATAGTGCCTCAAAAATCCTTTCGTACTACAAAAATATTGAAACGCCAAAGAGGCATCCTGTGCGTAATTATGTCGAAAAGTTGATAGGAGACCTTCCGACCAATACATAGCTTCTAATACAGGTGGATCTGAAAAAAAAAACAACAATTATATATTACAGTGACAGCTTTTTTATTGTGCGTTTTATCATGATGTTTAATAGAGATACGTCTGGATATGTCACGAGTGCAGTAAAAAAAGCTTTGCCAATATGCCTGTCATCTGTGCCATCGCTGCTCAAGGTACCTGAAGCACTATCTACGAAATTGCTGGCCGAAGCTTTGTCAATTTTTTTGTGTTACTTATCATTTGAAGCTAATTCCTACTAAAATCGTGACCACTAATTCGATCGGAATTATAAATAGCAGATTTGGAATCTAGTTACGTAACCATTATGTAACACAAATACTTATTAATAAATGGTAGCGTTTATTTGGAATGATAAATAACAGGGATGTTACGGGTATGTAATTTCGAATCTAGATATGGACATGGATAATAATATTATATTATACCGGTATCGGATACGGTTATGAATATGAAATTTTTTCAGATTATCTGTTACTTTCGGTTACGGATATACCTAACCAAAATGTTATAACTAAGCAAGCAATGGCAAATATAAACAACGCATCAGACGCGCGCGGCTAGTGTGTCAAGTCAACTGTCAGGCAAAACAAAAACTTGTCACAACACGTCTCTGATCGTGTCTGAAATTATTTGAAATTTTTATATTAGATTCAGTTACGCTTACGGATATATTTTTATTTCGGATATCCGATAGTTTAGGTTGCGGTTACGAAGCTCCATAACAACACTAATTTAAATTACATCATCATCATCAGCCCATTTTACCCCACTGCAGGGGCTTAGGCCTCTCCCAAGGTGAGGAGGGGGTTTCAAGCTTAAATCCACCACGCTACTCCACTGCGGGTTGGGGATTGTATCGACCGCCATCTATTGACAGCGTCCAGGACCGACTGCTTAACGTGCTTTCCGAGGCACGGAGTCAGTGATAGTTAAAGTACTTAAGTCAGAAAAACTCATTGGTACACGCCCGGATTCGAACCATGGCCCTATGGCCTTATAAATTTGAGACAGGTTCGTTGCGCTCTGGGCTATCACGACAATTTAAATTACATACCGCAATCGAAAACTTCTGACGTAACTTGCGCGCTGGACATCTCCAATGTAATGTTGGCGTCGAAATGTGTGTTGGATGTAAGGTTGACATACTGAGCGCGGGTGCAATTCAATGGTCTTTCGTAGTAGTCCACTTCCATTACCATTTGTTTGTTCTCGCCCAGTTTCTAGAAAGTTCATATCACCGATGTAAAACTGTTAAATATTTGCTTCTTTTATAGTAGGAGTGTAAAGCAGATTCGAGGGCGCAGCGCGACGTTCTTAATTTAACGTGTAGCTGTCAGACAATGCGAATTGTTGTAAAATGGAGACTATACGTTGGCCGTCGAGAGTTTGCGTTCCTGACCGGTCGTAACTCGTAATAAATGGCATGGTAATGATGGTTGATATGAATTAGTGCCGTCGGACATCGTTTTCAAAAATTACCTAGGTACTATCGTTGACATGCACGAACGACACAAAATAAAAATAAAAATTATATTATTATGTCAACTCACAACAAACATGATATTATAGCTATAAATCTCATGTGTCAGAAACACAAGCTCTCGACGGTCGATGTATAACATCATAAATTTTGGGTCAAAAAATCATAATTTTTTTTCTGTCGATACCACTGCTAAAAATGCAAAATGGAGACTAACTACTTTAAATTTTATGTCGAAAAATCACTACAATTTCCTGTCGATTCCATTACTAAAAATGCAAAATTAAGATTAACTTCTTTAATTTTTATGTCAAAAACTCACTACAAATTCCTGTCAATACCATTGTTAAAAAATGCAAAATGGAGACTAACTTCTTTAACTTTTTTGTCAAAATATCACTATTTTTCATTACAAAGAAAATTTTATTGCAATCCGTAAGGCATCGTCTTTCAAATCGTGTTGAAACATGCTCCTATGCTTTTGTGCAACCAATAAAAAAAAACGAATGGAAAAAATGTTTTTAAGCTATTGCATAGCTTCTATCGCGGGCCTTTGAGCGCGGGGTGCGAATCGAGAAATTCCGTAACGAAAAAAACCTCACGCTTTCCACGCCGCACGGAGAAAAATTTTGATAGCGCGATGTACGTTTTTTAAAACAGCGCCATCTATTATAATCTGTTGCACCTATTATTAATGAAGAAAGTCACGAAAAAGTAGTGAAAGAAAATGAGTGAGTAATTTATATACATACATTTTATTATTATCACAAATGCAGTATTAATTTTTAATTGAAAATATAATACTGCTATAAAGATAACCTAAATTTTTGATATTAAAATGAGCGATATTAAAAGTAGCCCTCTTTTATACACACAAACACACACACGCGTATAGTTTAAATTCTCAATCAATCAATCTTCAAAATATCAATTTTAATATCAAAAATATATATATATATATATATAAATATATAAATAAATAAATTCATTCTTCATTATGTATATAACAGAAACCATCAAACCAAGCACGTGTAGGTACTATTCAGTACCTACCTTTGTTTTTGGTGTATAGATAATGCACATGAATGCCGCGCAGAGAAAGTACCTATATATGATATTATATCTATATAAAGGTACATCGCGCGAAATTTGATAATCACTTCTTAATATCGTTATTTTTTTTAAATGAATAATTTTGTTTTGGTGTGTCATTACACTATTTGTACCTAATTATTTAAACCTATTATTTATACCTAGATATTTTCGTTTTATAGAGAAGAAAAGCGTAGAGCTAAAAAGAAAAAAAAAACTAATGCACGTCAAAGGGCATATTATCAGCGTCAGAAAGATTTAAAGAAAAATGAAGAAAAATAATAACAAAAAAAAACTGCATAAATAAAATAAATAAATAATTATAATTGCATAAGATGATACAAAATGTGCAATAGCTTTACCGCGGCAGTCCTCGAGTGCCACATTTAGTTTTTTTTATATACTTGCCAATTTCAAAATTGTAAAACAAAATAAAAACGTTTTATTCTACAATTTTCACGGTCCCTTCACTACTTTCTTATATTTTACAGACTTAATTGATGAGTTAGGGTTACCTGTTTTTTCATTTATTTATCTTTCTATTATAATCAACTTAAAACCAAACAAATAAAAACTGGTATTTCTTGACCATGTTTTGAAATAATTACAAGAAAACTAAAAAAAATTATTTCTCCGTTTTCATGTATATTTTTTTTTTGCTTGTGTAAGTGCATGTATATGTGCTAATTGCTACACAATTTGAAAGGCCAGGCATTGCGAATCGTAACTAAATAGTATTCGAAATGAAATTTATGATATTCGAACAAAAAAAAAATTAAAACATTTTAAGCCGAACAAATAAAATAAAACTCTAAAAATGAAAATAAACTGTAAACCTTAGAGTATAAGGTTTGCGTTTTTATTTCTAGTAATAGCGATAATAATTTCTCGCATTTCCGTTTGATCAACAACACCGATATGCGACGTTATTCAACATAATGCCTTCTCAAAGATATTCAAGCTTTATTACCGAATATCAGTACGATGTCGAAAATAAAAAATCGATGAAGCCCTTCGGACTGCCAACGTTCTGGACCAAAGTTACCGAAGTTTTTAACGCAACGAATGTGTGTTATTTTCATTATCATGTTACTACTTACTTTACTGGCACTGAACACGTAATCTGAGGGTACAGGTTTTTTCTCATCAGCGAGTTCTTCGGCTCTACGCATAATGGTTTCTGCGGCTTGGGCTCGACGTTCTAATAGATCGTTCAGTACCGAAGCTATTTTGTCGACGATAGCGGATCCGTTGCGAATTTCTAATTTCATATCAGCAAAACCTTTGACAAGCTCTGATCTATGGACGACATTATCTTCGTGTTCTCTAATTCTGTTTGAAATTTCTTCTGCCCACATTCGTACTCTAGAAGTACATAAATCATAATGTTTTTTTTTTTTAACACGTAAAAATTAAATTAAGTCTTTATACTTTACAGTTTTGTTTCGAGAGTTAATATTCTGGTTACATTTTTTTCATGTACCTACAGTGTAGTTATCACCAGTTAATGGGAGATTTTATTATTACAAAAAAACTATTATTTGTTAAATAAATGTTATATTCTACCTGCTTTTTAATTCGATCGTGAGATAGTTAAAATGTTTTGTCGTCGAAATACCTAATCAGTTTTTAATGCTAACGTACCTATAACTTCCAAGTAGTTTAAAAATAGTGTTAGAAAGTGAAAATGGTTTTAGATGAAAAAACATTCAACTACTTGTGTGGCCCAAAATTTAAAACAGATACACCTTACAATTTTGGGTTTTTCTCGATAGATGACAGATGATCTTCATTTATTCGAAGTATATAAAGCGACTTACTGGTTTTTGGTGATCATTTTAATTGTTTTATTATTTATCTCTTTGGACAGTTTTATCTTGGAGTCCTGTACTGTCGTTTGGGAATTTTCTTTTGAAGGATTTTTCATTTTCTGCTTCTTCTGCGTTTCTGTCATATTTTTACGGTTGTCGTTAGAACTTTTGGAATCGACTGATATCGAGTTGCATATTAAAACTATCAATATTAAATACGTTACGTGATTTATCTTCATTATTATTAATAATCTTTTAAGTATAGTGTAGTTCTGTTAATACTTTAACATTTCACTAAATATATTTTGATAAAATTTTGGGCTTTTAGGAAGAACACTGCTTCAATTTCCCATAGCGAACGGGAACTGCGAAGCGTTCCGGTGGCTGGCCCAGCTTTGCCGACGCCCGTCTGCCTGGCGCCAGCAATATCTTCGATCCTCCCACCCTCTTTAAAATTCCCTTATTCTTACATTGTTTTCACGTACCTATTGAATAATTTATTGTTGTCCTATATTAACGTTGTATATTTCTTTCTGTATTTGTCTGTTACTTATACCTCGTTTCCACCAAGTATAATAACACTGTATGATACAGTTTTTATACAGTGTATTATACTTGGTGGAAACGAGGTGTTTTATGATTTTCATACACGATTTAGCATTGTTTTCATTACTTAAACACGTTTTATTGCAATTATTAAGCATCTGGATTAATTTATTTGAGTTCGAGATAAAATATTACTAAGGTTTATGAAATGATTGCATACTTAGATAAAAGAAAAAAATAATTTATGCGCGAAATTTTTTTTTTTTTAAATTTATACCTATATCTAAACCAGAAATAATAACAAAGATGAATTAAAATTAATTTTCATTTGGACGTATTGAAGTCCAAGTTCATACCTAAGCGTTGACAAGCGTCCCGATCCAGATAATCGACAAAAGTATATATAATTTACTTCCTATTAAGTCGATTTTATGGACTGCAAAATTATGCTTGTTGGTAGGTAACTGAAAATTATGGATATTTAAATAACTTGCAAAATACTCAAACGTATCCTACTCAAAACGATTTCCGTTCAAAGTGTGTGCTGGATGAGTTATCAAAAAGTCTAAAAGAAATTATAGATAACTAGCGACCGCCCGCAGCTTCGCTTGCGTAGACTACGAATTCCTGTTATAGGTACTATTAACGTTTGAGATGGTTTATACGTATTTTTTGCTGGAAGTAATTTTGGTTACACCCATTCAAACTTTCAATCTTCATTTCCCTTCCACCCTTTAAAAAAACCAATACAATTTTTCAAATGTTCACCCTTAAAATGTGGAAATCTAAAAACCCTGAAACACGTCATTATTTGAGTCCCTCCATTCCCATCCTTAAGTTTGAAATTTCTAAAAAAGCCTTTCTTAACTTAATGCTCACGTTATAAAATAAACCTATGTTCCAAATTTAAGCTTCCTAGACTTAGTAGTTTTGGCTGTAGTAGTTGATAGATCAGTGTGGACAAACGACAGACAGATAGACAGACAAACAAACACAAAAAGTTGCTTATGACACTCTTGACAATCTTCTTTCACGTCTGCAAAGTTTCATTAAAATCTGTTCAGCCGTATTGGAAATTAGCTCGAATAGATAAAATTAAATTGAATAGACACATAGACGTACAGACAAACAGACAGACAAAAAGTAGCTTATGTCAAATCTCTTGACAACCTTCTTTCCCGTCTGCAAAGTTTCCTTAAAATCTGTTTAGCCGTTTTGGAGATTAGCTCAAATAGACAGATACACATACAGACAGACAGACGGACAAAAAGTAACATTTGTTACTTTTGACGACCTTCTTTTCATACTTGTGATGTTTCATTAAAATTGGTTTAGACAGATGGACGTACAGACAGACATACAAAAAGTTCTGTATGTCACTTTTGACTACATCCTTTCCATATGTGTAAAGTTTCATCAAAATCGGTTAAGCTGTTTTGGCCGAAACCTATTTGCTCGAATAGACAGACAGTTCGTTTTCATATATATAGCCTATAACCCTCCGCTAGATTCAGGCTATCAAAGGCAAAAAAAAAATTTCAAATCCGACAGGTAGTTTCAGAGATTAGCGCATTCAAACAAACAAACGAACTCTTCAGCTTTATAATAAGTATTTCTATTATATAGATTAATAGATAATAAGAAAATAAGATAATACTGAAAACCGTATCAAAGTCTATTGCGTGGCTTGGAAGTAAAAAGTTAACGAACATAGGCAGACAGCGAATTTATTTTCTCCCGCTATAGTTTTCATATTTCGATAAAAACTGCTAAGATATTAATTTAAATTGTGTGGTGTAAAGGGCAGCTATAATATGCATGAAATTCTTAAGACAACTAACGTATTTAAATTGATAAGGATTAATATTACGTTTAAAAAACATCTTCGCAAATATTACATAATGTTAGAACAAATTTGATTGTCATAAAAAAGGTTATAGTAAGTTAACCTTAAAAGATACACATATGCTGTCGCGGACTTTTGGTTAGAACTTTTAAAGGGAAACAATTCCGTACATGATTTTCGGTTAACATCAACCGTTTACGCAGCGCGCGCGACGGAAGCTCTCAAAAGGAATAATTTTTCCCGTTTTTGCAACATTTTTCATTGATGCTCCACTCTTATTGTTCGTAGCGTGATGTAGTATAGCCTATAGCCTTCCTCGATAAATGTACTATCCAACACAACTATAACTTTTCAATTTGAACCAGTAGTTTCTGAGATTTGCGCGTTCAAACAAACAAACAAACTCTTCAGCTTTATAATATTAGTATAGATAAGATCTGTACCTATTTCCTTTTAGAATTTCTAATCATACGATTGAAAAGAAGTTAGAAATTAGAGGGGTGGGGGGGGGAGGAAAAGTTGTTAACGATATTAGTAATTCATACGTTCGCAAAATATTTATTTAAATATAAAAGTTACTAATGTTAAAAACCTTCATTGCATTTTTAATTATAGTCTTCATTTGTTTTTTTCCTTACCAGTCACATCTGCCACTGAAATTTTATCAGAATCAAAGAAAAAATGGCATAAGGCCTGTGACAACGGACGGACAGACGAACATGACGATATTATAAGGGTTATGACTAGGGTTCCGTTGCCATTTGGCTAAGTGGCCAAAAAACCGTACAACCCTAAAAAGGCAAATTAGTAGCTTACACTTCTCATAACAGTTTGATTTTTGGAAATGAAATCAAAAGGTTTTTCACAAAATTGACTAGAAGCCCTCTTCTGCGTTTACCGTCTACCACTCATACTCTAGCTAGCTGGTGCAATATGGCGAGTTTCAGTTTAAGTTTCAGTCCGCGCGGTCGGCGCGCGTCGGGCCTCACACCCCGCGAAATCCCCACGCGCCGGTCTTCACCCCCGCCAAATTGCGTTTGACATTTTAGACACTGTGAAGTGACATTTCTGATTCTATTAAATCCATGATTAAAACCAAACGCTGCTACCAAATTTATTTACTATATGTTTTTCACGTTTGTAAACAAACAGAACATTGCAGACAAGTATTATAAAAAAGTTTCCATTGTCTAGAGATACTTGTTTTGATAAAAGATTAGTAGGTAATTGTAATCAACACGTATTAACCTATCTCTACAACTTTAACGTGAACATCCAACAACAACGGAAACAAACCTGAACTGTCGATTATCGGACATATTGTTGTAATTGACTAGATAATCAAATACTTAGAAACGCAGTAACATTATAGCACTTTTAGGTAGGAGTATCACAAGTTTTGAAAAGTATATCATTTTGAATCGTCAGGTATAATAACTGACTACTATCATCCATGGCGGGACGGAGACGGTATGGGTTTGGGGTAAGGATTGTCTGTCTGTCTGTTATATTATGTGTATGTGTGTTAAAATTTTTCTCAAATAGGTACAACTGGACCGATTTCGATGCAGCTTTTCAAAACGACTGGGCCGATTTTTATCTGGGTTTTGTTGTTACATCTATATTACCTCAAAGCAAGTTTTTAGACGTGTTTCACTGTTATAGGCTAACCAGAGGGCGCAGAAAAGGTGTTTGTTTAAAATGGTAAGGCTGATTCCTGATGTAGTTTCTTGTTTTACATAGGTCCACGAAAAGAATAGCATCACTTACAAAATTTCGTGAAAATTGTGACTTGTTGTGCTTTGTGTACTTTCTCGGATAGCCATTTCATATATAGAGTAGATATATAGTATTGACATCTTGTGTATGACTTAGTTAATTTTTACAATTTGATGTTGATTTGTGATTCGTAGTTTGTTTTAATTTTGAATGTTGGCGTTTCGTCAAAGTTGTTGTTGACGACCCAATAAATCGAGTGCAACCTTCGAAAATCATATTTTAAAGTATCACATTTTAAGTATTTTTATAAAGTACTACTACTAGTACTATTTGATGAAGGTCGGGAGTCGATCTGATGATGGAGCCGCAAGACAGTCGAGGGAACTCCTCAACGATTTACAGCAATTACCTGGTGTTTGGACTTGATTCGTTTCTATTAATGAAAACTTTGCACCCATATGGGTTATAAGTATCATTACAGGTCTGATGATGGAGACCATACACAGTCGAAGGAACTCCTCAACGATTTACAGCAATTACCTGGTGTTTGGACTTGATTCATTTCTATCGATGAGAACTTTGCACCGATATGGATTATAAGTGCCATTACAGGTTTGATGATAGAGACCATACACAATCGAGGGAACTCCTCAACTATTCACAGCAATTTTATTTATTTTTATTTATTTATTAGATATATTATTACTTGGTGTTTGGATTTAATTCATTTCAATTAATGAGAACTTTGCACCCATATGGGTCATAAGTGCCATTACAGGTCCGATAATGAATACCATAGACAGTCGAGGGAATTCCTCAACGATTTACAGCAGTTACCTTTTGTTGGGCTTACTTCATACGGTTCAATATGCCAAAATGTTCAGTTCGCACAAAAATAATAATTAAGATTGAAGTTTTACATAGGAATACCACTACCTACTAGGCATGCTGATGCGTCAATTTGACACTGAATTTAAGTTGCGTAATCGCGGCGCAGTCTCATTTGAGTAGCGCGTTTAGAAGTCCCATTTATACTAAATAGCGACCGCCCGGGCGCCCGCAGCTTCGCTTGCGTAGACTACAATCCTTTAACGTTCGAGATGGTTTATACGTACTTTTTGCTGGAACTAATTTTGGTTCCACCTATTCAAACTTTCAATCTTCATTCCCCTTCCACCCTTTAAAAAACCGATACAATTTTTCATCTCCCGTTTCCCACCCTTAAAATATGGAAATCTAAACACCCTGAAACACGCCCGTCTGAAACACGTCAGTGTCTGAGTTGGCACCGAATTCATTGACTATATGCCGCCTGTTAATGCTCCTTTCTTTAAAGTGAAAATTTTATTTTTAACTTTTTAGTTTCTGTTTTTGAAGTCGGTTTTCATTTTTTGTTGAAAATTGTTTTTTTTTAAACAAAGTTAGTTAAAACGCAAGCAACCAAGCTGGTAAGCTGGTACAACTGAGTTTGACTACTTGTAGCAATTATAGTTATGTTGTCACTATTTTTAGGTAGATAAATTTAATAATAAATAAATAATAAATAATAAATAAATCATCAAATTTTTTGTTACTTATAACTAAAAACTTTTCCTGTTCTTTATCTATTTAATGGTCATAAATAAAATTAGAAATTTTAGTCCCAGTAACAATTTTATTTTTCTTTGAAATAATTGTTTTTTTTTTAAATCATAGGTTAGGAACATTAAAAACTGTTCGTCTTATCGTTCGCGATAAGTATAATTTAACATGGTTCGGAATTCGCCCGCTGGACTGTTAGCGGATAAAATCTAACATGAATAATTATTCGATATCTATATCACATCGTTAGGCACCGACTTATATGTAGGTAACTACGTACTAGACTGTACGTACCATTCGTACCAGTATGTACGTACCAGTCGTACCAGTACGTACAGTATGAATCTGGTATAAAACTCGGCACAAAAGTTGTTCAGATCGCGGTGCCCTGAACGACTTTGAAATAGTCGCTTGTGGACTGTCTGTCGGTATAGCTGGTTAACATTATTTTGTATTTTGAAAAACTATCTGAGAAAAATGCCTTGCTGTGCCTTTAAAAAGTGTAAAAACAGCACCCGGAATTCTAAAAAGGCGGATGGGATTACACATCACACGTAACTTCATAATATTTTATTTTAGTTTTTACGAATTTAATTTTTCGCTATTACAAATTTGACAGGGGGTGATTCTCAGACCACTTGACCTTATGTCTCATGAGACATTGTCGATGAAATTCGATATTTTTTTTTCGAAAACGTAATTCTGTTTTCTCAAGAGCCATATAAAACATTACAATTTTCGAGAATCATATGAGACATACCAACTTTCATGATACAAAATTACGTTCTGACTAGAAACAAAATATGTTTCACTAGCGACCGCCCGCAGCTTCGCTTGCGTAGACTATACATTCCTGTTTTAGGTAGTATTAACATTCGAAATGGTTTATACGTACTTTTTGCTGAAACTAATATTGGGTACACCCATTCTAACTTTCAATCTTCATCCTCCCCACTCCTTTAAGAAAACCGATACTCCCATACTTTTCACCTCCCATTTCCCACCCTTAAAATGTGGAAATCCAAAAACCCCGAAACACGTCATTATTTATTTAAAGAACAAAGACTCTCATACAAAGCCCCTCCATCCCTCCCTCCTTAAATTTGAAATTTCCAAATATTCTATTTTTGAAAAATGAATACCCACGTTATAAAATAAACCACTGTTCCAAATTTCGACTTCCTAGACTTAGTAGTTTCGGCGTTATCTACGCTGATAGATCAGTGAGCACAAACGACAGACAGCCACAAAAAGTAGCTGATGTCACTCTTGACAACTTTCTTTCACGTCTGCAAAGTTTCATTAAAATCTGTTCAGCCGTTTTGGAGATTAGCTCGAATAGACACATACATGTACAGACAGACAGGCGGACAAAAAGTAGGGTATGTCATTTTTGATCACCTCCTTTTCATACCCGTGAAATTTCATTTAAATCGGTTTAGCCGTTTTGGAGATTAGATCGAATAGACAGATAAACGTACATACAGACATACAAAAAGTAAAGTCTGTCACTTTTGACCACTTCCTTTCCACATCTGTGAAGTTTCATCAAAATCAGTTTAGCCGTTTTGGAGATTTGCTCGAATAGATAGACAGACAGATAATATTATTTTATACATATAGCCTATAGCCTTCCTCAATAAATAGACTATCCAATACAAAAAGAGTTTTTCAATTCGAACCTGTAGTTCCTGAGATTTGCGCGTTCAAACAAACAAACAAACTCTTCAGCTTTATAATAATAGTATAGATAAGTCGGTAGTGTTAGGGCATTTAATCATTTTCACTGAGAAATCTTATATTTCTCAAACGTCAGCTCTATTTATTTTCTCATGAATAGTTTTAATGAAAAGGTCAAATCAAAGTAAATATGAATTAACACAGTTTCAGTAATTTTAAAGATATTTATTTACGTTCATAGACATATATTTAAAAATGCAATACACGAAGCAACAATTAGAGACAGTACGGTCATATAAAAAAGAGGCATTGCCAGAGACATTTTTTAAGGGTCACGCTTCTTAATCCACCACAACAACTTGATCACCCGGTACTTCTGGTTCCGGGACAGCAACTTCATCACTGCCTCTTTCAGGTATGATTCTGTCTAGGCATTGTACGTTTTCAGGCCAGTCGCAATACTTTTTGGCAGGGTTGTATAAAAGATTTTCCGGGCATTTCATGGCTACTGCTGTTCCGGCTTCGGTGCACAAGTAAAATTTATTGCAGTGAAAGTGAGGTACGATCTCAGAGTCAGCCAGTCTACACACATTTCTAGGGTCAGCGTGAGTTAGCCCCAATGCGCACAGGAGCACGGCAACCGCAATTGTTACTGGAACAAAAATACAATGCATAGATTTTAAAAATCATTATCGTTTATGTGTTGCTGTATGAATTACACTTGTGATTTGGTTCCTTCTGTTCGTTTATTTGTGACAGTATTCTAACTAGAAATTGAAAATATATGGAAACTATAAGAGAAAAAAAGGATTGATTGATAATTTATATACTTACAATTTAAAACAAGGTATTACTTAAAAAAACAATTAACAAAAAATTAAAGAATAATCACCATTCTCAAAAGTCTATACTTTTTAACCACATTATATAAATATAAAAAATCTTATATTTTAAAGGCTTTATTTCAAATGGAAAGTTTCAATATCTAATAGTTATTATTTAAGACGTTTGACTCCTCAAATCTGCCTCAAGTTTTTAAAATATATATGGAACGTGTATGGAATCCTTACAGTTTTGCCAAATTTGTCCGTCCGTCTGTCCACGGTTTAACTCAAAAACTCTAGGTTTTTTTTTTGTTGCCTCCCTTACACGTAATTTTTTTACTTGTCTATTCTATTGTGTGAGGGTGAGGTCTTTCAAAAATATTAAGCTTTAAAGTGGTACCTAATAGTTTTTATTAAAGTCGTGCGTGAAAAGTAATCAGCCACCCAAAATCCTTGGGTAATTCTAAATAAACCCGGGTAAACCTAGGTTTACTCAATCTTCTAGCATTACCCGTAACATATATTACGAAGTTAAAAGAATAACTATTATACCTAATGAACTACGTTGTACAAGTTAACGGGTAATAGTCGACCATCGTATTAAATTGACTTAGATAAGCAAAAATTTCGTATAGGTAAATTCTGTTTAGTTTTAAAAGAGAGAAATCGTGGATTACTGATTTTTCTTATAGCCTACTTTAAGTACGCACATTGTGACGGGCAAATACCTATATCACCCAGAGAAGATATATAACCCTATATTACGCGTGCGGCTCTACACGTACTTGGCTGGTCTACGCCTTCGTATTATAAAGTAAAAAAGCACCTAAAGTTAAAAATTTGTTTTGAATTGTATGAGTTAGAGAAGTAATAAAAATATATAATTTCATAACTATCATGGCCTCTATAGCACTGCACCCTACTATATATAGTATTCGTACTATTATAGACCACGACAGGCAACACGTTCATTGTAACTTAATTATACCTATGTAGGTAGGTACTTGGTTATTGTAAATCTTAGAACATTGTAGGTTAGATATTTATATTTCAAACTAAACTAATCAAATTATTTATATAGGTTCATTTGATATAATTCGAATTGTGAATCCAGGAATTAGTTTATATAAAAATTTAAAAAAAAAACAATATTGTCTTGGTAAAAAAATGATGATTATTATGGTTTATATGGAAACTCACCTTTCATGTTGCTTTTGGAGTTGTCTTATTTGCACTATGTTTAACTGATTTGCCGTCAAACGTTTATATACTCAATAAACGTTCGATAATCAGTTTAAAAACAAAATAATCATATAGAGTGTTGATGCAACGATAAATATTTTTCCTAGAATAATCCCGTATCGTTCAAATCAATGCACGATTAATATCTTGATTCACATTAATCTTCCCCCCCTTAAAGTGTTTTCGTGTTAAATACAACAATAATATTGAAGATCTTATCTACTAATGATCAATGATAATATATGATAGTGATGATTAATAACAACTTTGCTATGACATTGAAATGCATGTTACAGTTCCAATCTAACTATATGGCGGATCCGAACATAGGCACAAGTCGCGTCGCAGTAACCAGTCTTAGGTGTAGTGGGACGCAGTGGAGCGAGGGGTAAGTGACTGTACCTGCGCAAGCACGCTTAAAGGGTTGTGTTCCGATCCACCACAAAGTTTGATGCGAACTATACAAGCTGTGCTATTGAAATTCGGCAACGTTGCGTGTAGTCCGATTTGTTTGGAATCAATCACATAGATAAGGCGATGACTGAATTATTAAGGGAAAATATATTAACTTATAAGTCAGTATTTAAAATTACTTGTTGCATTCGTATTTAGCAAGGTAAGTTGATATTTTCACCATAATAGTCTTTCGTTTTACGTCACAATCTTGACACGTTTGGGTGGAAATTGCAATCGTTCCGGCGTTCCAGCAAATAAAATGATTCACAAATATCCGTAAATATCCATTGTATTTTAAACACAATCCCACAACTTATTTACATAAAGGTGCAGATGCAGGTTTAACTGTCTAACTCGATAGCAAGTACTGACAAATTATAGTAATCTTATTAAAAAAGTAATATAGAGTACCCGAGTACCTAAATAATCAAGAACATTGTACAAAATCTACATTTTCCCCTCCATTCATCATCATCATCATCATCAGCCCATTTTTACCCCACTGCAGGGGCTTAGGCCTCCCCCAGGGTGAGGAGGGGGCTTGGAGCTTAAGTCCACCACGCTGCTCCACTGCGGGTTGGGAACTGTAACGACCGCCATCTATTGACAACGTCCGGGACCGACTGCTTAACGTGCCCTCCGAAGCACGGTGTCAGTGATATTGTGTACTTAAGTCAGAAAAACTCATTGGATTCGAACCATGGCCCTATGGGGCCTTATGAATTTGAAACAGGTTCGTTGCGCTCTGGGCTATCACGATACGACATTCGCTTCAGGCGAATATTTGTGTGGCGGGAAGAGCGGGAATGAGATAAGACTGAGGAAGTGAGGACTAAGATAAAACCAGTGACGTGAAACGAAACGAAAGCGACACGCTCGATAAGCTCGCGCAGTGTAAGTTCGAGGATGTGGACAATCCCAAGGAACTATACCTACACCCATGTAGTCCCTTTAGGTAAGTCTATGCCAGCCACCAGCAGGTACGGCGATATTGATTCCGTACAACACAGGGAGAGGAAGAAACTGATCTGCAAGCGAACGTTACCTCTCCGAAGAACATTAAATCTATACTAATACTATAAATACCAATTCATGCCTTTCGCTGTCGAGACGATGGGTCCCTGGTCCAATTTGGGTCCAAGGATGCTAAATTATTTGCTCACGATTTGGATGTCGCGCTGCGTTTGTTGACAGGTGATCGTTTGAACAAGGATTACCTTGTTCAGAGGATCAGTGTCGCAATACAGTGTGGCAACGCGGCAAGTATAGCCCGATAGAAATAAGTTTAGAGAGGCTATTAATTCACAAGTGCATTTTTTCTTTTGCAACGTTTAAAGTACATCACTGTTAGAGACCTCGTAATTTTTTCTTACAGATATAGGTATAACTCTAGGTATAATCTAGGATTTTCTCACATTTGACTATGGTTGTCTCTGGAAAAAATACTAGTACATTTTATCAACGTATTTATGTCGCTAGGTCTTGAATAACTAAGTACTTAAATTTTATAACACTTAAGGCCATGGAAATAAAGAATAATTTAAAAAAAATGAACAAATTGTTTCACTGTTTTAGAAAAAAAATTCAAGTTGCTTTTTTACTAAACTAAGAACTCACAGTACATAAAGGAATGTAATATAACAAAATCTAATATATTTGTCAATGGACGACATAGTTAGAAGCAATCAAATATTTATGTCGTTACAGAAGCTACGATAAAAAATTCGGGCTTCTGCGAGAGGGCACATATTAAAACGGTACTTCTAATAAAGTACATATGAAAATATCTAACTAATTCGACCATGCAATTTTGTGGAAATCGTAATTCCATGGTTTTTTAGTGAAGCTGCATGTAACAAGTGCAGCACGCGGGCAAGCGAGCGTCTCGCTAGCCGCGCGCTGTACATATATACGTACCGACGTTTTTGCTGAGCAAAAAATAGCGCTCCTATTTTTGAGACAAACTGAAGCGAATGATTTTTCAAGTGAATATGAAATATGACAGAAACATTGGGCATCTATGACGAAAAAACCATCCACCGCACTAGAAACTCTTGACCAGTGCGAGAATGAGTTTTTTCCAACAATAAAAAAGCTGCTAACTATTAGGTCTTAACCTATGAATTTACTGGCCATTTCAAACAAAAAAATTTTTGAATGGCTGTGATATCTAAATTCAAATTAATTTTGTTTTAAAAACATGACATTCTTTTTACAAAGTTAATCTTTCGTTTGTTGATTAGCGTTATGTTTTCATTACATTTAAACATTTTTCGTCATAATGGACACTTTAAAAATTCGTGTAATTATGGAATATGAGTTCCGTCATGGCATTAATGCGGCACAAACTGCACTTAACATCAACAACGTTTACGAAGTGAACTTAACAAACCAACGCACAACCCGTTATTGGTTTGCCGCTTCCGTTCTGGAAATTATGACTTGAATAATGAACGTCGTCGTCGTCCGGACACTTCGGCAACAATAATGAATTGAAGGCGATTGTGGAAGCTGATGATACTCAAACTACAGCGCAGCAGCTTTTGATGTTAGCATCAAAACAATATTGGACCATTTGCGAGAAATCGGCAAAGTAAAAAAGCTTGATAGATGGGTACCCCACGAACTTAGCGATACGTGTCGAGACCTGCCTCGCGTTGTTCAACAAGCACAGAAATGAAAGAATTTTGCATCGGATTGTTACCTGTGATGAAAAATGGATTCTGTTCGACCATTGAAAACGCTCAGCAAGTTGGTTAGATCCTGGTTCAGCACTAAAGCAATGTGTTAAACGAATAATAACCCCTAAAAAGGTCTAGTGCCGGTGTAATTCATCACAGCTTTTTACAAAATGGCATGAGCATTACTGCAGATGTGTATTGTGAAGAACTGAAGACCATGCTGAGAAGCTCGCACGTCGGCGAACAGCTTTGGTCTATCGGTCGTCCCTGCTGCTCCTTCACAACAACGCGCGACCCCCTACTGCACAATAAACAGTCTCCAGGCTGCTAGAGTTGGGGTTGGAAGTTCTCCTTCGTCTGCCATACTCACCAAACCTTGCACTTACTATTACTTTCTTGCACTTACTATTACTATTATTTTTTCAAAATTTGGACAACATTTTAACGGAAAAAAAATCAATTCTCGAGAGACAGTACAAAATGCCTTTGAAGAGTTTGTTGCCTCCCGTCCAGTTGATTTTTACAAGAAGGGTATCAATAAACTGCCATTGCGTTGGCAAAGATGCGTCGATTGCACGGGTGATTACTTTGAATTACAGAAATAAAGATGTTTTTGAAAAAAAAAATACTTTAACTTATTTCATACAAAACGGCAACTTCATAGGTTAAGACCTAATATTTTGGTCACTCTTCCAGTTTCTACAGCAACACCAGAAAGAAAGAAAGAAGCAAACCTCTTTAGGGTTGAAAAGCTATTTGAGAAATACCTAACATGGGAAATTAACGACTCACTGGGCTTGCATTGATGAGTATTCATTGTAATCACAGACAATTGGTTGTGATTGTAATATAGCAGTCCAACTAGATTCTGACGTAATCATAAATATGTTGGCCATAAGACGTAAAAGGCTAAATTTAATTTATAATTATATAATTAATAAATTTAATACTTTAAGGGTTTTGAATTTACATTTTACCTCTTAGTTATTATTAGTTTATTTTTAAGTATTTCTCCTGTAACTCGAAATATATTACTTATGACCAAATTTAAATGCCCATGAGGGATAGTCCACCTTTTGATATTTTGTGCAATATATTATATGAAAATAAGTAAATGTCAAAGCGTCACAAACAAAGATTGACAGAATAAAAATATTTAAAAAATGCTTATATTACTTGTTAGTAGTGTATTATAATAATGTTTTTGTTGACTGTGCAATATATAATAATAGGCCAAGAAAAGTAACGGCCCCCTAGACATAATTCCGAAACTCGTTGTTTTTAATATTTTATCGGAGATTGTTATTGAGTATAAAATATTAATTAGATACATGATGTAAAAAATCCCCGGTGGTAACCGTTTTTTATAAAAATCATGACATTTCATTTACTACCTAACTTATTTCTAAAAGCAAAATAGGTAACCAAATACCTTGTTAGTATAATTTTGTGGTGCATTCAAATGCTATCACTTAATAGCAAAATTAAACTGAAACCGAATTCGCAAGTATGTTTTCTTCACAATTTTCATTTGAGTTCAATATCTAGATAAGCAAAAATGATAACTATGATATTTGTTTCTGCTTATGCTATTTTGCGTCTTTTTAAACATTTAAGACAAAAATTAAACATTTACTTTTTACGTTTTAATAATAATGGATTTTCTCAGTAGTTAAAAATAGTAACTGCGATTTTTTTGTTTAATAATACATTTTCGTGTACTGCAATCACGTTTTCATCAAAATTAAACATGTTAATATCACGTCTATGAAATTGAAACTTTAAAAATACGCACGATACAGTAGTGTACTGTGATGTATACGGTGCGGTGGAGGGAAAGCGAGCTGCTCTGCGACCATGGATGTATACATGTCTGGATTGATAATCATGAAAAACGCCAACATTTATCATCTTCAGCATGTCATCGAAGAATAACTTGGCACCAACTTCGTAAACTATATGTTGCCTATTATTCTCTTATCTCTAAATTAAATTATCTTATATATCCACTTGTCTCTAAAGTATAAATATTATTTTTAATTTTTGGGTTTAAGTTTTTGAAGTCGATTTTTTATATTTTGTATTTTTGTAAACTGTAAAATATTTTTTTTGTATATTTTTTATTATTGTTGTAAATATTTCCTTATTAATTACAATGTAATGAATAGTTAATATGTTTTAATTGAATCATATATGTATTTATACATATGAACGAAAGAATGACATGACGTCAGTTATTTTACTGCATAAATATAGTTATACTGTATTTCTTACCATCTTGACCCTTTTTTTTTAAATTTTATTCCAGGCTGCCATCTTTTTATGTGTTGTTGCAATTGGGGGGTCATATAAAAAATAATTCGGGATAATACCGAATAAATTTCATGACTTTTTACAGTTAAGGACAAGAGTGACTCAAAATTAAAAAGTATTTCAGGCGTGGGGGGCGAAAAAATGACTTTATTCAAATCAGAAAACAAATTGCGTTCAGTCGCTTACTAGCGTTAGCGACTACACACACTGCGAACTATGGAAATCGATGAACTCTCAAAAACGGCAATATAAAAAAAAATCAAAATTGTAAAGTAAAGACCAGCTTTCGACTGTCTGTGCGCTTGTAAATTTGTTTGTAACACAGCTACGGCCAAACGAGTTGTCCAACTTTCCTGAAATTTCGCATGAATAGGTATTCTTTAAAACCTAAATGGTGGTAATCTAGTGGTACGTAACAGCTCTGTTTCGAATGCGAGAGGTCGTAGGTTTAAACTCTGGGTAACAGGTATGTATGTACTAATGCGTTTTTTCAAATGTTACATTATACTATCATCATCATCGTCATCAGCCCCTGTCTCTCCACTGCAGGATATAGGCCTCTCCCAAGGCTCGTCACCACACACAGTCCTCCGCCTTTCGCATCCAACTACCCCCGGTATGGTGCCTCAGGTCATCTGTCCACCTGGCCGGGGGGCGTCTCCAACGCTTCGCTTCCCAATACGTGGCTTACACTCGAAAACTCGTCTACCCCATCGGTTATCAGTTAACTACCGCTAATGGGACTGGCCCATTGCCACTTATACTTGCTGATCGCTTCGGCTACGTCGAGGACCTTGATTCTTCGACGGATTGCCTTGTTTCTGATTTTATCCATCAAAGAAATACCGAGCATAGCCCGCTCCATAGCACGTTGAGCGACTATAAATTTGTGGACCAGTCCTGCCGTGAGAGTTCTAGTTTCGGCACCGTACGTCATTGTAGGTATAACGCATTGGTTAAAGACCTAGGTCTTCAGACATCGTTGTGGTAGTGACGATGACAACAGATGATGGACCTTCCCGAAAGCAGCACAGCCCAGCTGAATTCTTCGGTCGGCCTCTTTGTTGAAGTTGTGTTTGCCTAACTGCACAGTCTGTCCTAGATAGACTTAGTCATGTTTCAAGAGTCGCACTCTCTACAGTTACCGGTCTCGAAAGAATATGTTTGTTGAACAAGACTTTCGTCTTATCCAAGTTGACCCGAGGCCTACCCGCCGAGAGGCGACATTGAGGGCGTTAACCATTCCGCTGAGCTCCTCCAGCAACTCTGCCATGATAACTATGTCGCCAGCAAAATGAAGGTGAGAGATGTATTCGCTGTTGACATTAATGCCTCAAATTTTCAGTCCAGCATCTTGGAAACACCTTCCAATGCGTTGGTGAACAGTTTCGGAGATATCACATCTCCCTGTTGCACACTTATTCGCAATTGAATAGGTTCCGTTCGCTGGCCCTGGACAGTCATTGTCGCAGTTTCGTACAGACATCTCAACACCTCAGTATAATAACAGTCGATTCGGCATCGCTGTAAGCATTCCAGAACAGCCCAGGTCTTGACGGAGTGAAATGCCTTCTCCAGTCCACAAAGAATAGAGGTTGATTATACTCCTCCGATTTTTTGAATAATCTGCTTCAGCGTATGTATGTGGTCTACGGTGCTGTAGCCTTTCCGAAACCTGGTTTGCTCAGGGGGCTGAAATCCGTCAAATCTTTGGGCGAGGCGACTCATGATGAAACGAAAACACCTTGTACACTTGTACACGTGTCTGAGGAGTGAGGTCGGTCTATAATTCTTAAAGTGCGTTTTGTCTCCTTTTTTTGAAGAATAGGATGACCGTACTCTCACTCCATGTACTCGACGTAATACCTCTGCGTATGCCAGAGTTGAATAGCTTCTGAAGCTCTTTCAGGGCTGGTGCCCGTTTGCTTTCAGAAGCTCTGTCGTGATGCTATCAGCGCCGGGTGTTTTGCCATTTTTTAGCTGCCTCAGAGCTAATCTGACCTCGCCCAGGCCGACATCAGGAATGTCATCTGTGTAGTGTCGGGTCAACCGAGCTCTCCGGTCACTGCTGTCGCGGGCTGCAGGGAGAGGTACGGCATATATTTTTTTATTAAAATGTCTCTATCTCAGTGACTGTTACTGATTTTGAGAAGACAATTTTGCTGTCGCGAGTCCTGAGCTTCGCCAGTTGGCTTCTACCAAGTTGCTGAACGAACACTTTCAAACCTTTGTTCCACTCGATTGCCTCTTCAATACGTTTTCTATTGAAGAGGCGGTGGTCCCGTCGTATCAGCTTCTTGATTTTCCTGTTCAGAGCCAGGTCTAACAATACTTCTTCTAGTAACTTCTCACGTCCCTTTCGCATGAGATCCAGTGTCTCGCTGGAGAGTTTAGAGTCCTCGCCTTTCCACCTCCATTAAAATATTTTCTGCCCACTTCTCTGATAACACTGATCAGGTTGCCCGCCATGGCGTCAACATTCGCCGTGGTTTACAGCGCGTCGAATCGGTTTCTCAACTCCAGCTGAAAAGCTTCGGACCCGGTGTTAGCTTAGGACGATGGCGGCCAGAGCTTGAACTTCATCAGACGGACTCTTTCAAGCCTGTATTTGATATTCAGAGTTCATCGGACTAGTGAGTCGTGATAGCCCAAAGCGAAATGAACCTGTCTCAAATTTATAGAGCCATAGAGCCATGGTTCGAACCTGGGCGTGTACCAATGAGTTTTTCTGACTTAAGTACATAACTATCACTGACTCCGTGCCTCGGAGAGCACGTTAAGCAGTCGGTCCCGGACGCTGTCAATAGATGGCGGTGGTTACAAGCCCCAAACCGCAGTGGAACAGCGTGGTTGAACCTGTTGATCACTGAGACATATCTGAATATTCGCCTTTTATTCGTCACGATAAGGTCTATCTCGTTCCTGGTCACTTTATCGGAACTTTGCCAGGTCCACTTCCTCTGTGACGTTTCCCTGAAGAAGGAGTTTATCAGGAACAAACCCTTCATTTCGAGAAAGTTTGCCAGCATTTGCCCCATCTTGGATATGTCGCTTTTTTGTACTCACATTTTGGCGTTGAAGTCCCACATAACAACAATGAACTGAGTCGAGCCCGTATGATGCATAGCTTTCGCTACGTCGTCATACACTGCCGTCGTCCGTCGTCCGAGTGAGTCGAAGTTGGCTTATACCTGTATAACCTTTAGGCATCACCTGTCGGTTAGTTGCAATACAAGGTGAGGAGTCGACACACTGGAGATCTCCGGTACGTTGTTGACAAGGACTATGTTGACAAAAAACCCGAAACCACCTTTGGAGGGCTGATCGCCTTCTCGGAAGCAGAATAAGTTATCAAAGCTCAGGTTTACGTTTAAGGAGGGCAGATGTTTGATTTACAACAATTTACAGTTAGACGCAAGGCAAAGGTCGTTTTGGGTCTCTGAGATAATTAACTATGATAATTGATAATTAGCAATGGCCCAACGTAACCGATTAATTATCATTTACACATTGCAAACGATCTTGCAAACAATAAAGTTAGAAACGACAATAAAGTCGACATTCAGTCGTAATTGGTGTTGTTTAATTTCGGCCATCGTGGTTAATTTTTGAAGACACCCGATATGACCACTGCGTTGCGTCTGACTATAACACTATGATATACACGGGCACGCGTCAGGTTGACACAGCGAATGAGAGCTTGACAGGCGTGCTCACATGCTGACATGAGTTCGCGTACTGTTGCCCAGTCGCCCGCTACATGAATCAGCTGGCTAATTGTTGAACGATTGCGCAGGGTTTAGTGCTATATTGCACTAGTGATTTTTAGTCGGCCGATAGTTGTTTAATAGTTTGATTGAATAGGGATCGGCAATGGTTTTCGATAGTTCGATCGTTCGACTTGTAATCGTCAAATGCGCGCACTGCCATATTATAGCTCCATACTCATTCCCTGAACAATCAAACCATCGGCCAACAACTAGAAATCACAAGTGCGCGAAGGCCCTTAGTTTCATAGCGTGCATCATCTCGGTCAACCTCTATTTTTTATTTACTTAATGAAGTCTATTGGTGATATGATACCTAACTATAAGATTTTTTTTGGATGGTTTTTAAATTTTTAATTTGTATATATATGTATATGTATACTTGTATGTACGCACGCATGTGCAGCCTAAACGGATTGATGGATTTGAACATGTGAAGGGTCGTTGGACTCGTCTTAATTGTTGGAGAGACATCATATTTCAATATAAGGCCTGTGATTCAAAAAAGTTAGGATGAAATGAATACAATTTTTTTCATTATTACAGCAATATGGGTATCAAATGAAAAATATTAAACAGCTTATTCTTAATATATATAATGTATTATAACACTTTATACTACGATTTTAGCATAAACTATAGAAAATATTTTTAACATTAAGACAGCAACTAAAATAGACGATTGATCGGTCGCCGCACGTGCGCTATTACTAGGTTCCGCGCTATCTAAATACTGCAGCTCTGTGAATGCACCTACTTTAAATTGTAGTGTGTGTAAAACAATTTGCAAGGATACCAGTGTGCAGAAAAATTGTGTTACCAGATACTTAACTGTCATCTGATTATTAGAAAAAAATATTTTGTGGTTAGTAGTTATGTTACTGGTTATGAATGTAGTTCAGAAAATATTTAAAAACTGGCCAAGTGCGAGTCGGACTCTGCCACCGGTTGCTTCCAAAATTGATATGTATGGGTCCGCGTAGATTCTGATCATATCTCTGGTCAAAATTGAAAAAAAGTGGCCATCATAACAAACTTTTTAGTAAGTTTTTTAGTAAATTTTGATAGCATTCTATCCAGTTCCTAAAAAAATCAAAATGGCGGCCACATTTCTCAATTTCGACTGATCACAGATTCGTGATTGGAGTCCATGCGGACCCATAAATATTGATTTTGAAAGCAATCGGTCCAGTAACTAAAAAGTTCAAAATGGCGGCCACTTCTTTACATTTTGACCACAGATTCGTGATCGGCGTACACGCAAAAGTCATATCTGTATGAAAGTATAATTTAATATCTGCTTAATTCTTTTTTCAGCTAATAACTTTTTCTCGTTTCTGTTGAGTGGTTTTATTTTATATCAACTGATTTCAAAATGTATGCGTCGGGAATATTTGTTCTAGGACCAGTCAAGGGCACGAGTAAATTTTTATGATTAAGATAGTAGACCGCCATCAAATCAAAACGTACATTGTTTGTAAATTAAATTCTACATTACATTACATTGTAAAGTTTTTACAGAAGAGTTAATAATTAGCACACACACACAGCACGTTCAAAAATTAAATCAGGGTGTCGTGTCACACATATTATGTTCTATTTTAAAATTTATGTAATGCGATCTTTTTTTTAAATTTACAGTGTTTTTTAGTTGTTTTATAAATGGCGAGTTATAAAAACATGAGTCGTATATCCAGCAAAAAGTTTCGAAATTTCATAAGCTTGGATGATGTACTACGAGTTTGGTTGTGGGTTGTCCATTAATCACGTGACGCTCAAAAGGTTTGACAAAAATCACGAAATATCACTAGGAGGGAGGGGGGGAATTAACGTAGCAATTAATTGTATGAAAATTGAAGAAAATTGTATAAAAGCTATTTCGTTTTATTTTCCATATGACGTGCCGTTGCAAGACTTCATCCTTATTCGCAACAATATCGATTGGTGCAATAATACAGGCTGTTATATCTTTACAAAATCAGTAGAATTATTTATCATGTTGTCTGCTTAAGTATCATAATTTGCTTGTTGATAATTCTATACAAAAAACTAAGGGCCTATATATCTCATCTTTCTAAACAATTTAGTTAGGTGTTATCTATATAAACAATGAACATTGCAACGCTTGCGACTTGCGACAGCGCGGTCGGGAGTTAAAACACAAAGAAATTGTGACCTTATTCTACAAGAAATACCGTTTATATTGAAACGTTACTATGAAAAATTATTAATTAATTATTAATTTTTACATTAGTTAATTAATCGTACACATTTATTGTTTAATTTTTTACTTCAAATACTAATAATAACACAAAGGCATAAATTAAACACTTTTGAAGTAGTTACTAATTTTGCTTTTCCAAAAAATTACAAAATTTGTGAGTTTAGAATTCTGCAAAGTGAATTTGTTTAATTTTTAATAAGTTATTAACACACATATTATTCTATTCAGAATAAATTGTTGAATTACAGTTACGTATAATTTCTGATAAGATAAGCCAAAAAATTTGTAGCTTACGGAACCTTCTTTATTAATGATAGTCCCGATTAATTTATTAGTTTATTTTGATTTTTTTTATTAGAATGCAAGCGTTATATTCTAAAAGAGGTACTTTTACAAAGTTATTTATTATGCTGTACTTATGAAATCAAATAAAGTTAAAAAAATTGTTTTTTAGTTTTTTCGCATTGACGCGGAGCTTTAAAATGTTTAATTCTTTTTATTTTATCTATTACTAACAATAATTTATGTCATCGAAAAAGAAAATTACGGTTATCGGTTTTTTTCCAGGTTTCGCTTGTTTTCTTAGCCTATAAGAAAATAAACAAAAGCCAAAGCTTCGCAAACAAAGATTGTAAAGGAAAAATACTAAGAAATATAAATTTAGAACTGTACATTTCATTCTTCACCAACCCATTTTTACCCCACTGTAGGGGCTTAGGCCTCCCCCAGGGCAAGGAGGGGGGCTTGGAGCTTAAATCCACCACGCTGCTCCACTGCGGGTTGGGGATTGTAACGACCGCCATGTATTTACAGCGCCCAGGACCGACTGCTTAACGTGCTCTCCTAGGCACGGAGTCAGTAATAGTTATGTACTTGAGTCAGAAAAACTCATTGGTATAGTTCCAATCAAACTTTATGGCGGATCGGAATACAACGTTTTATGCATGCTTGCGCAGGTTCAGTCATATGCCCCTCACTCCGCTGCGTCCCGCTACACCTAAAACTGGTTAGTGCGACGCGACTTGTGCGTATGTTCACATCCGCCATAAAGGTTGATTGAAACTGTACACGCCCGGATTCGAACCATGGCCCTATGTGGCCTTATAAATTTGAGACAAGTTCGTTGCGCTTTAGGCTATCACTGTACACGCGTATAATATAAATCAGTAATGTATTATGTACCTATAAATTTAATAGTACCTACTACTTTGGTAGTTAGTCATAAATGTTCTACTTATATTACTCACATATTTTATTCAAATAATAATAATAATAATAACGTATACATGACAACAACGTCTAGGCCCCAAACTAAGCATTCGCTTGTGTTTTGGGTACCAAGCGAAGACACCACATACATATAACAACCATGACCCGGTACCAGTATCGATATTCATCATATAAATACTGACCCGACCTGGGACTCGAACCCGAGACCTCCAGCTTCGCAGGCAGGGTCGCTACCCACTAGGCTAAGCGGTCGTCATACTTAAAATACTAGGTCGTCATAATAAAATAAATATACTTAAAGTTAGTTAAAGTTAGTGCGTCCGTAGTTTAACTTACGTGTATTTTAATGTTTAAGTATATAGTATCTAAATTACGGAGATTGACGTTTAATATTCTGCCTTTTACTGCGTGAAGTCCGAGCAAAAACGAATTTACCTTTGTACAATTTTACCCCACCTTGTGAAAGCTATAGCTATAGCTACGCCTCCGACATAACAACAGATAATAAAAATGAAAGTTAGTAGGCGCCATACCAGAAATGTGAATATAGTTCGGTTGTATGGAACCGTTCGTGTGCTAGTCCTACTCGCACTTGGTCGGTTTTATCTGTTCACTTTCGTATGAAATCGCAAAATATTTAATACCTACCTCAGTCATATAGGAATTCAACCTTGGAATGAAAGATAACCACTACATATTTTAAAACAAAGTCCCGTCGCGGCTGTCCGTCTCTCTGAATGAACGCGATGAAGTCAAAAACTACGAAATTTCATACTGTTGTCACAAATGGAGGGAGTGCCTCAAAAGAATGATTTGTGTGTATAATCCATTAATGTTTTGTGTAAATTGGTTGAAATTTGACGATGATTGTTGAAGATGTCGGGAAAAAATCAAGCTGACTGGAAGCTTTCATCGAAAACACTAACAAATATGTATGGAGGAATTATTCTTCTTTTATAGGTCTAAAAAAAATTTGCTATGACATTTGTCTATCTTTTAAAGATAGCTTACTATATCTAATTTAATGTTCAAAAAAGTGCTCACATATTATGAGGTAAGTAATTGGAAAACTATTTGCAGGGAAACGATATTCATCTTTATCAAATGAAATACATTAGTAAATACATTATAACGCGGTAAGTGCAACGGAGTGACTCATCGCAACAAAGTGAAACTACTCTATTTAAGAGTAGTCTTTGTTTCTTCAGTTTCACGGTCACAGGCAGTTTCTGGTTTGTTCTGTATTCTGAGTATTAGTACTATTTAATGAAGGTCGGGAGTCGATCTGATGATGGAGCTGAAAGACAGTCGAGGGAACTCCTCAACGGTTTACAGCAATTACCTGCTGTTTGGATTTAATTCATTTCTATTAATGACAACTTTGTACCCATATAGGTTATAAGTACCATTACAGGTCTGATGATGGAGACCATCGAGGTAATTCCTCAACGATTTACAGCAGTTACCTTTTTTTGGGTTTACTTCATACGGTTCAATATGTCAAAATGTTCAGTTCGCACAAACATAATAATTAAGATTGAAATTTTACATAGGAATACCACTACCATGCAGGCATGCTGATGCGTCAATTTGACACTGAATTTATGTTGCGTAATCGCGGCGCTGAATTTACGTTGCGTAATCGTGGTTCTGTCTCATTAGAGTAGCGCGTTTAGAAGCCCTATTTATACTATATACAAATAAGTTACAGATGCGTTTAACTAAAAATTAAAAAATAAAATAATTTTCAAAAAAACCGACATCAAAAACATAAACTAAAAAGTTAAAAATAAAATTTTCACTTTAAAAAACAGGCGGTATAGTTAATGAAGTCGGTGCCAACTCAGACACTTTGAAAGGGTACTTACCAGGTAATAACAATTACAACAATGATATATTTATATTTATAACAAATATAAAACACAATTTAAATTGTCTGAGTTGGCATCGACTTCATTAGCTATATGCCGCCTGTTGATGCTCCTTTCTTAAATGTAAAAATTTTATTTTATCTTTTTAGTTTATGTTTTTGAAGTCGGTTTTTATTTTTATTTTTTTGAAAATTATTGATTGAAATTATACTCATATTTTAAACTAAAATTAAATGTTAAATACTTGCATTTACTTTTTCCACGATAAATTACCACTGGGTGACTAGGACCAATCTCCAATGTCAATTATTCGCACGAGCTTTCTAGTTTCAACATTTGACATTCTGAACTATCGCTATATAGAGGTGAAATTTTAATAACCATCCAAAAAATTTCTAAATATTAGTTATCACCAATAGATTTCATTACGTAAATAAAAAATGTACGTTACATTTTTATAATAAATTATTTTATCTATAGTGTTATATGATAACGTTTGGTTGCCTTCTTTGTGCAGACACTGCAGACGCGCCCGAGACCTTAAGAGCGAAATGAAGCGGACTGTGCATTGCCTGTGAACGGTGACTAGGGTTATTGGTTTTTTCGGGAAAGGTTTGTGTAGTCATATCTCAATATTTTTCTATAATAATAATAATAATAATAACACACACAATCACAACAACGCATAAGTCCCAAACTAAGCATTAGCTTGTATTTTGGGTACCAAGCGAAGACACCACATACATATAACAACCAAGACCCGGTGCCAGTATTAATATTCATCATATAAATACTGACCCGACCTGGGATTCGAACCCGGGACCTCCAGCTTCGCAGGCAGGGTCGCTGCCCACTAAACTAAGCGGTCGTCATGATGATGATGACTACGAAACGATACTAAAAGGAAACAAGAAGGCCATTGGTTTTTCACCAAAGTTGTTTACCAAACATTGTTTGGATAGTTGTTAAAGTTTCACAAAGCTAATTCTCCTAACAATAAATGGTTTTTTTAACGTGTTCTAAAGCAATTATCAGAGATAGCCTAGTGGGCAGCGACCCTGCCTGCGAAGCTGGAGGTCCCGGGTTCGAATCCCAGGTCGGGTCAGTATTTATATGATGAATATTAATATTGGCACCGGGTCTTGGTTGTTTTATGTATGTGGTGTCTTCGCTTGGTACCCAAAATACAAGCTAATGCTTAGTTTGGGACCTAGACGTTGTTGTGATTGTGTGTGTTATTATCATTATTATTCAGAGATAATATTTACATTTGGCGGAAATCATTGTTTTTTTTTTAAAATTCGCTGTTCTGTGTCGCTGTGAAATCGTTCATGGTGATGTGATGGTGATGGTGATGAAACATGGTTCAGAATCAGCCCGCTGGACTGTTAGTGGATAAAATCCAACATGAATAGTTATTCAATTTCTACGATATCGGTGTTAGGACATTGAAACATTTTCACTGAGAAATCCTTATGTTCTTCAAACATCTGGCTCTATTTATTTTCTCATGAATAGTCTTGATGTAAAGTTCAAATGAAAGTAAATATGAATGAATACACAGTTTCAGTAATTTTAAACGTATTTATTTCCGTTTATAAACATATATTAAAAATACAATACACGTAGCAACAATTAGAGACAGTACGGTCATATGAAAAACAGGCATCGCCAAAGCCACTTTTTAACAGTATCACGCTTCAAAATTTTACTCGACCACAACAACTTGATCACCGTCCGGTATTTCTGGTTCCGGTTCCGGAACAATTACCACTTCTTCCGGTATGATTCTATTACCGCATTCAACGTTTTCAGCCCAGTCACACTGGCCTTTGTAAATGTTGAATAAAAGATTTGCCGGGCATTTCATCGCTACTGGTATTCCGCCATCGGTGCACAAGTAAAATTGATTGCAGTTTATGTGAGGTACGATCTCGGAGTCAGCCCATTCGCACACATTTCTAGGCTTAGCATGAGTTAACCCCAAGGCGCACAGGAGCACGGAAACGGCAATTGTTACTGGAACAAAAATACAATGCATGGATTTAAAAAATCAACATGGTGTTAATGTATGATTGCATTACACTTATGGTTAGGCCATTTCCTTCTGTTCGTTTATTTGTACTATTCTAACTAAAAATCGGAAAGATGTGGGAAGTTATAGGAGAAATCTTTTAAATTCGTGTTAGTCTCGTTTACGCTTTGTACGCCATTGTCGTTTGCAGAGTATAATTTCGTAACTCTTTGATTTATTAATATAACTAATTTATGTGATTTATGTGAAACAAAATTTACTAAAAAATAAATATAAAATAAACCTTTTCAAAAACGAGCATTCATTTAAAAACCAATGTAGGTACTAAAAATTAAAAAAATAATCATGAGCGTTTAAATCTCAAAAGTCCATACATTTGAATTACATTATAAGAATATTAAATATTAATTTAAAAACTTGAGACTTTATTTCAAATTGAAAGTTTCAAAATACTAGTATTTATTACATATGACGTTTGACGCCTCAAGTTTTTTAAATATATAAATATGGTACTTCGCCACTAGTTTCGCCTAAAGTTTCGCCAAATCTTTCTGTCCGTCCGTCTTTGGTTTTGTTTTTAACTCTTGGTTTTAAAAATCTGTAATTTTACATATATCATGTGGTTTATTTAATCACACCTACAAAATTATGAAATAAAATTTAGAAAAAGTTTTTTTGTTTGCCTCCCTTAGATTTTATTTTTTTTACTAGTCTATTCCATTGCGTAAGATGTCATTGATAGGTCTTTCAAAAATATTGAGGGTATGTATTGCATATTTTTCGGCTCAGAGACCCGTTTGCGACATGAGAGTCGCGTGTGTGAAAAGTATGTAGATGGTAGGTATATATAACGAAGTTAAAAAGGAAAAGTATTATACCTAACTGCGCTGTAAACGAGTAACAGTCGACCAACGTAATAAAACTTGGATAAGTAAAAATTTGGTAAAAAAAATATTTACTTTAAAGGGAGAAATAGTCGCTATTGGTAGCTTTTTTTAGAGCTAAGTATTTACGTCTTCGTATCATAGAATAAAGAAGCGTTAAACTTAAAAATATATTTTGAATCGTATATGAGTTAGGGGAAGTAATAAAAATATATATCTCGTAACTATCATGGCCTCTATAGTGTTGCACCCTACTTTAAAGTACTATAATAGTGGTATATAGACCACGACAGGCGACACGTTCACTGTAACATTTATTACGTACTGGATGGTTATTGTAAATTTTAGAACATTATGAGTGAGAAAAACTTCAAACTCAAGTTATTAAATCATTTATAAAGTTCATTCGATATAATTGTGAATTGTAAAACCAGGGATAAGTTTGTATAAAAATGAAAAAAAATAAAATATTGTCTTATATGGAAACTCACCTTTCATGTTGCTTTTGGAGTTGTCTTATTTGCACTATGTTTAACTGATTTGTCGTCAAACGTTTATATACTTAGTAAACGTTCGCTAATCAGTTCTAACACAAAATAATCATCTACAGTATTAATCTAACAATAAATATTTTTTCCTTGATATTATCCCGTATCGTTCAAATCAATGTACGATTAATGTCTTGATTTACATTAATTTTCCTTCATTAATAAAGTGTTTTCGTGTTAAATACAACAATACAATTTATTTTTATTTATTCTATTTTTATTTATATAATATACATTTTATCTACTATTGGTCAATGATATATGATTAATAACAACTATGCTATGACATTGATATGTATTAACATGATTCGAAATTATCACAGAACGGATGACGAAATCACTAAGAATAATTATAAATTTGAGGGAAATCATTTCACTCACTAGTTTCGGTTATGAAATTATTTAAGTACTTACTAATTATTTAGGTACCTTTTTACTTTTGTACTGAATTGGAGTTCGAAGGTTGTAAGTATTAATTAAAGTCTTGTTGTTTTTTTTAAATGTTGCTTGCCTGAACAAAAACACGAGCCCATTGCCTTTGCCTAACGCTATCATGGTCGCATGTTTGACTCACTCCGTGTGGAGCTCCGTGCTGTACGGTAGCTATTAAAAACAATTCAATTTGAATGCATGCCCGTACCTCGCGACTGCCCAGTGTTCCCCTTTCTCCCCTATTGACAATGACACGACTCACCTCACGTTCCGTTTCAAAAATTGAAATATACTTTCTAACAAACTTTTCTAAGGATATATTATGACCGAGTCGGAATTAAACGTGATTGTATCACTATGGAGCTTCTTGTTGCATCACACCCACAGACCAGTCAACCTATAGACCACGCTTTAATAAACGTCAGTACGAAAACGAAATCGCCAAAAAGTGGCGGGTTGCGGGGAGAGGTCGGCTAGTTTTCATTGGCTCGTTCAAAATTGACAATTTAATGGCTTCCGACGTGCTTCCAACTGACGGCTCACTAGCGACGTAGTTATGTAGTGTCACTACATAGCCTTGGCGAATGCTATTCCCTGTCAAAGCGTGTGTCTATAAGGTTGGCTTGTCTGTGATCACACCTATAATATTAATTACTTCATCCTATGCTTCTTAACTGTATCATAGGCTATTAATGTCAAAACGGATTGTACAGTCTATGAAACTCGGAAAACGGAAGTCCCATTGGATGTTTGAATTATATTAATTAACTAGCGACCGCCCGCAGCTTCGCCTGCGTAGACTACACATTCCTGTTAAAGTGATCTATTATTAACAGTCGAGATGGTTTCTGTGTACTTTTTGCTTATATAAATTTTGGTTACTGTCATACCAACTTTTGACTCCCACCTCCCCCTTAAATTTGAAAATAAAAACTCTGAAACACCTCGTTACTTATTTATGGATGGACTACGGAAATGTTACCCGTCGCGTTCTCCCTCCCCTCCCCTTTCCTAACATTCCATTTCTAGGTAACTAACGTATTTAATTTGATAAGGATTAATATCATGTTTAAAAAACACCTTCGCAAATAGTGCATTATGTTAGAATAAATTTGATTGCCATAAAAAAGGTTATGGTAAATCAACCTTAAAAGATACACATATGCTGTCGCGGACTTTTAGTTAGAACTTTCAAAGGGGAACAATCCCGTCATACATGATTTTTGCCTGACATCAACCCTTTACGCAGCACACGCAACGGAAGCTCTCAAAAAAATTATTTTCTCCCGTTTTTACAACATTTTTCGTTGGTGCTCCGCTCCTATTGGTCGTAGCTGATATAATAATAGCCTATAGCCTTCCTCAATAAATGGACTATCCAACTCAAAAAGAAGTTTTTAATTCGAACCAGTAGTTCTTGAGATGTATTCTGTATTGTTCTGTATTGAAGTCCCTCCTTTACATGGATTGCCCCTGTTTGTTTTTCTTCAATTTTTTTAGCAAATAATAAAAATAAAACAAAGTTCAAAATTAAAAGGGGTCCCCATACAAGAAACGTGTTTTTTTGTTGACGTTCTTGGTCATTGGTGGTGGTGAGATCATTGCCTACACTTAAGTCTTCATGGAGTGTGTGTACTGCTATGGCCGCTATAACAACAAATAATAAAAATAAAATAAAGTTCATAATTAAAAGGGGTCTCCATACAAGAACCATGTTTTTTTTTAAAGTACGGTGGTACCTAACGTAACCTTTCGTGTGCGAGTCCGACTCGCATTTTGCCGGTTTTTTCTTTTCACTTTCGTACGAAATCGCAAAATTAATACGTAGGTACTTCAGTCACATAGGAATTCAATCTCGGAATGAAAGACAACCACTACATATTTTAAAACAAAGTCCTGCCGCGTCTGTCTGTCTGAATGCGATAAACTCAAAAACCATCGCACGGATTTCCATACGACTTTCACCAATGGGCGGAGTGATTAAAAAGAAGGTTTTTGTGTATAATTCATTAATATTTTGTGTAAATTGGTTGAAATGTGACGATGATTGATGAAGATGTCAGGAAAAAGTCAAGCTGACTGGAAGCTTTCATCGAAAACACTAACAAAAATGTATGGAGGAATTATTCTTCTTTTATAGGTCTAAAAAAAATTTGCTATGGCATTTGTCTATCTTTTAAGGATAGCTTACTATATCTAATTTAATGTTCAAAAAAGTGGTCACATATTATGTGGTAATTTGAAAACTATTAACATGGATACGATATTAATCTTTATCAAATGAAATACATTAGCTACCTTAAGCATTTCATGCACAATATAATTTTTCCTTTACATCATATAATTTAAATTAATTTCTCAGAAGTTATCGCGAAACTAAATATAAACTATATAGGTGTAAATCTGTTATTATATAGGTGTAAATCTGTTATTAGCTGTGTGTTTTTCTTTTTTACTAATTTTACTGTGTATTTTTGTAAGCTGATGATTTACCGAATAAATAAACAAATAAACTATCGCGCCACAAAATAAATTGAAGCAGTTTAACACCGATGCGACACGCGTGACAATTAGGTAGATAGAAGTTATCAATACCTATTGTATACAAAGATTTTTTTTAGTTTGATTTTATGCATATATTCTATAGCACATAGACTCCCTGTGCACGAGGTTGGGTGGTGCCTACTGCACCCTATCTCGGCTTGCCCCTACCCTGTCGTTAGATAACCTGCAGAGGGCTTACTTTGCCTATTTCTACTCGATGCACACATATGGAGAAGGCGATCTTATGAGGTCTGGCTGCTGACAGCGAGCGTCCATTTATTCTACATAAGCATGCGGTGCGTCGGGTTGCGGGCGAGCCGGTCGATGAGCCTGCGAGGCCGTTGTTCCCGCAGCACGGCATACTTACGTTGCCTTCGGTATATATACGGATATATTCGAGGTTGCTCTCTCTCTCTCTCTCTCCTGCCCTTATCCCACTCTAGGTGGGGTCGGCCCAACATGTTTTTTTCTTCCACTCCTCTCTGTCACTCGTCAGTTCATCACTCACTCCTTTCGCTATCATATCCTCCTTTACACAATCTATCCATCTTTTCCTCGGTCTTCCCCTCTTTTTACGTCCTTCCACATTCATACTTAACATTCTTTTGCCTACATACTCGTCATCCCTGCGCATAACATGACCATACCATCCAAGCCTATTACTCCGCAGTCTCTCTGTCACTGGCGCTACTTTCAAAGCTCCCCTGATATACTCATTTCTTATCTTATCCTTCCTTGTCACACCACACATCCATCTTAACATTCGCATCTCTGTCACATGCACCTTTCTTTCATCCATCTTCTTCATAGCCCAACACTCTGATCCATACATGACAACAGGTCTGATTGCCGCCTTATAAATTTTTCCCTTTAGTTTAAGGGGCATTCGGGCGTCACAAATTGTTGCTGAGACCTGTCGCCACTTCATCCATCCCACATTCATTCTGTTGTTAATGTCACGGTCAATATCGCCGTTGTTTTGGAAGAGCGAACCAAGGTAACGGAAATCTGAGCAAACTGGGAGGGATACACCGTCTAAGGCAATTTCAGAGAAATTGGAGGGGCCACCAGGTTGCTAAGTATGTTAAAATCTGTAAAAATCTGCCAAGTTTTCAATAAGAGACTCGGAGAGGCGTGTACGTGCGGTGTCATATTCAGAGTCGCTGGGACCCCGCATATTTAACAGTATTTTTCAAAGATAACGCCTATTACTCTGTGAAATAGTTCTTTGATCCGAATTGAATTGATGAATGTCTGTACCGACGTCTTGATGTCGGCATGATAATTTTAAAGTCATTATTGGATTTTTATTGTATTGTTATTTGATGTGTTATTATTGTTTCTATTATTATTATTATTTCGAATGTAAAAAATCAATATATTTTTTTATTTTCAATCTATTATTTACACGGTCATGTAATGTATAATTATGTAAACAAACGACTATAGGACTTTTTCTAATATTTGCACAATTGGAAACGTGTTGCATTTAAATTTAATCCACATCGATGTACCAATATAACTAGATGGGCTGTCCGCGTTCTAAAGTGTCCGCGCAGAAAGTATACCAAAACGCAATAAATCTTCCAACCGGCTTTTAGTCGATGTAATGGCTTAGCGCCGAATAAACGTGCGCGATTGCGACTTTTGTCGTGATGTAAAACTACTCGTCAAAAACGCAAAAAAGAGCTGAATATCGTGTTTTCGATAAGTAAACATTCAAATTTAACATTAGTTCATGCCTGCAGACGGTTATTCCATTATTTTTTATTTAATTTGAACATTATCACGATTTAATTCTCGTCCTATTCTCGTAAACAGTGTGACACGTCCGTCCCGTAATGAATATTTGTAAGTACTGACACGACCCACGTGCGGCGCGACGCATTACGGCACAATACGGACGGTTTTGTTTTGCCTTTACAAAGGCGACTTCCAATCCTGTTAAAAATGGAAGATCATTGCTAGTCCACAAGATCTTAAACCTTTACAAAAAAAATTAGCACCCACTTTAAAACTTTACTGATATGTATAAACTTAAACTAAATAAGTAAAAATAAAACATTTTATTAATTATTACAAAATTATTGATCTTTCAAATTTCTACTTAGGATTTTTTGAAGTCGGTGCCTGTCAAGGCAAAAAATAAATGATACGTTTTAATTGAATAATTAAAATAGTTACTGTAGGTTTATAAACTTGCCTTAGCTGGGGCAGCCTCTAAAAAGAATCGATTAGATATTTTAAATATTTTAGATTAGATACCTACTTTGATTATTTACATGTCACATTAAATCAAATATCTTTATTTCAAAGTTATGTAACATAATCTTGAAATACGTGATAAGAGTGAATTTATTACAACTTTTATATGCTTGTTGTGTGACTTAACGACCACAAACTCCCGCCACGCCTCGTATTTTAGGCAAAGTTTGAAACTCGGTTTTTATTTAGTAATTTTTTTTTACAATGGGTTACGCGTGATGGCATATTTTTTCTTTAGGCGGATTAAGCTTCCCGAGGGAATGCCTAACCCCTGTAGTATCTCGTACCCTCAACTACCGAATGCGTTATCCTCGCTACCTGCGTTGGCGATGTGGATTCCCCTCCTTTGCTCTCTAGTGTGAGTTTCCGAGTACCACCTAAGTCTACACGGTCAAAAGACTTGTTTCATGTTCCGATAGCCAGAACAAATACTGGTATACGTGCGCCTCTCCACAGAAAATGTGCTGTTCACAATAATAAATTAAATGATTTAGACAAGTTTTCGTGCTTTCGCGGCGTTTATCGTAATAAACTTAAGCGCGTGTTTGGGGATGGCTTTGTGTAGCTGTGCTGCGGACTCTTTCTATGTAGCCTCTTATTGCTTTACATCATTAATTGTAAAGTGTGAAGTGGGATTCCGGGTTGGGTGTTAGCTTGTAATAACATATGGCTGAACAACTAGCGCAGATTGGAATTGTACTGCACTAAATTTATTTTACTTCACATTATAATTTAATTATTAACAACTTGTTTTATTACTTAATTAGATTTAGCTATACAGTGTAAATTTCTCAATTCCTTTTATGTTCTCAGTGTTACTATGTAAGGGAACAAATGTTAAGTTTGTATACTTATACTGTCTATACTTTATTATGCCTTTTGTTACTGTTTGTCTCCAATAAAGTAAATAAACAAATACAATGCTCGGTCTGATTTTCATGACAAATGGCTTCCCTAAAGTATTGGGTTGTCTCATAAGTCCTTGACACTTTTATTTTTTCTCGAATTTTCTGGCAATTGAACTGGAGCGGGCCTAAGAAACTTCTAGACTCTTCTAATATCGAGTACAGAAGAGTACCTTTTATGGTGGACGTATAAATAGGCGCAGGCGCACGCAGCGATCCGTAGTGAGCGAAAATGGATCAACGTCAACATATGAGCATCGACTTAACGTCTCTTCGACAGAGACGATTAAGAGATTACCATCGCCTTCAATATTGTTGACACAAGCCATGAACTAAGAAGTCTGGCGACGCGACAACGGTAATGTAGTTTTTTTTACAGCAACTCATGATAGCGGTGATGGTGATAATGAAAACGATTTTTTGTTTTTCAAGTTTCCCTCAGTAAGCAATTTACACTTGAAACTGATTTAACTGTTTGAATAATAATGTAGGTTGAACTGTGAAGGAGAAATAAGAAAGCAAACACATAATTAAATTTTTTAATAGTACATATTACATAAAACTATCATTATATATTAAAAGGAATATAAGTTCAGTAATGTACACCATTTACTGTAAAAATACTTGATTACTGGCGCATGTCTACGTTGACTACTCTGACTCTTTTGAGGGCACTCGTCGGCGTTTTCGGCTTACGTAGGGCGCTGGCTGCTTTAAATGTACTGTCAAGATATGAATTTTGACAGAACTTGCTTGATTGAACGCCTTCCCGCAATGCTTGCAAGAGTAAGGCTTTTCACCTGTGTGAATCTGAACAAATAAACATGATTAGGCGCATACCGACTTGATGGTGAATTTTTTTAATATGTGTTAACTTGAAGCTGGGAATCCTCATATTATTATTACATTCTTTGTGACTAAGTATGCGGGATTCTTGAAAGTAGATATTTAGTGAAAGATAAGCAAGCTACAAATGAATATCTTTACAGTTTACAGACTTCACGAAATCCCGAATGATGACTAAAATTTCACTTGATTACCTCATCTAACTGAAAAAAATCTGATGAAATAATTAATCGTTGTCGTCATCGTCGTCGTAAGAATGGGTAATCGATAGGTAAAATAAAAAATCCGAGATATTAAGGTGTAGAGAAAGTTCGCGATTATTCTTTAAAAAAAAAAATTATGTTCATTTGTAATTAATATTTACAATATAATAAAATATATAAGATAAAAGGTAAGTAGGTAGATGGATTCACTACAACCATAAAGTCCGACTGCGTGAAAAACAAACTTATGTAAACAAGATCACCTCACTTCTCTATCCGATCCCACAGCCCGCGAGTGCATCCTAAGAAACTTCATATTGTAATCAATATCAAGCAGTGTTCAACAAGAATAACAAATGTCTGTGGCTGCATAATATTGTTTACAGTATTAAGTTTCTAACGGTGTACCTATTCGCGAGCTGTGGGATCCTCGGAGAGAGGAGTGAGGCATCTTGTTTGCTTTTATGTAGAAAACGCCATCACTACATATTATAAAACTAGCGACCGCCCGCAGCTTCGCTTGCGTAGACTACAAATTCCTGTTATAGGTACTATTAACGTTCGAGATGGTTTATACGTACTTTTTGCTGGAACCAATTTTGGTCACACCCATTCAAACTTTCAATCTTCATTCCCCTCCCACCCTTTAAAAAACCGATACAATTTTTCATCTCCCGTTTCCCACTCTTAAAGTGTGAAAATCTAAAAACCCTGAAACACGTCATTATTTAAGTCCCTCCATTCCCATCCTTAAGTTTGAAATTTCTAAAAAAGCCTTTCTTAACTTTATAATGCTCACGTTATAAAATAAACTTATGATCCAAATTTAAGCTTCCTAGACTTAGTACTTTCGGCTGTACGTTGTTAGATCAGTGAGGACAAACGACAGACAGATAGACAGACAGACAAACACAAAAAGTAGCTTATCACACTCTTGACAACCTTCTTTCACGTCTGCAAAGTTTCATTAAAATCTGTTCAGCCGTATTGGAAATTAGCTCGAATAGATAAAATTGAATTGAATAGACGTACAGACAAACAGACGGACAAAAAGTAGTTAATGTCAAATATCTTGACAACCTTCTTTCCCGTCTGTAAATATTCCTTAAAATATGTTTAGCCGTTTTGGAGATTAGCTCAAATAGACAGATACACGTACAGACTGACAGACGGACAAAAAGCAACATTTGTTAGTTTTGACGACCTTCTTTTCATACTTGTGATGTTTCATTAAAATTGGTTTAGACAGATGGACGTACAGACAGACATACAAAAAGTTCTGTATGTCACTTTTGACTACATACTTTTCATATGTGTAAAGTTTTATCAAAATCGGTTAAGCCGTTTTGGCCGAAGCCGATTTGCTCGAATAGACAGACAGTTCGTTTTCATGTATATAACCTATAACTCTCTGCTAAAATCAGGCTATCAAAGGCAAAAAGAATTTTTCAAATCCGACTGGTAGTTCAGAGATTAACAAATTCAAACAAACAAACAAACGAACAAACGAACGAACGAACGAATCAACCAACCAACAAACAAACAAACAATCAATCAATCAACCAATCAATAAATCAATCATTCAATCAATCAATCATCAAATCAATCAGCGCGCGCGACGGAAGCTCTCAAAAGGAATAATTTTTCCCGTTTTTGCAACATTTTTCATTGATGCTCCACTCCTATTGGTCGTAGCGTGATGTAATATAGCCTATAGCCTTCCTCGATAAATGGACTATCCAATACAAAAATAATTTTTTAATTTGAACCAGTAGTTCCTGAGATTTGCGTGTTTAAACAAACAAACGAACAAACGAACGAACGAACAAACCAACCAACCAACCAACCAACAAACAAACAAACAATCAATCAATCAATCAATCAATCAAAAAATCAATCTATCAAACAAACAAACAAACTCTTCAGCTTTATAATAAGTATTTCTATTATATAGATTAATAGATTATAAGATAATAAGAAAATAAGATATTACTAAAAACCGTATCAAAGTCTATTTGTTTGGAAGTAAAAAGTTAACGAACAGAGGCAGACAGCGAATTTATTTTCGCCCGCTATAGTTTTTAAATTTCAATAAAAACTGTTAAGATATTAATTTAAATTGTATGATGTAAAGGGCAATTATAATACGCATGAAATGCTTAAGACAACTAACGTATTTAATTTGATAAGGATTAATATCACGTTTAAAAAACATCTTCGCAAATAGTACATTATGTTAGAACAAATTTGATTGTCATAAAAAAGGTTATAGTAAATTAACCTTAAAAGATACACATATGCTGTCGCAGACTTTTGGTTAGAACTTTTAAAGGGGTACAATTCCATAGTACATGATTTTTGCTTAACATCAACCGTTTACGCAGCGCGCGCGACGGAAGCTCTCAAAAGGAATAATTTTTCCCGTTTTTGCAACATTTTTCATTGGTGCTCCACTGCTATTGGTTGTAGCGTGATGTAGTATAGCCTATAGCCTTCCTCGATAAATGGACTATCAAACAAAAAAATAATTTTTCAATTCGAACCAGTAGTTCCTGAGATTTGCGCGTTCAAACAAACAAACAAACAAACAAACAAACAAACTCTTCAGCTTTATAATATTAGTATAGATGAAGTCCCTCCGCCACGTCCGTCTGTCTGTCTGAACGCGATACACTCAAAAACTACCAAACACACTTTCATACGGTTGTCACCAGTACACGGAGTGATTCAAGGGGAAGGTTTACGTGTATAATTCATTAATGTTTTGTGCAAATTAGTTGAAATATGACGATGATTGTTGAAGACGTTGGGAACTTTCATCGAAAACACTATCTAATCATTTTGAGAACAAAATAATGTATGGAGGAATTGGTCCTCTTTTATTTATCTGACGACCGCTTAGCTCAGTAGGTAGCGACCCTGCCTACGGAGCTGGAGGTTTCGGGTTCGAATCACAGGTCGGGTCAGTACTGATATGATGAATATTGATACTGGTACCGGGTCTTGGTTGTTATAATAATATGTATGTGGTGTCTTCGCTTGGTACCTAAAACACAAGCTAATGTTTAGTTTGGGGCCTAGACGTTGTTGTGATGTATACGTTGTTATTATTATTATTATAAGTCTAAAGAAAAGTCCGCAATGGCATTTTTTAAGGATAGCTTACATTACCTATTTTAATGTTAAGAAAAATGGTAATATGTAATGTGGTGATTGGAAAACTATTTACATGGATACGATATAAATCCGCATCAAATACGTTAGTTACCTTAAGCATTTCACACACATTATAATTGCCCTTTACACCATACAATTTAATATCTTAGGAGTTATCGCAAAATTAAAACTATCGCGCGACTTAATAAATTGAAGCGACTCATACGACGCGACACGTGTGATGTAGTTAGACAGAATTTATCAATGTTGTAAAAAATATTTTAGATTGTTTTCAAATATTTTCAGAATTGGAATTAAAATACTTTAAAAATACTCCAAGTAGGATGAACATAATATTACAATTAATTTTTAATTTTTTTTTTGTTTTATTTTTGCGACGGGAAAGCGGATCAAACTCTACAGTTTCCGCGCGCTCGAGCGCGTGGGATATGTGAGAGTTGCACCCACTAAACAACCGCCTGAAGCAGAATAAGGACGCGTGTTGTTAGCCCGAAAGCTCCAACAATAATAATAATAACACATACAATCACAACAACGTCTAGGTCCCAAACTAAGCATTAGCTTGTATTTTGGGTACCAAGCGAAGACACCACATACATATAACAACCAAGACCTGGTGCCAGTATTAAGGCTCATCATATAAATACTGACCCGACCTGGGATTCGAACCCGGAACCTCCAGCTTCGTAGGCAGGGTCGCTGCCCACTAGGCTAAGCGGTCGTCTAAACGACTTCGTTGAAGCGGCCAGGAGGCACATTAGGGTGTCACCGGCGCGAAGATGTCGTGAAACCCCTAAGAGTTACTCGATGCGAACTGTTACAATTAAATTCAATCAAATCTATTCCACATGTTCGACGCAACAAGCTGATACGACACAACGACAGAAAAAAAATGTAGGCATATATGCTTTGCTACCCGTATGAAGCCGTGGCGGATCGCTAGTAATTGATAAGAAGAAGTCTTACCATAGCATGTTTCTGCAAGTTGCCATTGGTTTTGAAACTTTTACCGCAAACATGACAAGAATAAGGCCTCACATCACTGTGTGATTTTTTATGTATCCGAAGTATAGTTCCAGTTGAAAACGATTTTGAACACTCAGTGCATTTAAAAGTCCACCTAGGGTCATGTACCCGTTTGTGGTACTTCAGACATCCATTGTTCTGAAAAATTAATAACAAGTGAAAATAGGGCGCACCAACACAGAGTTTTTTTTGCTAGCTTTTATCGATTTAATCTGTTTAAAATATTTTAAAAATTTATTTCGTGCATTTATGTACTAGTTTCATTCAAATTACATAAAAAGTTAATACGAATGTATAAAATTATGATTAGGTATAATATATAAGTATTACAAATAGCTGCACGTTTATAATAGCATGAAATCATGTAAGTAGATAAATTAAATGTTAAGTAGCTTACATGGATGCATTCCCTTTAGGTGAAAGACTCCTCTTAGTGCTCCTACCACGTTTCCATTTGCCCATCTGGCATATGGCCGTTACTATTTGTAAGTCTATTCTGTTTGTTTAATTGAAAATTCATCAAATAAAAACTACCGGGAAATGTCGATTACATTTTCACATATTTAGATAAGCCCTAGTCAACATTTAGGCTATTAAAAGTTAAATGATTCCGCATACAACGGGTTTGGGAAAAATGATCGAAAACTGAGGAAAAACTAACAGACGACTGCGTTTGAGCAAAAATGAACTCGACACTAGAATTAAGTACATGTAAATCTTTTTCAGTTATTGAATGTCAAACAAAAATTAGTTTGGGGGAAATCTCACGCGAAGGGCAAGGGATTAGGTACATCCACATCTTCCCAAATCTACATCGTTAGTTGACCACCACGGTATATAATATGTCCCGCGTATATAAGTACGTTACAAAGTCACGTTTAGTATTTGTGGTCAGATGTTTGATTGATCTGACCATGGACAATGAAAAGTGTCCTTGATCAGTCTGATTATAATATATTACAATCAGTCAATCAAATAATTTTTTTTCCTTACAGGGAAAAAAAATATCTAATAAATCATACTAAGCAGCGGTTCCTTAATCAGTCTGATTATAATTATAATCTAAATATATAGCGGTGCCCGTATCCTTTAACAGTTTTGTCGATAAATATAGTCCTTGTTTATATCTTAATAGTTATAAAAGATGAAATTTTAATATCCATCCAAATTTTTTTATAATGATCTATGGTAACAAACCTATGGCCGTCTTGTTTCCTTTTAGAATCGTTAAATAGAAAAATATTGAGATAAGTCTACACACTCGTTTCTCGAAGAAACCAGTGTGAAGTTCCCATTCTCCGCTCCGCCTCGGGGCGCGCCACGTAGGTATTTTAACGCATTGGAAGTTACATCGTGTTCGCACTGCATTGTTCAAAGGTTCTTTTTATTGATTCCGAGTAATATCCGGACATATTACGTTTTATTTACACTGAAATTCACGAGCGCCACTTTCGGTTCGCGAACTGAGTCGACGCACAGAATAAGCGTGCGCTCATGCCGAGTCCTCTTCATCCACTAAACGGCACACAAAGCTGTTATAATTTACCCACATGCCCCGCCCGCATCAGATCGATAATGTTAAGACCCATGTACACTGTGTATTTCAGGCGGCCATTAGTTGTTCGATAGTTTGATTGAATAGGGATCGACAGTGGTTTTCGATAGTGCGATCGTTCGACTTTTAATCTTCAAATGCGCACACTGGTATATTATCGCTCTATTCCTTATTCCCTGAATGATCAAACCATCGGCCAACTACAAAATAACTAGAGCGCGCTGGCCCTTAGTTTCGCAATGTGCGTCATTTTTATTTACGTAATGAGGTCTATTGGTGACACCTAACACCTAGATTTTTTGGATGGTTGTTAAAATTTCACCCGGTATAGTAAATACGGAAACTGGGCACATTGTTTAGTAGACAGTAGTCAACAACAGTTTACTATTAAACAGTTCTTATAGTGTAGTTACCAAAAACCGTTTGCCGCAAACATCGCAAATAACATTCTTAGTTATTGGATACGGTTTGTCGGGATGCGATGTCCTTAAGTGGAAGTAATACTTGCGTTGCGTTCGTATTATTTGGTCGCACTGTAACAAGATATACTTCATAAAAAAAAAAGAAAAAAAGAGTATTGCAACAAAATTATTTTAAGTATTTATTTGAACGACCTTTCGATTTTCACGACAAACAATGAACCATTTATTTCACATATTAAAAAGTTATTAACGACAAACTAAAATATGAATATAAAAGAAAAAAAAGACAGCCAGTTAAGACTATAATCCAGTAGGTATGCATGTCAGCGGTTCCATTGATTTTTTTTCGTAAATCTGAATATTGACATAAATATAGTTTGTAAGGGGATATACGTAGAAATCAGATCAAATCTATGAGTATCGAATCAATAATTAAATTATTTATAGCATGTGTCACACGTGGCGCGATTCGCTCGACTGACTGGAAGCCGTTAAGTCACTAGGTACCGCGGGATTTAAAAAAAAATGGGGCGCGCTACAAGATACTTTAAATCTGCAAAAGTTTATTGATTGTAAACATACAAGCATCTTAGAGCCGGATTCGCCCACCGAGCAAAAATTAACATTTATCGAACTGACCGCCTCCGTCGAATATGTTAACAATGTGTTTTAGATTTTAAAGTCTTTTACGTTGAGATGATTTTGCGTTGTCATTTGCAAACCATATTGAAAGTAACGCCATCTTCGGAAACGCTCGGCGTGATTAACGCTTTTACGGAACAAGCCGAAGGACCTCTGACTTGCTTCATACTGCAATGCAACATTGAGAATCAGAGGCTCAGTTTCATATAGGAATATGATATTTAACAAACACTAACATGTGAACACTTGCTTGGCCAAACTTTTGGTACGGACTCGTTCCTCGTTTCCCGTTTGTGGTTTGCGTCACTTCCGTTTTTTCCCCTTATTCTTTTTGTACTCTGTCCCTTTGCGCTCTGTACTTTTATGCTCTGTACTTTTGTGCTCTGTCTTTTTGATTTTTTTTGAGAACGTAGTTCAGTAGAGTGAAATGATAATAGATGCATTCTAAAATCTTCCTTATCCTGGAACTTCTCGTTGCACTCGAGACAACTGTAAAATGAATGTTCAGTCTAAATAGTGAATCAACGGGTAGTTTATTTTTAAGAAACTAACAAATATTTAGTGTAATTAAAAAAACTGTCAATGAACTGTCAAAGAATGAACAAAATGCACTCAAGAAAAGATTTTTTTTTAGTTTCTAACTCACCTCACAAAATTCAACCCACATTTAAAATTCGTGCATTTAGATGCATTATTGGGTCAACAAATTCGTACCGAATTTCAGCTTTTGTCGACCATTAGATTCGGAGAAAATAGGCTGTGACAGACGGACAGACCAACAGAGAGACGCCAGGGTAATCCTATAAGGGTTCCTTTTTTAATTTCGTTTTTACAGAACCCTCAAAAAATTAAAGAGTCTCGTCAAAACTAACTTTTTGTTATAAAACTTAAAAAATGCAGCAATTAGGTATGTGAAGTATTTACTGTTCACACCATTCCCTCCCACACTTAAATTCCAAAACAAATGAACCGCAACGGCGACCTTCATGTTAGTCGTCGCTAACGGCGACGATGCGTCACGCACGACACGACACCCAGGTCACCCAGTCGTCGGCACGCGGTGGCCGTGGTCGCGACACATTAGCGGGCGCGGACAGTGTTTAGTAGAAACCAGCGGACAGCCTTCGTTTAAATTTCGACCTTCTCTGTGGGCGGGTTGTGTCTAACGACATCTGACCACTATCAATATAGTACGAGAGGTTGACTGTGCAACTCCACGCTGACCTCTGGCAGTTTTCAACGAGATTTGTAGTCTTGGGTGGGTCCAATTTGAAAACAGTTGATTCGACATAAATCAAACGCGGAAGAACTCAAGTGAAACCATTTTGTGCGGAAAACAGGTATATTTCTTAATAGTTGAAGTAGGTTTTAAAGATTTCTAATTTAAAAATGGCGGAAAATATGTTAACAAGAAAACATAAAAAGCAACCCTCGTATAACAACATATGATCGCATTCATTCTATTTTGATCGGCTATCATCATCATCATCAGCCCATTTTTACCCCACTGCAGGGGCTTAGGCCTCCCCCAGGATGAGGAGGGGGGGGGGGGCTTGGAGCTTAAGTCCACCACGCTGCTCCACTGCGGGTTGGGAACTGTAACGACCGCCATCTATTGACAGCGTCCGGGACCGACTGCTTAACGTGCCCTCCGAAGCACAGTGTCAGTGATATTGTGTACTTAAGTCAGAAAAACTCATTGGTACACGCCCGGATTCGAACCATGGCCCTATGGGGCCTTATCAATTTGAGACAGGTTCGTTGCGCTCTGGGCTATCACGACATTTTTTGATCGGCTATAGATTTAATATATTAGAAAAGAATTTTTAAAGAATATACCCACTAACTTCAAACCATTAACTTTAATCTTGTGTCCTAAGGAATTGATATGAAACTTCCAAGCTTGATGCGAGTTGTTGTGGAAGTCACATGCTTCGCAATAGCCCATCTGCGACACACGGCTTTTATCTGACTCCTGTAAAAATACCATTGATATTATTTCATATGCATATGAAATAAGGCAAATGCTTGAAATTAATGTAATCCTACACTAGCATAACATAACAACAAAACGACATGTGCGTATTGGATTCGGCTGATGTTTAACATTATTAATTTTTTTGTAATCTAGGCATTTGTTTTGTTAGGTAATTTAACTTTAAATCGTATCCAGGTACAAATAGTAAACAAAAGAATTTTTATTAAATTTCAGACCTACTCTCTGACCTATTATTACAAATTATTGATTTATTAATTTTAATAATAAGGATTTGTAGTCGGTAAACAAAAGCGAAATAAAAGCGTCCACAACGTGCGTGATCCGATGCCACCCGCGGCCGCTCCAATGTGTGCGTCAGTCCATGCAAATACTTATTACGGGTCGGACGTGTCACACTGTTTACGGAAATGTGAAGAGAATTAAATCGTGATAATGTTCAAATTAAATTAAAAAATAATCGAATAACCGTCTGCAGGCATAAACTAATGTTAAATTAAAATGTTTACTTACCGCAAATACGATATTCAGTTCTTTTTTTGCGTCTTTGACGAGTAGTTTTACAAATTTTTAGGACACAAGTCAGTCTCGCGCACGTTTCTTTCGACGCTAAGTCATTACACTGACTAAAAGCCGATTGGTGGACTTATTGCGTTTTGGATGACTTTCTACGCGGACACTTTAGAGCGCGGACAGCCCATCTAGTTATATTGGTACATCGATGTTAGAAATAAATGAAATTGAAGTATCTATTTGTGATTTCAAAACTAAAACTTTTTCTTGTGCTCATATGTTTATTTGCACATACCAAAAGCCCAAACATATCTTTTTATAATTTTTATCTGTTTGCTTGTTTGTCCGGGCTAATATTTGGAACGGCTGAACCAATTTGGATACGGTTTTAACTGGAATATAGAAGACCTCTTAGAAAATACCATAGGTTACTCTTTCATTCCGGAAATATTATGAGTTCCAGTGTAAACTTGAAAAACTGTAAAAATTATGAAAACCACGCGAAGTCGCAGACGTTTGCTAGTAATTGATGAAGTGGATATATAGAGGTCCAACCTTCGTTTTAATCGCGACTTACATAATAATAATAATAATAACGTATACATCACAACAACGTCTAGGCCCCAAACTAAGCATTAGCTTGTGTTTTGGGTACCAAGCGAAGACGCCACATACATATAACATGTACGAACTGTTCCGATTTAGTAAGGCGACACGAACCACAACTAGAAAGCACCTCACATCTCTACTTGTGAAATAATAATAATTAAAAAGACACAAGCACTCACAGCATCAAACCTGTGCCTACTCTTGTGATGTTTAAGTCCCAATTCACTAACAAATGAGAAGCCACAAATGCCGCATACAAAATTTGACGGATGTTTTATCCTGATGTGACTTAAGAGAGATGACAGCTTCCTAGAAAAGATGAAAAATGTTTAAGACAACTGTTGTGTTTGTTTGTTTCAAGCTGTTTCAAGTTTGATGCTTGAAATGTCTACAAAATAATTGTCATGTATGTACAAATATTTGAACTTTCACCTATACATAGAAAATAATGAAAGAAATAGCGAATTGTTATTATATGAACAGTCACAGGCAGACGAGGCATACATGAGAGGAAATCAGCGGTGATGAGAACCTTAGTACGTGAATTAGATTCGCACCTGAGGGGATAACATCTATTATTAATGGTTTTAAATTTTTTTTAAATGTTATGTTTTAAATTATTTAAATTTGGTATGTAAAGTGAAAATTTTTAATAATAATAATAGAAATTAGACCGATTCCAAAACCGTTTAGAGATAAATTGTTTTTTAGTCATATTTTTCTATTAAAAACACTTAAAACAGTAAGATGACAATTATTTCAAGAAAAATAAATATAGCTGCTTGACTTCTGTTTCACATTTATACATGTATTATGACAGTTTGTGGGTAAGATATTAATGCTCAAGATATTAGTATCCAAGTAATTATGGAAAAAAGTGTCATTATCAAAGAATTGTCATAGAGTAATACGAATAGGTATTATTAAAAATTATTTGTAGTAAACTCGGTAGTAAACGTAAATAACAATATGCGTAGTCCTCACTGAGGTCCTCACACATGAAAACATGCGTCAAACGTCAGATCACACGTCAGATTGTGTTTTGTCCTTGACTATCTTTAGGCAAAGAAAAAACCATACAGCCGCCGAACTATGAAAATTTTGAAAAACAATTTAAAAAAAATTACTTGCCGCAAAGCAAAAATATTAAAATTACTTTCTCAAAATATGATAGCTTAATCAGCAATAGAAATGGCATGGTTCAGCATGACAACTGTCTAACAGTGTCAATTCAACGTAATGATTTGAGGTTTTTAAACCTGGCGGCCTGACTACAGAGAAAAAAGATTAAGTACCTACTCAAATCAAGAAAATTTTATTTTATATATACAGAAGAGGATATTCTTAAAATAAGTGAATATTTTGTAACAACAACATAACATTTACTTATTTTGAGGAAACATCCTCTTTAGTATATATTTTTTGTATGAATAATATTTATACTATACCTGCTCGGAAAGCGCTCTAATACTCTTTAAAGAAGAAGGCGGAAAGTTTTTCTTTATTCCCGTGGCAGACAAAAATGTATGAAAATCCATTACTACCGCTGTCTTTTCTAATATTAAAATATGAATCCTTTATATGAAGACGCAAAACGGTACTGGCCACTTACTTTTTATTCTGAATAAAAACTAAATAAAAAGCAAACGTCAGAGCCGTCGATCTATATTGATCTATATAAAAAAAGCGAACGGATTGCTTTTAGTGATATATAAAATTGCTTAATGTACATAATAATTTTACTAAAAATGTCCTCTATAAGTGATAGTGACGATTTGTTGACTACAATAGAATTAAAAGAAGCTGCTTTTTCGTTCCTGTTTGAAATACGAGGCATGTTTTTTAAGTAAGTACCGTTTTGGAATTAAAAAAAGACGTGCAAAGATATGGCAATAATTTAATTTTTACATGGAAGCCTGTACCTTAATCTACTTTTCTACATAATTTCCGTGAATATTGAGGCACTTGTCATAACGTGGCACCAGTTTTTGAATACCCTCCTCATAAAATTCTGCCGCCTGACAACCACGGTATCACAACTGTTTTGACTTCGTTATCGTCTTGAAGACGCTGACCGCCCAGGTGTTTCTTCAAGTGCAGGAACAAATGGTAGTCGGTGGACGCCAGATCAGGGCTGTATGGAGGATAATCTAGAGTTTCCCATTGAAAATCTTCATTAAGGACCGAAGGACGCCCACTCCGTTCTTCATCGTGCACATTTGTGCAGCCATCTTTAAATGCTCTCACCCATTTCCTTACCATTCCTTCACTCATAATGTTTTGTCCGTAAACTTCACAGATCTGACGATGAATATCGATCGATTTTACGCCCTTAGCACTAAGAAATCTTATAACAGCCCGTACTTCACAATCGGCGGGACTCACGATTGTCGGAGGCATCTTAAATACTCAGTAAACAACGCATAACAATGAAGAATCAGACTGTAATGGCGTCAGTGCGTAGACAAGAGATGTAGGTAACCAGTGCGTATGCGCGGAACGCCGACCGTAGCGCTGCGGCGGCGGAATCGCAAAACGGTACTTACTTAAAAAACATGCCTCGTATTTATATTCATGTGTTATAATAATAATGATGTATTAATTGATGTACATAAAGATATCGTATTGTGACTACATAAATGTGAGCACGTATTTACGAGCACGAGTATTTATGTGTAATTTAATATTATCTGTAAAATGTCATTGTGTATGTATATGCAATTATTTTTTTTTATTTCTATCTTTCTTCATTTCTTATATTATTCATGTAATTTTTTGTGCTTTTTGTAAGAATACACTGTTGTAGTTTATCCCATTTTTTGACAAGTATTTATTGTATATATTATTATGTTTTTTAAAATTGCTTTTTTTGTGCTTTGGTGTATGCGTAGGAGCTGACTGAAAATCAGTGCTGTGGGCGTGGTCACGCACACCTGCAGCGGGTGCTGAGTCAGCGCCTGTCATGGCTGCGGAGACACTTTTTTTTGTGACTAATTTTTTGTACTTTTCTTTGTGTATCTCGTGTTCGATCTGGTGGTGATGCTGGCTCGCGGGCGCTGCCGGGCGGCGAGAAGAACGGACGGTGGACAGATTAGCGGACGTGTATCCGTGGTTTTGATTAAATTTCTTTCTTTCTTTTTTTTTTCTTTCTTTCTTTTTCAAACTGTTATTAACAACTTGTTGGAACCGGGTAAAAGCATTGCTGTAAGTTTTAATAATTGTAATAATTTTAAAATTAACTTTAATTAATAAACATTTCGTTTCATTTTCCTCGTAGGTGTAGTGTAAAGTAGTATGTATCACTCTGGAGAAAGTGTGATTCCCGGTGCAGATTCCGGAGTGCGGTAATCGGCCACTTTCTCCCTTTATAGTAGGGGAGCCCAGGATGCTAAATCGGGATTTACTCGAGCGTCAAAGAGACCTATTGGATTGCAAAGCTTAGATGATAAGAAGAAAAAATGTCATATAATATATACACTTTCATCGGTGGGGGGAGCGGCTATAAATTTTCAAAAATGTAAAAAAAAAAACAGTTGCATGGACATACTCGAGCGCGTCAGATATTAATAGCATCTATGTCCTACGTATTTCTGAAAACATACGTATGTTAATCTGATTGTTTCCATGATGGGGGTGGTCGTACGTAAGGGTTGAAAACGATAAAAAAAATATTTAATCGAGCGCGTCAGATTTTCAAAGGGGGTGTTAAGTGAACCTAAAAGAAAGCTCTTATGTAATAATCTGACGATTTGGATGTGACCCAAATTCGCGGCCATTATTAGAATGTGAAAAAAAAATCGCCATTTTGAAATACTCGAGCGCGTCAGATTAAGATATATATCTAATCTGACAATGGAAAGAAATTTTTTTGTATTTTATCAAATCTTTTAACTTAACAAATTAAAGAGCTGAAAAAATAGCATGCAAATAAAACAGTAAATATATTCTTTGAAGTACAAAACTTTTATTTATGAGAAAATAAGTATAAAAAATATAATTTTTTTTGAGATTTGAGATTTTGAGCATTAAACTTTATCGATTATTTTTCCTTACTTCGGCTTACGGAAATCGTCAGATTATTTAATATTCGTGAACGTTGAATTATTACCTTCAAAATAAAAAAAAAATTTAGCCATGCTCGAGAAAGTCAAGATGACGTTTTTTTTTTACAAGTTTTTTTTTTACAACTTCTTATCGTCAATCGAAAATTGTCAGATTAGTGGAATATACACTTTTTAGCATATAACTAACTTACCCTACCTTAATCTGACGCGCTCGAGAATTTCAGATGATCAATTTTTTTTTACTAATCTGATCCTTTATCTTTGACGCGCGGCCACATATACGGGGCTAATACTTGGTGGAGGTATTTAATGGGGTACTAGGTTCTTCCCTGTATGTTAATCTGCCGCGCTTTAGTAAATCCCAAAATCCCCTCTTGGGCTCCCCTACTATTAGTGAACAATTTGCTATTTCTTGGTATAAGAAATTTTCTTACCGTGTATTAAAAATAATCCTAGATCTGACCGCACAACTTTTCTTAGGGTTCCGTAGTAAAATGGCAAAAAAGGAACCCTTATAGTTTCGCCATGTTTGTCTGTCTGTCTGTGGTTTTTCTATATCAAGGTTCCAAACAATTTTTTTATTGTCAACAGTTGTTGAGATATGCACTCCTAAAGTCCTAATTTTTGTTAGAGTCATATGTCCCTCCCCCCCACTACCAGCTAAACCGTTGTTTTTGGATATGTGAAATAAATTCATGACAAGAGTATATATAACATATTTAAAAGGAAAACTATCACAGCTACTAGACTGTATTGTTTAACAAGTAATAGATTAACTTACAAAATGTACTTCTACAAGTAAAAATTTTGTAAAAATTTCATAGAAAATGACAGCGTTTAGCCAATAGGCGAAAACTAGATGCATTTTATCTTTGTGATGTTATTGGAAAAGATGACTTAAAAAAAAAACATTTTATGATGAAACCTACATTGTATTACTAGGTACTATAAAATCACGATTTCCTTTGCAGAGCTTATTCTCTTCACAATCGACGTTAAAAGTCAAAGGTTCACTGTAATAAAATAAATAATAAAAATTGTCTCTAGCTATCAGTGCACTCATGTTATTACTTTTCGGATTAGCCAGAGGATCGAGCGCCTTTTAAATAACTAACGAAATAAAAATGAAATATATTTATACAATAATTCTTAAATTACATAATAAGAACGATTAATAGTTAAGTTCGATTAACATCGATTAACATTAAAATCGCGATAAATTTGTACGTAGGTATGTCTTCACTGGACAAAATGCCTTCGGGCAGTATTGAACAAATTAAAAAAGGATTTACGCATATCAATAGTACAAATCTCATAGATAACATAACTTTTATTTTTCCCGAATTATTCAATTTTCCGGAACGAATTTTTTAATTTCTCTTTCCTAAAAAGCCTTATTCAGACTATAACAAACATTTAAGAAAGTTCACCAAAGCAATCCATCCGTTTTCAAGTAATGAGCTTACCAATGAATAGCATATAATTTTTATTTATATACATAAATGCACATAGCTACTCACCTATAAACACAGTCACATTTTTCACATTTGTAAGTTTTACCTTCATGCCCTTTTATGTGAGATTTCGCTTGTGTTCTGAAAAATTAAATAAATAAATACATATCTTTCAAAGAAGATTTCAACATTTAGCTGATTATGGGCCCACAAGTTTAATGATTGTATAAAATATCCAATTAGAGCCTAAAGTTAAATGTTAAAAATTTAATATAAAATAGAAACTAACTCCACCATATTTTCATTTTCAAAATAACCATGTTACCTACATTATGAATTAAAATAAATATTTCTAATGAAAAACGAAAGACTTCTTTCACAATCAGCTTGCTGTTCCCCAAAAAATGTCAAATTAAATCAGACAAAAGCACAGCTGTACTATGAATACATCTTATGCCCTTGATTATCATATGACAGTATTTTTTATTACATTAATTAAAAGTAGCATTCTTGCGACTGGTTAAAAACAGGTTTACGATGTAGTTAGCTAAAACCGTTTAACTACACAATAATTCCCTTACAAAACACAAAAAGTTCAATATACTTACACGCCAAAACAAACAGTGGAGCACATTTTGCATATGTAATTTTTTGTATGTCGCATGCGATGACTTCTAAGTTCTGATGACATTTTATAACACATTTTACATATTGGACAGATTTTCGCTCCATTTGCCTGCAATAAGAAAATTCTAATCTCAACATAAAAAGTTAAAATATAGTTCGTCAAGGAGTTCATACTGACGCGCTGAGTGGTCACGTTTAATAAATGTATGGCCTTTAACAGAGCTATTTTAAATTTACAAATATAAATTCTAGTGAAAGAATTATCTTTAGTCTGTTTTCTGTACATATTGTGACATTTATGTATAGAAGCACGTTGATGTGTCGATGCGTACATTTGTGGAGCCAGTTAACGGCACCACAACAAAATTCACCAGTCCCCAGAAATAGGGTTGAAAAAGAAAAGGAGATGATTCACCTCACCGTAATAATCAACTTCCATTTATTTTTCAAGTTTGAGTTGAAATTTAGTCTAAAATGCAGAAATTTACGGTGAGTTAAAATTGCATTTATGTCGCATCTACAGTCGTTCAATATTAACTAAAAATATTAAAAAATTTCTATTAAATTTCAGTTCTGTCACCTCAAACCGCTGCCATAAGACGCGCTCGACGTCAAGTCACTTTACAGATTTTTTTCTACTGTTTTTTGTTGATTAAGTGTACACATATTATATACTTTTAAAAACTACAATAAATAGACTTACAGGCGTAATTTTTTTTATATGCATAATATTAGTATTTAAAAAGTTATAGAAAATTAAAGAAAAAAAGTCAGACAAGATTTTCACTTTATTGCAAAAACAATCATTTTTTGTATGGATATATACTAAACTGTAATCAGATGTGAAATCTACATCTTTCATCATCATCATCATCAGCCGTGTCTCTCCACTGCAGGATATAAACCTCTCCCAAGGCTCGCCACCACACACACATACATCTTTATTTTATACGAAAACGATACCAAAAATTTCGTAATAGTAAAACTACTTGTTAGTGGGCCCCCATCTAAATAGTGCCTATTACTCTAAAAGGTCATCAATCAAACACAGAAACATAGAGAAATTCCGAGATAAAAAATAAATTCCACAAATTAAATTCATTGTAAAGACGGTTTTCGTCAAAGAGATTGCACGCTCAAAAATTCCATTTTTAAGACGCATTTTGGCGACCACACTAAGACTGGCGTTGGCGTCTAAATTTCCTACAGTACATTGAAATTAGAATTTTATATTAGAATATTCGATGATGGGAAATGATGACTAGTGGGGATTGAGACGTAAATAAAGAGGACGACACGACGCCAGTGAGTCAGTTTTCTTGATAAGTCAAGTGCGATCAACTGCGAGCTATAAAAAGCGACAACAGTGTAATTCGTAATCTGTGTGAATCGTGTTTGAAACAGTTTGTGATTTTGATTCATAATAAAGTAAAGTACAACTAAATCGGTGTTTTAGTGCATCCGATGTCTGTCCGGATATATATATCCGACTTATAGCCCGTAACGATATAATATACTTTCACCTCTAATGGCAGCTATTAAAAATATCCAAACGGAAGCCTATTTAGATATTTTTCGTTTTATTTTTAACAAGAAGGATTTCTATGTCAGTCACAAGAAAATATCGGGAAATTATGTATCTATTACATGCTCAAATGTAATTAAAAAAAAAAACCATTTCGTTTCCGGTGCGTACGCGGGTATAGGAGACAGTCTGACAATGCACTTTGACGAAAGAGGGTGTTCTTTTCGCCTCTTTAGGCGATTTTTCGGATGCTTCATCAAAGATGAAAAGATAAAGCAAACTGTCTAAATTCAACTTTTATAACGTGACGTCACCGGGTGGCACTAAATTTAATTAAAAAAACTATTTAAATTAGTTTCTTAAAGTTGTCTATTCATTAGAATTAAAATATAACGGACTTTCGTTCAAAAATTTGGAAATAGTCAATTGTTGTTTATTGTATTTAACACATTCAAAGCTGAGAAAATAGGTTTCAACATACTTACAGGATCATGTCTTCTCATGTGTTTGTTAAAAGCATCAGGATCACGAAAGCCTTTGTAACAAATGTTGCACTTGTGTATCGAATTTATATAATTTGATGACTCTTTTCTTTTCTGTAACTGTTCCAATTGTTCTTCTAGCTACAAACAAAGGTAACAGTCAGCCATTTTTATTGTAGAACGCGCTCCACTTACATATACGAGGGGAATTCAATAAAAACTGAGTGTGTCTAAGAAACAAATATGTCTTAATAAAACTTATTTTATTTTTGAACATGATGACCTTTTAAATTAATAGATGTGATGAATCTTTTTTGTATACTTAAATTTATTTTACTAAAAAAAAAACTCTTCATCTTGAGCCTCTAAAAAATCGTGGACTGCGGTGACCACTGCCTCATCATATTCAAATTTTCGATCTCTGAGGTGCCCTTTCAAATACAGAAAGAGATAGAAATCACTAAGGTCGGGTCCGGTGAATATAGAGGATGTTCCCTCATTTCCAAACCATCAATGGCAGCCATCGCGACTGTGTACTTGTGCGCGGGGGCGTTATTTTGGCGAAACAAAACGATGTCAGCGAGTTTGCCTCGCCGTTTGTCGCGTATTTTGTTATGCAATTTTTTCTAACTTACGTAAATAACTATCACTGACTCCATGTTTCGGAGAGCACGTTAAGCTGACGGTCCCGGTTGCCATCAACAAACGGCAATCGTTAAAATCCACCAACCTGCACTGGAGCAGCGTGGTGGATTAAGCTCCAAGCCTCCTCACCCTAAGCTAAAGGTGAGGCGTAAGCCTCTGCTGTGGAGCATTATGAGCTGGTGAAAAAAAGACGAACAAAAAGTCATATAATGTTCTAAAGTGTTACCATAAGGAGATAATTGTAAATACTGACACAAATCTCTATTAAACACTCAGTATCTTCAACTCATGAAATGCTTCGCAGAGATATTCGAACGTACTATATTTAAAAGTTATCTTTTATAATTTTGCAATTTTATTTAGTACATAAAGTTATTTGATGTTTTTTGTTCGGGTATATGTTTCCGATCCAAATATGTGAATTTCATGGTGCAATGCAATGTTATGGTCTAGGACTATGCAAGGCTCATATGAAAACTTTCAAAACTTCTTTACTTATCCATTACGATTTAAAAAAATTTAAACATGAATAATACAACACAATACAACTATATCAAAAAGTAACTATTAAAAAAAAAACTGGTCTTTAATTTAAAATAATTTACTTTTGAAATTAATTTATAAATTTTTAAGTTACTAAGATATAATTCCTATTAACAAAAAAAACAGCTCTTATATTTTTCAAGTTTATTTTAAAAATTAAATAATTTAAAAACAGATCAAGTGCGAGTCGGACTCGCGTGGAGAGGGTTTCGTCCTTTATAATAATAATAATATCATATACATTACAACAACGTCTAGGCCCCAAACTAAGCATTAGCTTGTGTTTTGGGTACCAAGCGAAGACACCACATACATATAACAGCCAAGACCCGGAACCAGTATCAATATTCATCATATAAATACTGACCCGATCTGGGATTTGAACCCGGAACCCCTAGCTTCGTAGGCAGGTTCGCTACCCACTAGGCCAAGCGGTCATCAAACGCATTATCAATTTTTTTTAATCTGACTTAAAATGCTAGAATTTGAATCTGAATCTTTCATATAAGTAGGCTATCATAGTAACCACTGGACTAGAATTTAGATTTATTAGAATTATAGAGAATTTAGAATTATTAAACCTCGTTAAAATTAAGCTACACATTCTATACATATGAGTATTTTCCCTTCACAAATACTTTCCATTTCGTGGAGGAATTTCAAAATGTAAAAAAATAAACTGGTAAAAAAAGAGTCAAATATTATTTTGTTGACGTTTTTACCCTTGAAGCCATTTTTTCCTTCTAAAGTTTTTTTACTTTACATTTTTAAACTATAAGAAAAAGTATATTTCATTTTTCCTAACGGGAACGTGACATGTGGCACAATACACAATGCTCTTGTAAAAAGTTTATTTAAAATTAATTTATTAATTACTTTTTTAAATCGTAAAGCCCAAAATTCACCTATAAATTCGTTCATTTACGCTATATATTCATGATTGGATCACCAAACTTTGTATGTGGACCAAGTTTCAACTTATTTCGTCCAGTTCATTAGGTGAAAATTGGCTGCGACAGATTAACAGACAGGCACCAGTGTAAGGGCTATGTTTTTTTTCCTTTGAGGTACGAATCCCTAAAGAAGTAGTTACTCAAACTTAAAAATAAAATGTTCTGATATTCAGTTTAGACCTATTTATATCAATTATTTAGCCTCATTTGAACGTTAAGAACAGAAGAATCAATTCGGGGGTAAAAACGTCAACAAAATAAAATGTAGATAAAACTGATTACCGTAAATGTTATGATTTTAAAATTTTCTGCCAAACTATTATCTAATGGTGTCGGTCTTTCTGAACTCTGTTTTGGGACCCGTTTTCTGCGCTGCATCTTTGATTTTCTTCCTGTCTCTCTTGCACTATCCTGAAACAATATTTCGTACTGAGGTAATATTGTACAAGACATAATAGTAATATAATAATAATAATAATAATAACACACACAATCACAACAACGTCTAGGTCCCAAACTAAGCATTAGCTTGTATTTTGGGTACCAAGCGAAGACACCACATACATATAACAACCAAGACCCGGTGCCAGTATTAATATTCATCATATAAATACTGACCCGACCTGGGATTCGAACCCGGGACCTCCAGCTTCGCAGGCAGGGTCGCTGCCCACTAGGCTAAGCGGTCATAATAATAATTATAATAATAATAATAATATGACTCCAAATTGCAAAAAAAAAACTGTTCCACACAGGTACATTTAACTTGAACAGTATTGCCAATGAACAGATTATACTATCATTATTAACAGAATATAATTGATTATACGCAGACATATACTGTTTTCGGAGATATGCTTAATGTTCTGTTAGTTACATTCTGCATTATGGCCCTAGTCTTCACATTTCATTAATTACATCCTTGACAGAACCAATAGGCAATCATTATATCTAGATGCATGCCTGTATTATTCGTTTGTACGTGTACATTTCTGAAGATAAAATTTGGTATTTGATCAAATTCTTTGTTGGGTGCAGCCTACTTCACCTTAAATGCATCAGAAATTGGGCCGCATCGTGGTTCATACTGATTGAAGAAAATACACATAACGCTGCTCAGGTTGGTTTAACCTTCTACACTATGGGTGTACATTCACAGAAACTGTTCATTACCCATAGTTCATTACTCTAGGTGAAACATGAAAAAAAAAAAAAATTCCTCACGGTCCATCCAGTTGAAACATGCTGGGGGCCTACGGGCAATGAATAACACGAACGCAAAGCTCCTATCTGAGTTACGCATCGACATCAGAGTCAAAGATCATGTGGGATTCGGAATTGTCTGGGTGAGATGATCTTCATTCCGGCCTGCTACACCTACTGTCGTGCCGCATGGGTAATTTAACTTTTAATGTTTTGAGCTGATGTGAGTTGGGATCCCAATGACTTTCACTGATTGAATTTTATTTTATACCGAACTCTACATAATTTTTATGGCAAACTTTAGATATTGGTTCCAAGTAATATTCTTATGGACACATTACGTTTAAGATGTTTTATTCACACTATGAAATTAACGGGCGCTTCCAGTTCGCGGTCTGAGTCGACACAGAGCGAGCGTGCGCGCGCGCCGAGACAACTTTATCCACTGTCGCCTCGCTCAGCTGTTATGGATCGCGCCGCGCAGCCCCCCGCGGATCGCTAGATAGTTCGATCGTTCGATTTTTAATCGTAAAATACGCGCATTGCCATATTATAGCTCTATACTGATTTCCTAAACAATCAAACCATTGGTTAACTACAAATTCACTAGTGCGCGCTGGCCCTTAGTTTCGCAGTATGCGTCAACTCGGTCTCACCTCCTCGGGTCACAAAGGAGGCAACTAAACATTATAAAATTACACTAGATAAAATAATATATTATGAAAATTTAACTTATATTTTTTTTATTTACATAATGAGGTCCATCGGTGATACCTAACATCTAGAAATTTTTTGGACGGTTAATCAAATTTCATCTTGTATATTATGGAAAAAAAGATAATATGTAATCAAAACTGAAAGAGGGAATAAAAATTCTTGGCTATTGTAAAAATTTGGGTAGGTATCAAATGAAAGCTAGTGAATAAGCCATTTCAAATATCTATAACACTTCTATACTACTATTCTGACACAAACCACAAAACGAAGCACCATATTGGATCAGTCTGTTGTGGTACCTAGTTCACATATCTTTGAAAAATCTATTTTTTCTTTTCAAAAATAAAAAACAAAAAGCTTTCAATATTTCTCCTTCTCTAACCATCTGCCAAGTTAAACTACTCAATGATATGACTTTGAAAGAAAATTTACCTTTTCCAAGGATTCCTTCAGACTTTCTTTTTTTTGACAATTGTCTACAGATTCAACTACTGTTTTTTTAATTTGCTGTGTTTTTGGTGTTTCCTTGTTTTCAGTTTTAACAGTAGAAAAATGCTCTTCATCATCTGATTCATATTTTATTATTTCATTCTCTTTTTCTTCGTGTAACTCAAGCTCAATTTTAACATTATTGACTTCTTTTAAAATATCAGTTTCTAGTTCAATGCTATAGTCCTGCTTGATATCAGCATATCCTACTGTGTAATTCTTAGGAAGACCATAAACAAGTTTTGAACAAAGACTAAATGCCTGCCTGTCAATTGACTTTATATCATTTATTGTTAGCTGCAATGAAACATTAAAATGCCATTTGCAATTATAACATATTTAAAAAAAAGTACACATGCAAGACTGACTTGATGTGCTGGATATATGTAAAATAAAGTATGCATACCTATTTCATTTAAGATACCTACTTAATTGCATTTTATAAATACATTAGTAGGTAAGCACAAAATTGTAAACGCAAGAGTAATAAATGAATCAAACCTATTATAAACATTAATTTATTTTTCTAATCCATTCTCCATTTCATTCTAATCCATTTTACCTTATTAAATTTAACATAGTATGTCATGAAAGCCAAGCAATAGCGAGCCTACTTCTTGTTTAAAAGGCCTTGGTTTGAATCTCAGGGCATGCACCAATGAGTATGTTCTAAGTTATGCATAAATATAATTATCAGTGACTCTGCGCCTCAGAGAGGTGTGCCTATTATAATATTCTTAAGTTCAGGTGACAATTTTTTGGGGAGGTATATGAGGCACACTGAGGAGTTGTGATTTTTAGCTCAGGCATCTATGCATTTCTTAAAGTTTAATGTAAACTTAAAATGAAAAAAACAATCTGTAAAGAAATTTGGTCTGTTTCACAATACCGACATATGTCTGAACAGTATGAGTATGTGTAAAATAGGTAAATGAGACATGCTGTAATTTATTTATTAACCACGGAATTTGAAGGTCCATCTACAGATTTCGGTTTTCAGCTATCCAGCATATCTCTAGTTTTAACACATAAGTACATACCTGGCCTTTCATTTGAAGCATATCATTCAATAGTGATTGGCTTTGAAGACACTTTTCTCTAAATGAATTATACTTTTTAATATGATGAGCACATTCATAACAAGCATATCGATAATAATGTGAAATGTTTGCCTGCAATAAGAAAACTTGTGTAATCAATTTTATTTGTAGTTGATTTAATTTAAGAATTTCAAAAATTCTATGTAAGTAATTTTATTGATTTACTTACCTCAAGTAAATTTCCCACAATCCACGTATAATCATCTTCAAGCTGATAGCCCTGTAGTCTGTACATTTTCACATCAGTGTTTAGGCATATTCCACATATTACCATCTCATCCATTGTTTTACCTAAATTCCAAACTTATGATAAATTAATATGTAAACAATAAACCCGAAAATGTGGGCAAAAAATTTACAGCGGTTTTATAGGTAATAGCTAATAAATTTCATCAATATTTCATCGCGTTCTTGCCAGACAGACAGAACCACAGATTAGCCAGAACCACAGACCAGAACAATACAAGACACAGTCGAACACAGAATATATTGATAAATAGTGAGTATAAAATTGTTCTGTGGTTGGTATAAAATAATCTTCAACCCACAGCTTAAGGGGGCAATTACAAAATAACTGCATGTTTAGGTACATTTTTAGGAAGTTTGGAATGGTATATAATGGTATAATGGTAAACCTAATTCTGAAATAAAGGATAGTTCTTAATTTACAATTGTGTTAGAAAACATTTGCATATTTTTCACTCTTTCACACTGAAAACACATTATTTTGTAACCAACTTTTGCCGAAATCTGGAAAATAGAACATTTTTCGGTACATTTTACACCATCATCACAAGGTTTTTTGAGATTAAAAAATCATTTAAGTATTGTTAATACTGCTTCTTTTCTTTCTGTTAGAGGAAATTTTGATAACAAACGGAAAAGCGGTAGAAAAAAATTATCAATTTTGTGCAATTGCATATTTGATGAAATTTCATCAAAATTTCGCCATACTAATTTGTATGAGCTGACAGTTCATTGACAAGCGAAGACGATATCGTGTTTCAGTCCGCTGTGAGCAGTGGTGAGCAGCGCAGTAGCGCTAGCGAAAGGTTAGGTGTATTACTTTTTTTCCAGACGAATATTGTAAGTATCCTAAAGTTGAACTCAATCACTATTGAGACCTTTATGATTGAGACTTAGCTGTAAATAAATTTATAATATTATTTTATGAATGAAATTAGTTTTAATTATTTGACGACCGCTTAGCCTAGTGGGCAGAGACCCTGCCTGCGAAGCTGGAGGTCCCGGGTTCGAATCCCAGGTCGGGTCAGTAATGTCAGTATTTATATGATGAATATTAATACTGGCACCGGGTCTTGGTTGTTATATGTGTGTGGTGTCTTCGCTTGGTACCCAAAAAACAAGCTAATGCTTAGTTTGGGACCTAGACGTTGTTGTGATTGTGTGTGTTATTATTATTTTTGTTACTAAGCAGATAGCTTAGCAATTAAACATAAAATAAAGATCTTACACTATTTATACAATTATACAATATATATATGTATATATATATATACATTAACGACTAATATATTTTTAATAACAAAAAAAATTAAATTAAAACATATGTAAAAAGTGGGGTCCTCGTTGAATGGTGCCCACTACGCAGGTGGCATTTTTGCGCTAAATAACAATAGAATGGTTAGCGCAAGCAAACCGTCTGCGCGAGGTTCATCCATCGCCTTCCTTAATCTCTACTGGATTCGGCGAAGAGCTCATGTGCTCTTGCCCCATGGCCTAAAAGCCCCGACGCCAAACGCAACGAAGTCATGAAGAGCCGAGACAACTGTATTTACCCACTTTATGACACTCACGAGCCTCCGCCGCCGCGCTAGCTTTCCTAGCGGTTGCTGAGGAATAGCTAGTGTGGCGACACAGGTAACGTCTCACACCAGCGCACGACCCGTTCCTCAGGGTATTAATGACATACCATCAGGCCGTTTTCCATCGTCTCGAATAAGACGTGGCTCGAGTGTGGCCGGGACATTGGCACTGACGAGAGCTCTTCTCAGTTATGTCGTTATGTGTGGTGTCGTTATGTGGAGAGGCGACCAGCGCAGCGCCGGAAAAGCAGGAAAGTCCATAGTGGCCAAGGCCGTCCACAGCAACTACGCAAGAAATATAGGATAATCGAGCTCTGTACAGAGACCCCGAGTTGAAGGCCGACCGCTACGCGGAGAGTGTTAGGGTTCATGAAAGTGCCTGTATTAGGGGACGGGTAAGCATGAAGCCAGTGACCAGACTCTGGCCGAGACTCTGCCGGCAATCTGGCGCTGTCTCTACCAGTAGCTGTTTCTACTAATTAATTGAGGGCAGCATGCGGTGTTTTTGAATTTTTATTAAAATATCTGCTGTTAATGTTTATTTTATGGTAAATAAATAAACATAAACATAGGTACGTATATGACATCTGTATGAATATGAATTTAAAATGGTACATTATGATGCAAGTACGGTAAGCTGCATATTATAGACGAGATGTTTATAGGCACGAGGCACTCGACTTTGCCTCGTGCCTATAATGAACCGATGACTAGAATAGCCAGCTTACTGAGTACGAGCATCATACGACGTTTTATAATACATTTGCGATTAAAATTAGGTAGATATAAAATAAGCGGGTTGCTTTCGCGGTTCACGCATGCGTTACGTCACAAACAGAGTGCTTGTTTGTGATTGCTGTAAAGTAAAAAAAGGCCTAGGAATGTAAAATACAACATTACGGTACAAGTTCCGATGTCATAAAGACCATATTAATAGCAAATGTATAAAAAAGTATTATTCGTGGTAGTAATAATGTAAACAAACTTTTTTTGTAATATGTACCAAATAATAATAAAGATTTATTCTGTATGGAAAAGACTTTATCTTAGTAAGTTAGGCCCAGCAAGAAAGAAGTTCAAAATAGCTGGCACTTTTTTCAGTTTTGACTACAGATATCGGTGTTGAAAGCACTCGTTCCGGATACAAAGAGCTCGAAATGGCAGCCATTTTTTAAGTTTTAACTACAGATGGATTTTCGCATTCATCTGCGGCTCACTTGGATATACTTAAAGCGCTCAGGTGCCTTACAGGAATCCGTCACCAGGTGTAATAGTAGCCCACATCACCTTCCGATCCTTAAATCATCACCATATCAAAGATCATGATCGCTCGGTTATGACACGGGGAAAGGCAAACAAACAAACTTACTTTTATAATATACTAGCGACCCGCCCCGGCTTCGAACGGGTAGCAGAGCATATAAACCGTAATGTTTTTTTCTGTCGTAGTGTCGTATCAGCTTGTTGCGTCAAATATGTGGATTGGATTTAATTATATTTAAATCTAACGTAAGTTCATCTTACTTGGAGTATTTTTAAAGTATTTTATTTCCAATTCAATAAATATTTGAAAAAGTAAAGAATAAATATATAATAACCTAACTTAACGTAACCAAACGTGTCGCGTCGTCTGGTATGGCCAGCCGGCGCGGCGCGGGGGCGCCGGGCGCCCGGCTGGTCACGCGATATTTTTATTTCGTGATAACTTCTAAGATATTAATTTAAATTGTATAGTGTAAAGGGCAATCATAATGTGCATGAAATGCCCAAGGTAAATAACATATTTAATTTGATAATATTTAATTGCTTTACCTTATCATGGAACACCATTTTTTAACATAAAAATAGGTATAGTAAGCCATCCATTAAAAATAGACATATATATATCATCGCGGACTTTAATTTAGTCTTATAAAAGAGACACAATTCCTCTATACGTTATTTTGGTATATCTCAAAAGTATTAGGCAGCGTTTTCGATGAAAGCTCGCAGCCGGCTTGATTTTTTCCGACCTTTTCAACAATAATCGTCAAATTTCAACAAATTTCCAAAAACATTAAAAACTTATATACGCAAACCTTCTGTCCATTGGTTTCAATAATATGCTAAATCGTTTGGTAGTTTTTGAGTTTAGCGTTCAGACCGACGGACGGAAAGACGCGGCGGGGGACTTTCTTTTATAATATGTAGCGATGAATTTTTTTTCTTCCAGGCAACCGCGTCGAACATTTAGAGTGGGATGTACTGTCTGTTATGGAGAGTAAACCGTTGGCTGCCCGACTAAATAGAATTTTTGGCGGGAAAATAACTACAATGGAAGTAATCTGATGAAGAAAATGTAGAGTGACAGGCCGATATGCATTACTTGTGTATATTATAGTGTTTCATAGACGCCCTCTCTCATTATTTGTGTGCAGTGGTGGATTTACACAATTGCCACCAGTAATCTATTAAAATTTTGCCGCCTCTACTGACCTCTACAATTCGATATCCCAGTTCACAAATATATTTATTACAATTTTTTTTGTCAATTAAATTGTGATTTTATGATTTGTGCACAATCGATCATTCTAATTATACCGCCTTTTTCTCGTAATTAGTATGATTGTGTACTAAGGGCTCGGTGTGTCAGTTCCTAGATTATTTTATACAGTCCAACAATTTATTTGAGATTGCACAAGAAATAGTTTTTGGGTTTCAGCTAATAAAAGCTCAATCGTGTATTACTAAGAAGGCGGGATAAAATATGCCTTAAAACTACTTACACAATAACGTACATTAATTGCTAAACGTAATTCAATAGTTTTTATGGCGCTTACTTACAGTGTAAGACAAAAAAAAAAAAATTTGGTCTCAGATTTGCCACCCTAGGCTCCAACATATTCAGCCTGTTGGTAAATCCACGATTATTTGTATGTTATTTTAATTATAAAAGTCTGATGCAGTATTGTTTCGAATAAGGCTTGGATATTCCTGGACGTTACAAGTTGTGTGTGTGTGTAGTGGTGAATTGTGAAACTAACGAGTGATTCAGTTAGATGCTGGCACCCTGATTTATTGACGACTAGCTTTCCTCCCGCGGCTCTGCTCGCTTGACTACACAGTTGTACCGGGACTCCTTTTCCCACAATAAAAAGTAGCCTATGTCAATCTTCAGCTTATAAACTATATCTATGCAAACAATTATAGCGGTCCCAGTACAACTGTGTAGTCGTGGGCGGAAAGCTGTTTAAAAATAAAATATGGGCCATGCTATTTGCTGATAATGTAGCTTTCTATAGGGAAGGAATTTTTAAAATCAGTGTACAACTGTGTAGTCCACGCGACCGGAGCCGCGGACGGAAAGCTAGTTTGTAAATAAAACATATTTCCTGTTACTCGCTGATAATGTAGCTTTCTATAAGTGAAAGAATTTTTAAAATCAATTAAGTCGTTTGTGAGTTTACCCATAACAAACAAAAATCAAATCTTTTCTCTTTGTAATATTAGTACAGACTTACTAATTAAAGTACTCAAAGTGTGACTACACTTGCGTTTCGCCGGAATGGAAAAGAAACTTACTTAATGTACATGTAAATTGAATAAAACAAATATAGCAGATAGTTCGACAGGAACTGGTGCGAACGATTTTCTAACACTCGTATTTACTGCGCGCCAGGGAGACAAATTATTGTATACGAGAGAGTTTCCTAAATATATCATAACAGTGAAATAATTTTAATAATTTGTAACTTGCGTAGATACATTGTGTCACAGTTATATAAAAAATACATCTAAAAAAACTGGAGCAGCTGCTGAGACAGCAGCTCGCAGGAAAACAGCCAAGCACATGGAACTTTTAAATCGTTACCATTTCATCCCTTTTGCTGTCGAGACGATGAGTCCCTGGTCCAAGGATACCAAATCATTTGTCCACGATTTGGGTGTCGCGCTGTGTCTGTTGACGGGGGATCCTTTGAGCAAGGAGTACTTTGTTCAGAGGATCAGTGTCGCAATACAGCGCGGCAACGCGGCAAGCATCCTTGGTACCCTGAACCCATCGTCTCTTTAAAATTTTGTCATTTATCATAATTTACATAGTATTTTTTAATTTGTAAATACTTTTAGTTTTACTTTTTATATAATTTAAAATTATGGGTTCTTAATAAGTTGTTTATTAGTAATTGTATTTTAATCAATAAATCATTAATACCAAAGTTATGAATGTTTAAAATGTCCTGTTAGACAGAGTAAGCAATACCGCACGGCATACTTACCTGTGACGTCAGGCCATTTAAAATAATGTTAAATTTAGTTTTGCAAGGAAGAGGCAGAGATGAAATTTTGATAACTTATAATTTTCATATTGTTTAACTGAATATAATTTTGTTTATAAATTTTAGTATCCTATTAAGTCTATTTTTATATTTTCTTGGTAAATATTTAACATTGTTCAAATACCCTATTGGTGAGTTGCTTATATCATAGGTTCAATGGACCTTGTTTACTTAACAGAAGTTATCGTACAACCGATGCGGTAAAAATTAAAGTTATATTGTAGATGGTCGATGCAGTTTCGTCTATTTAAATTGTGAATTTATTAACTTATTTTGACTGTATTTTGAATTATATTCTTCTTTTATTTACGAATTTTACATCTGAATCGCTATGTACACGCCTTTAGAATATTATATAATCCGTCGTTATTTTACAATGTATAAAAATTTGAATACATGGTGTTCGGCTAAAAGCAGTCCAAACGTATGCACGTGGAGCTCGCCGAAGTAAAGAGAAAGTTTTAAGTGAGCAGATGGCACAAACTAACAGTTACCGTGAAAAACATGTTTGAAGTTTTTTTTTAAACTTTTTGCTTATATGGGGTTGGACTCTACACGCGCTATGAGTTTGGACTACGTTCAGCTGGACACCAGATTATGATTAGTATGATGAATAGACTATGATTAGTAGCTCTAGTGAAAAAACGCTCTGATGAGTCTTTCATGTATTTTGAGATTGTGGGGAGCTCTAAGTCTCGATGTAGAACTGAGTTTCTGACGTACCAACGTGCGTCGTGCACCAGTCGCTCTTCGACAGAATTTAAAGTAGGTCGTCGTTCAAGTAACTATTATGAAATCTCATTTGACGTTTACAATTTTAAGATTACATATCGTCCCCGTATTTTGAAAACTCGATATGATTCTGTCCATGGTAAAGATGAAATACAAAAAAGATATTACACTAGCAACCAGAATCCTTCAGTATTATAAAAAAATGGCAAAAAATTAGATTTTTTTCTCAAATTAAGAAAAATAAACTCGTAGACAAACACTGTCAACTATTGTATTCTTTTTGTACCTATGTCGTCTACTTGGACGAATAGACGTGTTTATATTATTGTGGGTAAAATTTATAAGTAAATATTTGTTGTTAGATTTTCACAATGGACGCAATAATGTATTGTTGAATGATCTCTCGAAATATGACTTTATAGCTTTAGCATATAAAAATGTTATGAACAACGCCTTTGAGTTTGTATTATAATTAATAAATTGTGATTAAGGATTTGATTTTAGAAACCAAAGATATTTCTAAGTGGAATAAATTTATTTTAGCACGTTTTATGTGTTTCATTCGTGTAGTCGACCTGACAAAGATAGCGAGTTCGATTCCCGCCCGGGACAAATATTTATTTATGTGCATGAACATGATTGTTTTGAAGGTAATATGTATAAAAACCCAACCCGCAGCGGAGCAGCGTGGTGAACTTAAGCTCCAAGCCCCCCTCCTCACCCTGGGGGAGGCCTAAGCCCCTGCAGTGGGGTAAAAATGGGCTGATGATGATGTATAAAAAACCAGTACCTTACTGTTATACAAATTTTCACCGTCATTTACTCCTATTTTTCCTTTAGCCCTTTTTATACCCCACTGCAGGGACTTAGGCCTCCCTTCAGGTTGAGGGGATTTTGGAGCTTAAATTCACCACGCTGCTCCAATGCGGGTTGGCGGACTGTAACGACCACCGTCTATTGACAGCAATCGGGATCGAATGCTTAACGTAAACTCCGAGGCACGGAGTTAGTGAAAATTATAGGTATTATAGCCCGTCTGTCGTGATAGCCCAGAGCGCAACGAACCTGTCTCAAATTTATAAGGCTCCATCGGGCCATGGTTCGAATCCGGGCGTGTACCAATGAGTTTTTCTGACTTAAGTACACAATATCACTGACACCGTGCTTCGGAGGGCACGTTAAGCAGTCGGTCCCGGACGCTGTCAATAGATGGCGGTCGTTACAGTTCCCAACCCGCAGTGGAGCAGCGTGGTGGACTTAAGCTCCAAGTCCCCCTACTCACCCTGGGGGAGGCTTAAGCCCCTGCAGTGGGGTAAAAATGGGCTGATGATGATGATGACGATGATGATAGGTATTATAGGTACTTACTTAAGTCAGAAAAACACCCGGATTCAAACCACGGTCACATGGCCTTGTTTTGAAACAGGTTCGCTGTGCTCGGGCTATCACCGACTCTCAGATGTATATATGAGTATGTCATGAGTGTAGTATATGAGATTGATATTCATACATACCCATTCAGTGCAGAAAGCTAAAATCTATATACAGGTGAGTTTTTGAGATGGGACTGTATCGCCAAATCCTAAACTATGAGAAATAGCAAAGAGTGTGCAAAGGCATCATGAGCTTGATTTTTGAGAAAACGAAAGCTACATATTCACATTTTTGAAAAATTTGTGTCTTCAAAATTAAATCAAACCACTTGATTTGATAATTATATATTAATACGTTAAGAAAAAACTTTGGACCCTTTTAAAGTATATTGCGGGTATGGAAGAATGTTAAAAGTTTATATGCAAAAGGAGTGCCAACATAATTCTTACGTGATGAAAGAATAGCTTCCAGTAAATGGACGTAGCAGGATTAATAGTTATTTATTTCTAATTTCAAGTTATTTTTGTTTTAAGGAGAGTAAGCACCTAGGTAATTTTCTAAGACTGTCGGTAGCGTGGGATTCTTTATATGAAAATAACTGTTTTAAAGTATGATATTTATGTATTAGTGTTTTTTGCGTCATTGATTTTTAATATATATATATCCAGAAAAGAAAAGAGATTGTTTGTTGTAAGTAGATATTGTTAAAATAAATCTTTGAAAAAGAAATAACTACCAGCCGCATCGAAGTTCTAATAGAGTAGGCATTTTGCATTACATATTTGCATCGCTGTTCGCAAATCAACAGGTGGCTCGTGAAAACAATAATCACACGAATTACAATATTTATTCAAAGTTTATTATTTATTATATATTTTGTACATTTTAAGTAATCTAAGATATTCGGTCGCTCCGCACTGCTGACGACGCTGAAGCTCTATATCCTTTTCCACGACGACACCCGAGGCCGCGCCGCGCCTTTTTCATATGTTTACGTTTTTACTTACTTACCAAATTGTACCGATAATTCTTAAGCCTAATACTTATATTGTCAATAAGTTGGAAAAGTCTAAGATCAGATCCCACTGCAAAAATCATAATATTTTGTTTTAGTCTATTTGCATAAGACCAGACTCATGTGAAAACGGCATTTAAATGTAATAATATAGTTGTAATTAAATTCACACGTGCGGATGTCGTCGCCGGGCTTTTGGCAGGCAACTGCGTTTATAGGTATTACGGGCACTCGTGATTAAGTTTTTCGTACGATGGTATATTTTTGTTCACATTTTGCGTCAGTTCGGAGGGACTTACTTGTGTTTGTAGATACACTGTTTGAAAGCTTCACAATTTAAAAATAACAGCCAACTAGAACATGATCTCGCTGTACTAGTGTTTTCATTTTATATTTTATAGAATAATTAGCGGTCGTACCTGGCTTCGCCCGGGTGGAATACGGAAACTTTCGCCTACCCGTTAAACGCATTAGTACATTGCACCCGTGCGAAGTCGGGGTGGGTCGCTAAGTAAGTCGTAAGTCAACCTTAAAAGATACACATATGCTGTTGCGGACTTTTGGCTAAAACTTTTAAAGGGGAACAATTTCGTAATACATGATTTTAGCTTAACATCAACCGTTTACGCAGCGCGCGCAACAGAAGCTCTCAAAAAGAGCTTCATTGATGCTCCGCTCTTATTGGCCGTTGCGTGATGTAATAATAGCCTATAACCTTTCACGATAAATGGACTATTCAACACAAAAAAAAAATTGCGATGCGAATCAGTTGTTCCTGAGATTTGCGCGTTCAAACAAACAAACAAATAAACTCTTCAGCTTTATAATATTAGTATAGAAGTATAGATAGAGATCAAATGAAAACTGCTATTTCATCAGTTCAGTGGAGTTTTTTTCCACTTGTAAATCAAACCAAACCTATACCGTGTCGCGCACAAAGTATCATTTCAGAACGTGAACTAAAAACATAATGGCCCATAAATGAAATTCAGTTGGCAAAATCTAATTAAATTTAATTTATATGAAAACATCGATGGATCGAAAGCAATCCCTTTTGGGACATCCACGTAAACATTCAAGGCTATACAGAATTTGTCTTGAAAAATCCTACTTAACAACAGACCATTGAACGACAGCAGAATTTTATTGAAAAGCAGTGGAGTAGAATCTTAATGTTTGGGAGTATATTTCGGTTAGTTATGCTTGGTTGTATCCTCATTAAAAGTTTTAGATGGATATATGGATACATTATCTTAATAAAAGGTTTGCATTCATTTCAGTGGTTTGATCGAAATTCGGTATCACAAAACTTTTTAAAGTGATATTGCAGCTTAAAGTATTTGTTCAAAAGAAATGCTTTATACACCATTTTTTCTCATTCCAGAGCCTTTCGTTATTTTAAATAATTAATTTGCTAGTTTGTGAAAACGAAAAAATCATATTTCAAAAATTTATCCTCGTATAACATAAGATGATAAAGTTATGTGTTTTGTTTTAATTTAAGCATTTCTATTCGTTTAACTAAAACTAAAATCGTATTACGAGGGCTGCAATTTATAAGTCCGGTTCTGTTGAAAACAATTTCTTTGGACCAGTGGACACACGCGCCTGTTTTCGATCAATTGTCAAGTTGTGTGAATCCAATGCGAACAAATTTTTTTTTACAGACAAATGTTCTTGTAATATCCTATGTATTCTCGTCATACTTATGCCCAGGAACGCCTTTATATCACTATGTGTGACATAACGATCTTGCATTATTAATTTCCGCATAACATCGATATTTATACCGCCGATTAACGCCTACAATTAAACGCACTGAACCAGTGATGCACAGTGGTATTCGATGGTGCTTCATCCACAAAAGTCGAAATCGTAAATCGTAAAATGAAAATATCCACAAGTCAAATCCATGGCGATGAAGACACGCAATTTTCGAAATGACGTCACAATGGAAAAACAATTGACGGTTATACGAAACAAACTGTATTCTGCAGCCAAAGAGTTAGATGTTGTAATAACTTTATGGACAATTTTCGGGACAGACCAGTTCCGGATTCATGAATAGCAGCCCTTGTAGAATCGAAACCTTCGTTCACATACATACAGAGCATATAGTTTTGAAAATGGTTTAATCACACTAAAGGATTTTTCGAAATTTCACCCCTAAGGTATTAAAATACAGGGGGTAAGTTTGTATGAAAATCCATAATTTTTGAAGTCGAATGGCTGAAAATCGATATTAAACCTCAGTGTTTAAAATGTTTTGAAAAATTAAAACTTGTTAAAAGAGCATATTACCGTATATTTCCGTTAATTTTCAATTTAAATGTGTAATAATTGGTATTGGCCTTATGGGTCGTCGCCGAGTTCAGATCAGCGACCGCTGACCGCCGATCGCTGCTATCGCGTTCATCTCCAGGGTATGAATGACGGACAGGTCCTATATTTTTGGCTTACGTAAAACTAGCCAAAAAATATGTTTCATGACTTTGAATTTTCATATAATCGTAGACGCACCGCGCCCTAACACACCAGCTGAGTGGACACAAATGCGTGAATGAATACTGTGTAGTGTAATGTAATGTTTTGTTTTTAGAAGGGATCTCTGGCAGTCGGTCGAGAGCTGAGGTCAAAAGACCTAGATCAGAGATCATCACGAGCTCGAATTGGAAGGATAGTCTTATTAATTGGGATGCGTTTTAAATAATAAGTACAGTATAATAGATATCATTGTGATTTGTGAAAAAGATAATTTTCAGCTTTTACTTTTCAGAGCTATGACCCAAGTGTATACATTAAATTTACACCAAGCTCAATATCTAAAGAGCTCATAGTAGCAACAAAAATAAAGTCACTACAATACTATCACATGCCAAAAATTCAGATGTTTGTAACTCGTGACCGTCTCGGGTCACAGACTCTCGGACTATATATAAAGACAGCCACTCTCCATAAGATTGCTAAATACTTAAAATCAATTTAACAACTCAACTACGAGTCCGCGGCCGTCTAAACACCGCAAATACACAATCTTGGAACAATCCCATATCTTCGTTCTCTTTGCTGTGGAGACGACAGGCTGTTGGTGTTTCGAGGCCAAAAATTTGATTAGGAGCATCATTCGCCGACTTAGGGAGAGGGTTGTGACCTCCACTCTGTGTCGCTTTTGGCACAGAAGCTCGCCATAGCGATCCAACGCGGTAATGCCGTGAGCGTTATGGGGACCTTTATGCCGGGTTCGAGGCAGGCAATGGTTATTTTTAGCTATTTAGATTGTATATGTTTTAATATTACTACTGTCGTATATTTATTTTCTAGAATATCTGTTGATATTTATATTTGATAAAAGCTAATAATTGTTAATAACAATTTATCACGGATTTCACAATTTGAGGAGGATAGAGAAGTAGGTAATGACTTTAAGAAGTGACTTTAGTCGTGATAAACAAAAAGCTTTGAATATAAGAGATACTATGATTTGTGCTAAAGCCGAAATACGCCTGTGAAGCCGCGGTGAGTCTGTATTCATTTTTCTATTAAATAAATATGAATAGAACAGAAAATCAAAAACTATTAAAAATACAAAGGAAAAAATTTTTAAAAAAAAGGGAGATCAAGCGAGTGTAAAGTGACGTGAAAGGTAATTCAACGCAAAATCTTTGCACTACGATCATTATAATTATGATCACATTACATTGCAAACGTCTGCACCCGCTTTGTTTGAGTCTGATGCTTTTTTGGAATTTGAAACATGGAACCTTGTTATTCTTCCAGACGTCTTGAAGTAGGCCTTGTTTACCTACTTTTATTTTTATGGCGTTGACTGACTGACTAATTTCTTGTCTCATAAGATTTCTATGTCGTGTTTGGATTGTAACTACAGCCGTTAGGTTTTTCAGTTTGGTTCCAAGTCTCCATTTTATAAGAATAATCCTAACCAATACTTATTATTAATGCGAATGTTTGTTTGTTTGTTACGCTTTCACGCCTAAACCGATTTTAATGGAATTCGGTACATATATAGATTATACATTGGAAAAGAACATAGGTTACTTCTTGTCACTGTTTGTTTATCTGTTTGTCCGTTCGGACTGATCTCCGAAATGGCTGAATCGATTTCAATAAAACTTTGCAGACATAAAAACGAGGTTGTCAGGAGTGAGCTTTTTGACATTGAAAATGTTCACCTGATCGTTTTCGTGGGGGAGTGTAATTCGGCTAGATTTACGAAATTTAGAATGGTAGACAAAAGACGATGGTGTTAAAAGATGCAGGGGTTTGTGATGCATCCTATGATATCAAATTTTCTAAAATTGGTTTGTAACTTTTTTCGATAAATCGAAAAAGGTGAAAAAAAAATCGAAATTTTCTAATGTTTCAAACAAAAAGTTAATTAATATTTCAAAAAGAAAAGCCAATATGAAATAAATGAAAAAGCTCCCGTTTGTCTACCGTTTCGCAAAAGAAATTTTGGAATCGGTCGGAAACTGTGGACTGGGTAGGTAGGTTTTCATAGAATGACTATCAGATCAGTTACCCCGGAGACAGTGATTCGGCTATTCGGCTATATTTCAGATACTTATAAAGGTTGACGTAAGGCAGTAGTGTCAAAAAATGCAGGAGCTCGTGGAGTATAGACCAAATTTTTTAAATTGGTCTATATCTTTTTTCCAAAAATTTAATAAAACTGTTTGACAAAAATGTGTTACAACTTTTTATTTTTTGGTGTTAATTTTCAATGTCTTTTGGTGTTGCGAGAAGCAAGATAGAAAAGAAGGGCAGGATAATTGAACAAGCAACTTATAGCCACAGGGCTTCCCACTGCCCATTTAATCTTTTGTAAAACGTAACAAATTCTGACATCGTATAATAATTACTTCCAAATAACTATGTAATGAAAATCGTATAAGGTTCGGTTTTGTCCAGGAAACTTGGTAGAAATTTGAGGAAATAATGTAGAGTAACATAGTTTAAATTTAATATTAATCCACCTTTGCTCGTGTTATGTTTCCGATTTCAATTATTAATTTTAAACTGTATAAAGTGAGACAGATAGGTAATTGATTGATCAAAAACTGTATAGATAGCACCAAATATTTCTTTCGAAGGAAAAGCTTTTGATTCCTTTTAAACGCACACATATTCCTCATAGTTACAGTTTATGTAGAAAGCTAAAATATATATACTGGTTGAGTTTTTGAAGGGACTGTATGGCCAAATCCAAAACTATGAGAAAAAGAGTAAAGTGTTCAAATGAATCATGACCTTGATTTTTGAGAAAACAAAAACTGCATAAGAATTCACGTTTTAAAAAAATCTATTACTTTAACAATTAATTAAACCACTTGATTTGATAATCTTCTATATATTAATACATAAAGAGAAAACTCCTTTTAAAGCATATTGCGGGTACGGAGATTTGGAATAGTTAAAGTATGTATGGAAAAGACGTGCCAAAAGTAAAAATTTGATAGTGACAGAATGTAAATATTTATATTACATACCACAATTTCATCTTAATCAACATCAACTAATATGGTCATATGTTATTACCTACCAGTTATATTCATATTAAGTATGACGACCGCTTAGCCTAGTGGGCAGCGAACCTGCCTACGAAGCTGGAGGTCCCGGGTTCGAATCCCAGGTCGGGTCAGTATTTATATGATGAATATTAATACTGGCACCGGGTCTTGGTTGTTATATGTATGTGGTGTCTTCGCTTGGTACCCAAAATACAAGCTAATGCTTAGTTTGGGACCTAGACGTTGTTGTGATTGTATGTGTTATTATTATTATTATAGTATTTACCTCTTGTTCTCCCTATCCTCCCCTTAAATCTTTTCCATCACAAAAACGATTAATATAGTAACTAGTAAATCCACCATTCATTGGCCGTAAAGTTATTAATGTGAAAGAAACATTACATCGGAAAACATTCAAAATGATTCATATTCTCTTTTATATAAATCGAGTCTCTTTTACATACATTTTATGAAAATTTTTACTAAAATAGATATAGTCAAAGCCGGTGAGATAAAAAACCCATATTTTACAGAAAGTCTTTTATCCGTACTTTTTGAGATATAGTTATGGACACCACAGTTAAACTTGACCATACCGTTATGGACAAGTTTAACTGGGAAAGGTAGATTAAGCAACGCAACCGTAAAAAATTATTTTGGGCAATTAAAAAAAACGTTCTATCGAAACCAGAGTGATTTTAAATGAACACAGAGAAATTTTAAATGCACACAATTTCTAAGAAAAGTAATTCATATAACACTTTGGCTTTGATTTATGAAAATTTACTCAAAGTGCGTACTAAAAACGTTTTACGGAAAATAGAGTTGAAGAAAAATATGTGAAGTAAATTCCTGGAATAGACGCCCGAAAGCGAAATATTCACACTTTGAAAGACGATATTTAACAGAAAAAAAATTGATAATACAAGGATGCCATATTATTTGAAGACGATGGCGAAATAACAAACTGTTTCTGCTAAGGACTTGGCTCTAACCAAGGAAACTTGATAACATCATGGGTTCAATGCGATAAAAGTTGCAAATGGATTCAACAAGCTTGTGCCAACAGTGAAAGGGCGAGAAAGAATTAATTTTTGATTTTTGTCGCTCTCTATGTTATAAGAATCTCCACGCCACAAAACAAAAGCATCATAATGTAAACAACGCAATTTGAAATATATCTAACAACAACTTGGTACAAGATCCGTTGTATTACAGCGCTGTTAAGTCAAGACGACGAGGGTACGTGGTTAGCAAACTGGAACGGATGAATTCATTTAAAGAACTTTTATTCTAAGATTTTTATTCTTTAAATAATCAAGAATATTTAACAGGCTCTGTATAATATAATATTAATCTATTAAATTAATAGAATACCTATACTGAATGCGTTTATTTTTATTTTCGAACTATTTATCAACGACCGTATGTGAAAAATATTAGGTAGGATAGCTCGTAATTCAATAATCGCAAAATGCAAACACGTGATAGATAATATCTATATATAATTATAAAATATGAAGTTTGTTAGCATTTCTGAACTAGACTCTATAAACAGTCAAGAACAAATTAAACACATTCGTCAAAGCTTTCTTACGACATACACTTCTCGAGTATCAACACCACAAATATTTAACACGAATATGGCATATATACCTTGGAAAGGCTTAACACCTTTAATGCGCACAAGATGGCTAAATATTAAAAATCAATTTAACAACTCAAACTACTAGTCTGCGGCTCGTTTGAATACAGCAAATACACAATTCTGGACCAATCCTTTATAAACTATATACTGGATTGGTCCAAAATTGTGTATTTGCTGTGTATATACGGGCCGTGAAGATATCTTCGTTACCTTTGCTGTAGAGACGATACGCTGTTGGAATTTCGAGGCCAAAAATTTGATTAGGAGCATCGGTTGCCGACTCAGAAAGAGGGGTGTGACCCCTCGTTCTGGCATAGCGATCCAACGCGGCTATACCGCAAACGTTATGAAGATTCGCTCGAACAGATAGATAGACGTATAGATAAATAGACACAAAGCAGTATGTCATTTCTGACCACCTCTTTTTCATACCTGTAAAGTTTCATTAAAATCAGATCAGCCATTTCGGAGATTAGCTCGAACAGACAGATACACGTACAGATAAATAGACACAAAGTAGTGTGTCATTTCAGACCACCTCCTTTTCATACCTGTAAAGTTTCATTAAAATCAGATCAGCCGTTCGGAGATTAGCTCGAACAGACAGATACACGTACTGATAAATAGACACAAAGCAGGAGATCTGTTGATTTTTACCGCCAAATGTTCTTGTATGTATTTAATATGTATTCTCGTCATACATGTGCCCAGGAACGCCTCTATCTCATGATATAACGATCTTGCATTATTAGTTTCCGCACAACATCGATATTTACACCGCCGATTAAGGCCTGCAATTAAAGTCATTGAACGAGTGATAGGTACACAGTGGTACACGATGGTACTTCATCATCAAAAGTCGAAGTCAGTTGATCGATGCACTGTTTTTGAACTAACCCACGTCGAAAATCGTATTAAATGTTCGTAAAAACGTACGAAAATGTTCACGAGTCAAATCCATGGTGATGAAGAGACGCAATTTTCAAAATGACGCCACAATGGAGAAACAAACTGTATCTACAGCCAAAGAGTTAGATGTAATTACTTTTTGAATAATTTTTGGAAATTACCAGTTCCGAATTCATAAATAGCAGCCCTTATAGAATCGAAACATTCATTCACATACATACAGAGCATATAGCTTTGAAAATGGTTTAATCTGACCAAAGGATTTTTCGAAATTTCACCCCTACTACGGTATTACATTATTAATACAGCGGGTAAGTTTGTGTGAAAATCCGTCATTTTTCATTTATAAAAATCGGTATTAAACCTCAGTGTTTTAAATGTTTTGAAAAGTTAAACCTAATTAAGAGAGCATATTAACGTAGGTATATTTTTGTTAACTTTCAATTTAAATGTATGATAATAGTAAAAGTTTTAACTAAAATTAATAAACCAAAGATCAGTTACCCACTGAACACAAAAATATAAATAATTTTGAACTACGAAAAACACTATAAAGTAAATTATGATAAATGACAAAATTTTAAAGAGACGATGGGTTCAGGGTACCAAGGATGCTTGCCGCGTTGCCGCGCTGTATTGCGATAATTGATATTTGCCTTTTGGGATATCTCCGAGTTGAGATCAGCGACCGCTAACCGCTGATCGCCGCTATCGCGTTCAACTCCAAAATATGACTAACTGACTGGTACGTATTTTGCTTACGTAAAACTAGCCAATACATACAATACTGTATAATCGTAGGCCCACCGCTCTTTGAGACACCAGCTGAGTGGAAGCAAATACTACGTGAATGAATACTGTGTAGCGCTGATCGCTTAGAGTGTTCGGAAGAATGAATATATATTCAGCCTGTATATATACAGGCTGAGTTTTTGAGATGGGACTGTGTGGCCAAATCCTAAATCCTAAAAAACAAAAACTCCAAATGTATTCACGTTTAAAAAAAATCTGTTACTAGTTGTTACAAGGAATCAAACTAGTGATTTGGTAATCTATAATATGTGAAGAGAAAACTTTATACTCCTTTTAAAGAATATTTGGTAATATTATTTGGTATAGTTAAAGTTTGTATCGAAAAGGATTGCTGAAAGCAAAAATCTATATAATAAAATTATAAAATGTGTTACAAATACTGTCAACCATATGGATATAATGGTTAGTTAGTTAGCCTATTACAATAAATTGTCCTACAATGGTTTGGTGAAGCAACACAGTACTTCGTAGCACATCACGTATCACTTTATAACAATACTGATTTTAGGAAAATGCAAATTAACGTTCACTTTTCAGACCCATATACAGAAGGACTGTCCTTTCTATTCGCTCTTATTTCCAGAGAATACCATTTTTTTATTTTAGGAATTCGTAACATTAAAAAAGAAAGTGACACTGTTTTAGTAGGTATTATATTTGTAAATGGATTAGCAAGAAATAAATATGTCGTACGTAAATCAAAAACATCTCGCCATTTTTTCGAGTGATATAACACTATTACAAAAAATGTTACAGTAAAGGAAACACTCTACTGCAAAACCACTTTAAAAAAAACGTTATGAACTAAAAAGAGAAAAACAAGATAGGGTGTCCAATTAGTCCACTGAAAAGTTACATTTGGGGTTGCGTTTTTTAGAGGACGCAATTTTATTTTTTAGATGTGTAGGAGGGGTCAGTGTAAGGTTAAAACCAAGTTTGTGCGGTCGCCACCCTTGTCCCACGGCCGCCATCTTGGAAAAAGGGGTTGAAATGGTTTTAACGGTTTATCTCGTAAACTATTGGTCTCATAAAAAAAATTGTTAAAATTTTTTGTTGCAAATTAAATTATCTACAACTTTGGTCTAGTAGTTTTTTGTCGTAGACCCATAAACAAAAAAGTTATGAGCAAAATTACTTTGGCACAAATGAAGCAATTGTTCACAAAATCAAAGTCTGTCTCTGGAGCTTCTGAAACTAAAGATAAACTACTGGAGCTGCTGCTGCGACGACGAACAACATTATCCTTTCGACTTTCCACGTAATAACAATAACATGCAATATGTACAGTAACTTCCGAAACAGTTCGTAAAAATTGTTCATTAACCTCATCATTTTTTGCTACAGCTCGGTCAAGTAAAGTTTTTACACCTTTTGCCTTCACAGTTCTTATTTTATTTTCACCTAAAGGTTTTTTACAAATAAAACAATCACTCATGATGAAATAATAGAAAAAGCACGCTTAACAAGTCTAAATGCTAATTCAAAAATACTGAATAGTTTTCACTGAACTTAAAATCGTGTCGAAAAACATTCGAAATCGTTTTCACAATTACAGATAACCGATGGGGTAGACGAGTTCTCGAATGGAGGCCACGTACCGGAAAGCGAAGCGTTGGACGCCCCCCGGCCAGGTGGACAGATGACCTGAAGCACCTTATCGGGGGTAGTTGGATTCGAAAGGCGGAAGACCGTGTGTGGTGGCGAGCCTTGGGAGAGGCCTATATCCTGCAGTGGAGAGACACGGGCTGATGATGATGATGTAGAGAAATATGTAGCACAACTAAGGCCAGCCACTGACGATCACTCCATTTGGACGACATCCAAGAAGCTTGATTCAATTGCCACACTGCATACAACAAAAGAGGTTAGAAATAATAATAACAGCAGGCAGATGTTCTTTTGTTCCCTAACGGTCACTTGGGTATTTTCTACCTGCGTAGTATTCTCGGTAACGACACTCTGATTTAAAATTATTTTAAAAATCAATAATTGTAAAGTTCTGTAATGGAGTGGCAAATCAATAATTAATTAATTAATAACAATATTGCAAATCAATAATTAAAAAGATTACCATAAAAAAAAACAAACAAGATGATAAAAACGTATGGCAAATCATTAATACATACATATAATAAGTTTTGAGTACTGAAAAATGGTACTCGCTTCGAAGTGCTGTAAAACCTTAACTATTGACTAAATTAAAAAATATTCCAAATAAAAGTTGTCCCTCAAAACACGATCTACAAAAATGATCAGATATAATTTTTTCGTAAAATGATTAGAAATAAAGTTATATCGTAAAATAGAAATTTTTTTCTCGAATTTCTGTACATTTTTGCTCATAACTTTTTTTTTATGGTTCTACGACAAAAAATTACAAAATCAAAGTTGTAGATAATTCAATTTACAACAAAAAATGTGAACAATTTTTTTTATGAGTCCAATAGTTTACGAGATAAACCGTTAAAACCATTTCAACCCTTTTTTCCAAAATGGCGGCCGTGGGACAAGGGTGGCGACCCCACAAACTTGGTTTTAACCTTACACTGACCCCCCCTACACATCTAAAATAAAATTGCGTCCTCTAAGAAACGCAAGGTAAGGCCTAAAAAATGTAACATTTCAATGGATTAAATAGGAAGTTGCTGAAATTAATATCGGCTGTCATTTCAAAACACGTGCACAGAATCAGAAAAGCCAAATTGCTTTAAATATATGAAACTTTGCAGTTTTAAACGGACATAAATAAAAACCCAATCAAATATTCTTTATGTCCATTTATTACACCTTATAGAAATAACGAAAAAGTACAGTGATTAATGATAGATCTTTCGAAGTGCAAACTGTTAGATGTGCACAAAAATAAATTCTCTTTTGAAAACTGTGAAAAATTCTTTGTTGTAGTCACCGTAGATCTTATTAATATTTATTGTAAACATAACTATGGTCGCACAAGCAAAACACACCATTTAGAAATTCATTTGAGCCACGTGTAGTTTGTAAACTCTCATAGATTTCATTGCTTAGGCATCAGCTCGCAAATCGCCGAAATAGCCTCAGATACTACGATTGATAAGTTCCATTAACAATAGCTAAAAATACAATAATCCAAGTAACACCGAAATTTAAAAAAAAATGGCAGTAATTAAAACATACAGCTGTATAGTTTCTATTACAAAAATATATTATTACGTTTATATTTGGTTACTTTTCAATTAAAAAAGAAAATAAATTTTTCCAAAATTAACGTAGCAGTATAAATAATTCGTATTATATCCTGCTCTGTGGTACGTGTGTGTGGTGTGGTATTAAACTAATAGAATATACTGAATGCATTTACTATTAAAATTCTACCATTTATACTATAAAATAATAAAATTAATTTCCTTGCTATGAATACATAAATAATTCATACATGTTTAATTTTTATTTTCGAAACTATTTTTCAACCGCTGTTTATGAAAAATATTAGATTAGCTCCTAATTAAATAATCACAAAATGCAAACGTATATTATATAATATTACTTTTTTTGCATTTCTGAACTGGACTCTATATATAGAGTCCAGACTATATACAGTCAAGAACAAGTTAAACACATTCGTTAAAGTTTTCGTACGACATCCACTTCTTGAGTATCAGACACCACAAATAATTCACACGAGTATATTCCAAGGAAAAAATTAGTTTAGGGTAGGCAAAAATCGATTTAACAACTCCACTACGAGTCCGCGGCCCGTCTTAGTACAACAAATACACAATCTTGAAACAATCCCATATCTTCTTTCACTTTGCTGTGGAGACGACAGCCTGTTCGAGTTTCGAGGCCAAAAATTTGATTAAGAGCATCGGTCGCCGACTTAGATAGAGGGATGTGACTGCTTTGTGTCGTTTCTGGCTCAGAGGCTCGCCATAACGATCCAACGCGGTAATACCGCGAGCGTTATGGGGACCTTTGCGCCGGGTTCGACAGGCAATTGTTATTTTTAGCTAATTGTGTTATATTTATTATTTATAATATCTATTACATTTATATTTTCATTTTTGATTACATTTTAATTTAATATTCGTAATCTAATTTATAGTATAATATAATAATAATAATTTAATAGTCTTTAAGTAAGTATATGTAATATTTTGTATTAATTGTGTTACCATAGAAATGCTTTACAATAGCAATTTATCATAAACTTCACAACTCGAGGAGAATAAAAAAGTAATGGACTTTAATCGTGATAAACAAAAAGCTTTGCGTATAACAGATAATATGATTCAAATCAAATTAAAACTTTTTCACGCACAAACTTTGAAACAAAAAACAATAAAAGAAAAACACAAAAATTAAACAGACGTCGTGTAAACTGATAAAGGTAGAGTGTAATTTTTGACCACCACCTTCTCATAGGTATCTGTGAAGTTTCATTAAAACGTGCAGATAAACAGACACAATGTGGTGTGTCATTTCTGACAACGTTCTCTTTATGTTTGAAAAGTGTCATTAAAAAGTGATCAGCCGTTTCAGTAATTACCTCGATTAGACAGATAGACATGCAGATAAACAGAAACAATGTGGTGTGTCATTTTTGACAACGTTCTCTTTATCTCTGAAAAGTTTCATTAAAAACTGATCAGCCGTTTCGGAGATTAGCTCGAAGAGACAGATAGACGTTTATAAAAAATATAAGCCGTAGCTTTGTTAGCATCATCAAGTTTTCCAGCCCATTTTGCCCTACCGCAGGGGCTCAGACTTCTCCTTGGGATGAGGGTGTTTGGAGCTTGATCCACCACACTGCTCCAGTGCGGTTTAGCGGATCTGAACGACTGCCATTTCATAATTATAAATTGACTGTCTTTAATTAAAAGTTTATGGTATAAAAATCAGGCGTGAACTTATCCATAAGTTTAAGATATTTTTTGTTGCAGTAAGTTCTGGTAGTTTGGTATTAAGGTTTCAGTATGGCTACCCCAGTATCGTTTTAATCATAAAGTAAATTAATTTGACAGCAGCGTTTGGTTTTAATAGAGTCATAAATGTCTTTTACAGTGTCGAAGTGACATTATGCAATTTTGCGGGGTTGAAGACTGGCGTGCGGGGATTTCGCGGAGATGAAGACTCATGACCGAGATGAAACTCAGACTGTAACTCGCTATCTTACATGAGCCAACTAGAGCATGAGTGGTTAGGCGGTAAACGCAGAAGAGGGCTTCTAGTCAGTTCGTAGGTACTTTTATGGTTTTAAAGCTGTTTAATTATTCTTGAGAATTTAGGTTACAACATCAACAAAAAAGTCACATGCTAATTTAGAATCAACTAACACTAATATAATGAAATGTCAAAAATTTAACGAGACATCTTTAAAATTAATACAAAAGAATATATTTTATGGAAATCCCTGTAAAAAATTTTATATTGCGAATAACGTTACCAATAGAAGAAGATTAAATACATAAATTTTAAAAATAGAGAAAAATAACGAATATTAAAGTTCTGAATGAAAAGACCACGAAGAAAATTCTAAAACATTTCAAAAAACTATTAACTAAACTAAACAAATGGAACTACAGATAAAAAGAATTTTATTATGACGTAGTCAAAAATTTCATCGTATTTTGGAAATGTTCCTACAGAATTATTAAATATTTCTAGCCCGAACTCTCAAACAGTGTTGCATTCCGGCACAGTGAATTAATTTTTCGAAAGTAATCCGCAATAAATCTTGCAATATATCAAAAGATAATTTCGATTTACGAGTAAAATTACTGAATCAAATCATTTGTAATAGAAAACACAATTTTATCGTTACGTGTTAAGGAAAAAATATCTCTACGTGTTAATAACACGTGTTCAATTGTTTTTAAACACGTAAAATACTCAAGTTAAAGGCAACAGGGGGAACATATTAAAGAAGTAACATATCCTTTTACTATTAAATCACCGTTATTGCATTTCTATGCTCCCGGAAGTAGAGTAGTATAAAGCATCAGTTCAGCTTTCAAAAAATGAAACATTCTGTGGGAAATAATTTTATATCGGAGTTATAAACGTTTAAAATACTAATGGAATCTATCCAGTATTTTCCATGGTCTCTGCGGTACACGATATTAATCAATTTTCAAGTTCCTTGATGATTTTAATTTTTTTGTGAAGTAAATAAACACTGGCCAGCAATTTCTGGTGTTGTAGTAGATTTTTCGTTTGCCATGTTGAATGCCGTTTGTAAATCTTTTAATAATTCCAGTTTATAAATAATCTATATTTGTATTTTGTCATTGAAAATGACTATCAAATCCATTTCACGGTAGACGCATTTTTAGCCATAACTCCGAGGGTATGGGGTCTAGCTAGGATTTTAAGGTTTTAAAAGATCAATAATTTAGTTGCGCATCGTATGACACCAAAATTTTGAAAATCAGTTCGGTAGTTTTCGAAAAAAAAATGGAAAATGTAAAAAAATCAGGATTTTTTCGAATTTTTTTTTACTAAATCCAAATTATTTCGAGAATGGGGACCGATATCGAAAATAAAAAAAAATAGTATCCTGGCCATTAACGTAGCTTTGGTTTGAGACTAAGTTTTTGGATATCGGTTGAAAATCGAACAAGAAATTTGACATCACATGTTAGATTTTATGGAAGATCAGGAACTTGTTAACATTACGGTCATCGCCTTTCGGCCTGTATTCGTTCAAATGCTTCATTATCGAGTTCAAAACGTTTAAGGATATCAGAGGCTGCAGTTTAAATCGTGGCAATGCCACAATTTCGAGGCAATGAAATAAAATAATCTATTACAATCGGATTTGAGTAGGTTCATTTTCAATGAAACCGATGGTTGCGGGGACTGCAAGATCTGTGGATTTTTGTTTTGATTACTACAATACTCGTGACCGAGAATCGAATTTTTCGCACCATAAAATACCTATACATTTATGTTGTGCTCATTTTGCTTAAGTAATATGTGAAGACATTAATCGAAATACGAAACAAGAACGAAATTTTTTAAAAGATTTAATTGTTAACTTACTGTTTTCATAATAATAAAAATATAATGATTTTGTTAAAAACCTATAAGTACATTTTATTAAAATCTTCATTCATTGGCCGTAAAGTTATTAATGTTAGAAAAACACTGAAAGCTTTGTGTAAAGGAAACAATATTTATTCAAACGTAGATGACCATTATATCGGAAAACATTCAAAATGATTCCAAGCCTTCTAAATATAAATCGAGTCTCTTTTACATTTTATGAAAATTCTTGTTAAATTAGATAAAGTCAGAGCCAGCGCGATAAAGAACCTGTATTTTAAAGAAAGTTTTTTATCGGTATTTTTTGAGAAAAATTTCCATATTTTCCAAATTTCCAAAAATTTCCATACTTACCGTTCTGGACAAGTTTAACTGGGTAAGGTAGATTAACCAAAGCAACAGTAGAAAATTATTTTGAGCAATTAAAAAAAAAAACGTTCTATCGGGACAAAAAAGTATTAAAGTACTTAAAAGACTTGATACGGAAAATAGAGTTGAAGAAAAAAATGTGAAGAAAGTTGGAATAGACGCCCGAAAGCGAAATTTTCACTCTTTGAAGAACGATATTTAAAAGTAAAAAATTTTGATATACGAAAACTATCCATTACAAATGTTTGCTCTCTCACAAGAAACTATAAAAACGAATATCATTAGAATGTAAAATAAAACAAAGTGGCTGCGATTTGTGTTCAATGCATCACAAATACGCAAATACTCATTAAAATTTATCATATTATTTTATCCCTAGAGTTTAAAAACCAACTTAAGAATTTACAAAGTATGAATGTAAAGAATAAAGGTGTTTTTCTTTATCGATATGATTACTAATTTTTCTATCAGAAATTTGAAATTTTTAGATTATATAATTTTACCCGGTATAACGAGAAATTTGAAATATTTAAAAAAAAAATTTACGAAGCACAAAATGTTTATTTACGCCCATATAAAATAAATAGGTGCAATAGTATTTGAGGCAGTGTGTATAATTTCGTATAGGTTTTGTGTAAATTTTCATTATTTAAAGCCTACTTTACCTACCATTTTTCTTATTATCATGCCTTATTTTTCTTGACAATTTTTTTATATTTGAAACGTTGTCCTAAAAGTATCTTTATTTTAATCGCACAAAATTATTTACTGGGTCACTTAAAAGTTTTCCAATTGAACATACCTATAATGCCAGTAAATGTTTTTCAATAAACATTGTACAGAGACTTTCATTATCAAGGTCCTTTAGGTAACAGACGTGGATGAGATAGCGTTTACAGCACTTAAAATAAAATCTATATTGTAAATTCTTTAATAATTTTTCATCATTTTTGATTGCTGGAAGTTCTAGACAAAATGTTTTTCAGGAAGACATCTTCCATGTTGTTGGTAGGTACTCCAAAAAAAACATGGCCTTGGCGCTATTTACAGCAATTAAATAAAAAACTTATTATATAATTTATAAATTTTTTATTCTAATTTATAAATACCTGAAAGAATGTTTATCAGAAAAGCGTTTCCATGTTGTTCAAATTAATTTTAGTATAATATAATAAATAATAGGCATTATTTATGTATAATAATATTTTTACTTTCGACTTTTCAGTATTAGAATACTTAAACTTATCCGTATGTATGTGTTTAGATCTCAGTGGTTGATACCTTAGTGGTATGTTTGCTAACCATAGCTGTTCAGCTCTTCTGCACGTCCCCACCTAGAGCTTGGGTAATTAATTACTCGTGACATGGTTTTCCCCATGCCGTGCTCCTACCTCACTTAGCCCGGCCGAAGGCACCACAGTGGGTTTACGAGAAGCCATTGAAGGGTTCTGTTATCGACCTTCCAGCTCCATCGTCGGATCAGCTCGATGATACCATAATTATCGATTGTCATCTAAATTATACATATTTGTCATATTTGATTGTATCATTTTGTTGACGTCAAAAAGTGTATATTTGTTATACCAATTTTGAATAAACATATTTTGATTTGATTTGATTTGATTTGTAAAATTGGAATTCGATTCGTATAACCGTTGGGAAGTGTGCTCGTGTGGAGACAGTCCTGGCTACATCATCAGTGCGTGGCAAAAATCATAATTTATATTCAACTCATATACAAAGTTTCATGTCCGGCCTACTAACCACTGAGGAGTTCGCTCGAGCGAGCAAATTATCCTAGGTGCATCATCATTTTACGGTGTAAATTATGCTTAATCCATTAAAACCATTTAACTTATATACAAAATTTTGTGTTCGTGATACTAACTGTTGAGGAGAACCCCTCATATAGGGGACAATCTTGGCTGTAGCATCAGGTCATGTTTATCATTTTAGTGTATTGTCGTCGAAGTTACATATGTTTTCAAAATTTCAGCCCCGATAGCTTCAGTGGAAGTGGGTGAAATATTGATCGCCAAATTCTAGGACATACAAGTGAAGTTAAATAAAAGTTTTTAAAGTTATAACAAAATAGGTGATTTGTACTGGAGCAACTGAATTAGTAAAATGAATAAAATTTATTTGTTTCCAGTTACTTGCACCACCAGATTACGTTATTTGTATTATATTAGATTGATAATTTTCATATATAAATGAGGTAGGGTAATTAAAAGACGAAAATATAAATTTTAAAGGCTTCGGCCTTTGTTTGCGCCATTTTAATTTCTTCTCGCTGCTATTTTCTAAATCCAGAAGTTTTCAGTTCAGTCAAAAGCGATTTGATAATAAATAATGAGAAATTATTATGCAGAAAAATGCATTTACAAAATTCTCCCTCTAGTACAATCGCCTAAATTCTTGGGTAGAATATAATTTTTTGGTATCTGTCGTAAACTCGGGACTTCCTTTTCCTACTAGCATTCCTACCCTTCTTTCCTACTCCTCTAAGTCTGTCCTAAATATAATTTCCTTATTCATATTGTATATTCATTCATATTGTCCTTATTCAAATTATCATTGTTATTCTTGACTTATTTGTTTACATATTTTAAACTTATTTATTTTGTGTTGTATTAATAATAATAATATAATAATGTTTATTTCTTACAACTGAGCTGATTTTGATGAGGTTTTATGCGTTAGATAGATATTATTTCGATCAGTTTCTTAGTTAGGCTTTACTGTTAAAGACCGCCAGGAGGTGCTACTTCAGGTGTGTTTCTAATAAAAAAAATTAAATTAAAAATTAAAAAAAAACCCCTACACAAAAAACTAACCTTTAAAAAGTGTGCAATAATACAATTTTGGATATTGCCTAATAATTTTTGATCATGATAATGAGGTTTTTTGCGTTACAGAGATATGATTTCAGGTCAGATTCTTAGATAAGATTTACAGTTATAAACCACCAGGAGGTGCTGCATTAAACGTGTTTTTAATTAAAAAATAGCGTTGCATAAATATGATCTCATATCAGATTATTACATAGGCTTTACGCTTAAAGACTACTTGAATTGAAGGTGCTGCTGCATCAGGCGCACTTCTACGAAAAAAACTAGGTTGAATTTGATGCGGTTTTCTGCGTGACGTAATAATGATTTCCGATAAGATCGATCACCAGGAAGTGCCACATCCGGCGTGTTTCTATGAAAAAAAAGCTGATTTGAATGAAGTTTTTAGCATATAACATAAATAACATTACAAATCAGATTCTTAGATAGTCAAAGTCAAAGTCAAATATCTTTAATTCGTAGTTATGTAAAATGATCTTGAAATTTATATGTCACAAGAGTGAATTTATTATTATTTATTATTAACGTATAGATATCTTCTCAGTTCAGATTTTTCGATACATTTTGTGGTTTCCATAAGTGAACTTGATTTTGATGAGGTTTTATTTGTTACATGGACATATGCTCGTATCAGATTCTTAGATACGTTTTATGGTTATCAGTTACTAAGGTGTGCTGCATTAGTCATATTTCTACAGAAAAACTAGTTTCATTTTGATGAACGTTTTTACATTACAAAGATATTGTCTCAGATCAGATTCTGACTAGTTATATATATAGTAATAGACCACCAGTATGTGCTGCATTAATCGTGGTTCTATAAAAAAATTTGGCTCATTTTGATGAGATATTTGCGTTAAATAGATATTATATTAGATTAGATTCTCAAATAGGCTTTACGGCTATAGACTACCAGTATGTGCTGCATCAATCGTGTTCCTATAAAAAAATTAGGCTGATTTTGATGAGGTTTATTGCGTTACATAGATATTATCTGAGGTCAGATTCTCAAATTGGCTTTATGGCTATAGACCACCAGTATATGCTGCATCAATCATGTTTCTATTTAAAAAAAAATATAAACTGATTTTGATGAGGCTTTGGCGTTACATAGATATTATATATTATGTATCTCAGATCACATTCTCAGATGAGAATCTGATAGGCTTTACGGTTATAGACCAGCAGGAGGTGCTGCATCCGGCCTGTTTCTAGAAAAGAAACTGCGGGCTTGGTTCGTTGAAGTTTTTAGCATTACATTGGTGAATGTGAGATCGTTGCTTACACTTCAAATTTTTATGAAAGGTGTATTACGGTACTTGTCAATATTAAAAATAGTTGATTTGAAGCGAAGCCATTATACAAAGAAGTTTGAATTATTCATTTATTTTAAGAAAATAACACATAATATGTGATTTAATGCGGAGCAAAAAACATTTATGAATATTTTTTTGTAAATTTTAGTGATTAGAATTTCATTTATTCAGGATCATCATTGTCTCGACGGATCGTTTAGTTCAGACCACTCATAATTTCGTTCTATGGAAGCAATGAAAGAACGGCACTGAGTGCTGCCTTTCTCACATTTTTGGGTTTCTGGGATTAAGTTCTTACCAACTGACGCCTTTTAGCCCTTAAGGCTTTATTATAATTTCTGTAGTTGGAAACATTTTGGTGAGGGCTTTCATCACGTAAGATTCTGTTTTCCTACTACTCGTACGCCAGCAGAATTATATTGGCACTTCTTTTGCATATATAAACTTTTAACATTCTTCCATGCCCGTAATATACTTTAAAAGGGGTCTAAAGCTTTTTCTTCACATGTTAATAAATATATTATTGTCAAATCAAGTGGTTTTGATTCTCGTTTGAATTAACATATATTTCAAAAATGTGATCACGTTGTTTTCGTTTTCTCAAAAATCGAGGTTATGATTCCTCTAAACACTTTTCGCTAGTTCTTATAGTTTAGGATTTGGCCGTACATCTCAAAAACTATCCTGTATATAGATTTTAGCTTCCTACACTTAATGTGTACCTATGTATGAATATGTATCTCATATACTTACATCTGAGTATCGCGATAGCCCGAGCGCAGCGAACCTGTTTCAAATTTACAAGGCCAATGTGGTTATGGTTTGAATCCGGGCGTGAACGTTTTGAACGTGAATGAGTTTTTCTGACTTAAGTACATAACTATCATTGACTCCGTGCCTCGGAGAATACCTACATTAAGCAGTCGGTCCCGGTTGCTGCCAATAGACAGTGGTCGTTATAATCCGCCTACCCGCATTGTAGTAGCGTGGTGAATTTAAACTCCAAGCCCTCCCTACACTTGAAGGGAGGCAGTCTCTGCAGTGGAGTATTAAAAGGGCTAAAGGAGAAATGGTAGTAAATGAAGGTGAAAATTTGTATAATAGTAAGTACTGATTTTTCATAAATACGACCTTCAAAAATGTAGAACTTACCGAAGTATACAAAAAGTATCAAGTGAACAGATGGCGCAAACTAACGGTTAGCGAAAATAATAATAATTTTTTTGAAACTTTTGGTTTGGTTCAGTAAGCTCTACATGCTCAATAAGTTTGAACTACGTTTATCCGAACACTAGGTATAAAATACATCTAAGTGCGTGGTTCAGTTAATATCAATATGACGCGGCGCTTTCCTCGCATCATTCGCCGTCGAGTCGTCGCCGCCTTGGCGCTGCGCTGCTGGAGCTCTCTGGTACACAGCCTGGGCGCGAGTAGACAACGCTACGGGATTCATTTCTTGTTTCTCCGCTTAATTCTTCAAAACCATATATCGGATTTTGACACAGTTTTTAGTCATTTAAGAAATTTCTTCCAGAATGTTTAAATCTATAATACACTCGTCTTTGCTTCCAGCTTCGTGTGTGTAATTGTAGGTTTTGTAATATTTTTTTTAATAATAAATAATAATAATACATGGGACTTCCCACACAACGCCATCTAGTCCCAAAGTAAGAAAGTATTATGCTTGTGTCATGGGTGACTAGGCAACTGATATACATACTTACATATTCTTTATAATATATACATATATAAATATTTTTGCGAAGACACCACATACATATAACAACCAAGACCCGGTACCAGTATCAATATTAATCATATTAATACTGAACGGACCTGGGATTCGAACCCGGGACCTCCAGCTTCGTAGGCAGGGTCGCTACCCACTACTTAGGCTAAACGGTCGTCGTCGTTGAATTGTAATAAGATATTCTTGAATATATATCTCATTTGAAATATGAACATCATAGAATTCCCCATGCCCCTATCCCCCGCCCACTTTGCATGATGAGAGTGAAATCAAAAACATGACGGGACCGAGGTCCAGAACAAGAACTATAATGGCCTAACGAAAATGGGAAAGAGCGGGTATAAAATTGAAATAAATAAGTGAATTCTATAAGAAACGAATAACCGGCGAGCAGAGCTACAGCCGCGTCGCTAGTACATAAGATGTTTTATACCCAGACAAAGAACAATCAGACATGTTCATGCACATAAGTAAATATTTGTCCCGTGCGGGAATCGAACCCGCTATCTTTTGTTCAGGTCAGTCGACCAGACAAATAAAACACATAAAACGTGCTAAAATACATTTATTCCACTTACAATTTTGGTTTCTAAAATTAAATCCTTAATCACAATTTATTATTATTTAGCGACCCGCCCCGGCTTCACTCGGGTAGCAGAGCATATAAGCCGTAGTGTTTTTTCTGCGTAGTTCCCTATCAGCTTGTTGCGTCGAACCTGTGGATTGGATTTAATTAGATTCAAATGTAACGTAAATTCATCCTACTTGGAGTATTTTTAATGTATTTTATTTTCAATGCTAGTGATTTACCTATAACACTATATAAAATAATTTGTTGCATTGGCTGTTACGAAACTAGTAAAATTTTAAACTGACTTTGGTAATTTTTTTTGACACATTACATTGTAGGTACGGTTTAAAAAGTTGTATATATTCATATTTCCCATAACGTATCCTTTCGCCGTCGCCGTCAAAATTATAGTCAGCTTCGAAATCCTTTTTTTATCCTTTCCAAAATTATTACCTTATTATCTTCCACCTTAAAGTTCCGGAACCCAAGACAACTCACACAATTAAAATTAAAACAATATACCCGCGCTACAAAAAACACTCGCAAAACCGCTAGCACTTGAAACGCATCTGTAAACCCCCGCTGTCATATATTTTTATGTTATAACGTGTGTGATACCGCCGAATTACTAATTTGAAGATTATAACTGTGTGTGGACGAACTTTCATTTTGTGTTGTGAATACGGCTCCAGTACTGGACTGAGGAGAGGCAGCGCCACTTATCTAAGTAAGTGGGTTGTCGATTTCCCTTCTTTTCCAAATGTCCTGCAATAACTCCCGCCAGATCCTTCGAAATTAATTTAGGTCAACGTTGACCAAAAAACGTAAATTTATATTCAAACCTATGGATATCCGCAATTATGTAGGTGTGTGTTCCAAATTTCTAAGCGCGCCTACATAATATTTTTTGATCCTTCGGCCCGGATATTGAATTAGCAATTTGCAATTTGCTCCATTTGTGCAATATTGTTTTCATAATTAACATAAATTATTCATTTATACGCAAAAGAATGCCAAGCTCAAACGTAACATTTTTTTGTTCAGGTAGGTAGTTGCAAAAATTGTCCAGTAGCATGTGTATAATTTGTTGATATTTTTATTTGTTGCTCGCAAGGTAGGATAGAAATCATACAATTTATACAATTGTAGGGTTTGTGTGGATTAGTACAAAATAAAAAATTTATAGAATTTATACAATTTGTATAATAATTATATTATTATATCATAACCTCATAAGATATCGGTTGGTGTTCGTTCATTTTACTTAAGCAATAATGCCTAAAGATAGTGATCATTCTAAAATGGATTCTGTTTACACGCAATTATTATTGCTATTTCTCGCCTAGAGTAATTCTTAAGAATACAGTCAAATTGCGTGTCATGAAAGCCAAGTTGTGGAGAGCTCGCTTCTTATTTAAAAGGTTGTTGTTGGAATCCCAATAACCGGCATCTAACTACTAATGAGTTTTTTCTGAATTAAGTACATAACTTTCACTGACTCCGTGCTTCAGAGAGCATGCTAAGCTGTCGGTCTTGGTTGCCTTCATTAGTAGACAGTCGTTAAGATCCGCCAACCTGCACTGTAGCAGCATGGTGGATTAAGCTCCAAGCACCCCGACTCATCCCGAGTGGAACATAATAGGCTGATATGGTACAGTCAGATTTACAATAGATACATAATATTTATACAATACATAGACAGAATAGATACATAGTGCCTCTATAATTGTGTCTTCCTGTTCTTAATTCTACAGCCATATCACTTTTTCTACTTCAATTCTTGAATCATATCCCAATACTATAACATCTCACAATATGAACAATAATAATAACTGAGACAATCCACACAGCGCCATTTATTCCCAAACTAAGTAAAACTTGTATCATGGGCACTAGACAACTGATATTGACATTGATTGTATTGGTATACATATTTAATTGACAGGTAATTGTTCCCAGCATGGAGTGCAGCTGTTGTTTCACAGCGGCAGAGGGGGGCGCCAGGCTGGCGTCTGCAGCTCGTACCAGGAACACCTTGGCAGCTCCGCCTGCTGAACATGCCGCTTTCATAGCATCGAGGCTGTTGCACGTAACTGCTAATGATTAGAGGGTGAGTGATTAATTAGAATTTTGATGAAATGCAAATGTATGCATTTTATTAAAATTTTTATTGGTACGTATCAGTATTTCGCTCAGAGAAGTAGATGTACCTATACAATCCAGAAACTCGACTACGCAATATAATATTGAATTAATAAATAAGTCAATTGAGTCATCTTCGGATGAACAAGTTCTGGTGATTGTATTTTCATTGTGATAACCCTAAGAGAAACACGCTATGTTGTGTGTTTAACTATACATCGACCGCCGAGAGAATGCGTTCCTGACAGGTCGTAATCGGCGTAGCAATCGGAAGGTTGATGTTAATTTGTACCGTCGGGCGATTCCCGTTTTCAAATATTTTTTTTTTACACGCTTGAATGACAGAAAATTAAATTTAAAATTATTCGAGTATTATTATGTCAACTACACAACAAACATGATGTTATAGCTATAAATTTCATGTGTCAGAAACGCATTCATTTGACGGCCGTTGTATAATGTTCGTAATAATGTAATGTAATAATATGGGCGCTTGGCCCATTTTTTATTTGTGTGTATGAACATGTCTATATGTTCCGTTCTGGGTGTAAAATATCTATATAAGTATATTTTATAAATAAAAAAGAACATTAACGTCTAGTAACCCATAATACAAGAACAAAACTTGCTTACTTTGGGACTAGATAGCCCTGTGGGGGGTGTCCCATGTATTATCATTATTATTTTTGTCATTGTGGATTAAATTAGGCAGGTGAGATATTTACATCTTTACTTCATATTTACCTACATTGTTAGCATTGTCTATTCGCTCTAGATTACTTACTTGGCTGACCGATTGTCCGAGTGGTTAGAGACCCTAACTGTAGAACCGAAGGGCGCGGTTTCGATTTCCGCCCTGGAGAAATATTTGTTTGCTTGAACATGTCTACCTGTTCCGTGTCTGAAATATTTATATATGCAAATGTAGAGAATATTTAAGTTTGTATGTATATTAGTTGTCTTGTACCCATGACACAAGCATAATACTTGTTTAATTTGGGACTAGATGGTGCTGTGTGGGATGCCTCAGGTATTTTTTATTTACTTAAATTGTCACCATATGTCTGTCACTCTTGAAGAATGAGATCTAGCTCATAATTATTTATCATCTCTAGGTCCTTCTTCGACGACCTGAAGCGTTCAGTGTACGTAACCCGTGCCACGCGCGTCACCTGCGTCGCCTACGACTTGGCGATATTGACCGACTTGACCATATGCTCGGCGAGACATTATGAAGATGTTGACAAGAAAGAGGTAAATGTTTTGCACATTTGAACCCTTATTATTATTATGATAAAGTGAAATACCCTTTATTTCAGAAATTAGAGTTTCTTAAAAATACCCATATCAGCTCATTATGTTCTACTGCAGGGGCTTAGGCCTCTCCTTAGGATGAGGTACTTGGAGCGTAATCCACCACGCTGCTCCAGTGCGGGTCGGTGAATTTTAATGACTGCGATTTAATGAAGGCAAACGGGACCAACGGCTTAACGTGATCTCCGAAGCACGGAGTCGATTATGTACTTAAGTAAAAAAAAAACTCACTGGTATATGCCGGTTTCTGGTATTATTTATAACCACGATCATCTAAATTTTTTAAACACAGGACTTTACGAAAATTAAATTCTAATGTCTAATGTCAGAAAGGTCCGCGGGGACCTGGTCACTTCCAACTCTTACAAAATCAGCATAGTGGCTTTATGATCCAAACTCTGTAACATGATGCCGAGGATCAGCAGTATTTCAGTAGGGGAGTCTTAAAGCCTGATGATGAGCAACCCTTAATCTTGCAGTTCTTCCTGGTGGCAGTAATATGCTGGAGTCTAACACCGGAATCAGCGTTTCCATCTGCGACACACAACTTTGAAAAGCTACTACAATTAAAAAATATAGTGTCGCGTTGACAGCGCAAGGTTGAATCTACTGACACCAAGGTCAGTTTGGTCGCTGTAGATATGACCAGCGCTACGTTCGAGCAGCGTCGTCTATCGCCACATATTTGATTTATACCCTCGACATTCCAGTACGCATAATATTTTGTTGAGAGTTTGCATTTTACCAATTAATCAAATATTTTTATTCAAGTTGAATTGCCCAAGTACTTCTGATTGAGGAAAGATTAACAGTTACAGTTATTGTTTTATTGTATGAACATAATAGTAATAATACCTGGTACATCCCACACAGCGCCATCTAGTCCCAAAGTTAGCAAGTATTATGCTTATATTATAGAGTACTAGATAACTGATATAAAGTAGATATTTGTAACATTCTTTATCATATATGTATATATAGATACTTTTACACCCAGACACGGAACAAATAGACATATTCATGCATACAAATATTTGTTCCGGGCTGGAATCGAACCCGCGACCTTTGGCTTTGCAGTTAGGGTCACTAATCACTCGACCAGTCAGTCAGTCAGTCAGTCATATTTTGTAGTTTCTAGGGGTTCAGAATGTTTCCGACAAGAAACTTAAAAGTTCCTTTTTTTCAAAATATTATATCAACAATAAGGATATAAAACGACCGCTTAGCCTAGGGGGCAGCGACCCTGCTTACGAAGCTGGAGGTCCCGGATTCGAATATGGGTTCATATGGCCCATTCCTTTAGCCCATTTTACCCCTCTGCAGGGGCTTAGGCCTATCCCTAGGGTGAAGAGGCTTGCAGCTTAAATCCACCACGCTGCTCCAGTGCAGGTAGGAGGATTGTAACGACCGCCATCTATTGACAGCAACCGGGGCCGACTGCTTAACGTACCTCCGAGGCACTGAGCCAGTGGTAGTTATGGACTTAAGTGAGAAAAACTCATTGGTACACGCCTGGATACGAACCACGGTCTCACGATCTTATAAATTTGAAACAGGTTCGCTGCGCTCGGGCCATCACGACACTGTATTATCATCTGTAGTATCAAGGATTGTATTACAATTAACTTTCACTCTAACATGCTTCATCATACTTAATTACATCTACGTACCTACATCTCTACAAGGAGATCGTCGTAGAGATATGGCCTAAATTTAGTGATGGGAAAATAAGTTAGTGACGAGAAACATTGAAAATCGATATCGAGGGCATGCACATATCAGTATTTTTTTTATTTTAATACAAATGTCGATCTAAGTTAATATACACAAATACATATACATACATATATACATAATAGCAAAGGTATACATACATAATTATTTAATATACATACATTCAATACAAGGTGTAATTTTAATTACCTTTCAAATTTTAATGCATTGATCTTGGTAAAAAACCAATGGCCGCCTTGTTTCCTTTTTGAATCGTTCAATAAGATAATATTGAGATATGAATGCACAAACTTTTCCCGAAAAAACCAATGACTCTAGTCACTATTCACGGCCGCTGTACGCTCCGCCCCGTGTCGGGCTAGAGGTCTCGGGCGCGTTGTCACAAAGAAGGCAACCGAACGTCATTAAATAACACTGTAGATAAAATAATTTATTATGAAAATATGTACTATATTTTTTATTTACGTAATGAGGTCTATTGGTGATACCTAACATGTAGAATTTTTTTTGGATGGTTGTTAAAATTTCATAGTAATCAGAAAATAATATTATATATAAAATTTATTATATAAAATAGTAATCAGAAAGCCGGTCTAGATCGTTTTGTAAATTAGCACAATACATCTGTATTGCGAATACGCATATAAATTTTTTTGGTCATCTGCATACATCAGATGTACTGAATGTCTCAGAAACAGCTTAGATTGGTAATTTTCATATATAAATGAGGTGGCGTAAATTAAAAGATGAAAATATAAATTTTAGACTTCGGTCTTTGGGTAAATCGGTTGCGCCATTTAATTTTCTTCTCATTGCTATTTTCTAAATCCAGAGGTTTTCAGTTCAGTCAAAAGCGATTTGATAATAAATAATATGAAATTCTCTAGTGCAATCACCTAAATTCTTGAGCAGAATAATTTTTTTTGGTAACTAACCCTCGTAAACGTGGGACTACGATGATACGCACGGATCTTTGCCTGCGAATGGTTCAATGCGCTGGTACAGCCGCGCAGGCAGCTAGCGATAGTAGTAGGTGGGGCCTCTCTTTCATCTCTATTTTACGCTATTGCGACGCTTTCTGTAAATAACTTCATAGCGGCAAAGATCCGTGCGTATTACTGTAACTGTAAGGGACTAATTATGAAAAAAGTTGAGGTAATTAATTGCGACTGAGCTCTTAAACGTGCGAGTGTCGCGATAGTCCGAGCGCAGCGAACCTATTTGAAGTTTGGATAGCCATGCTGGGTTAGTTCGAATCCGGCCGTGTACCAATGAGTTTCTTCTGACTATCACTACTAGTACATAACTACCATTGACTCAGTACCTCGGAGAGCACGTTAAGCCGTCGGTCCCGGTTAGTATCGATGGCAGCTGTTAAAATCCACCAATCCGCACTAGAGCAGCGTCATGGATTAAGTTCCAAACCCCCTCACCATGGGGGGAGGCCTAAGCCCTTGCAGGGGACGGCATAATGGGTTGGTGGAATGCAATGGAGCTCTCAAACAATAGTTTGTAAAGTAAATTATAGCAGGTACTTGATACCTATAATCTACGGAGCGGTGTCTACTAAATTTTCTAACAAACGATCAAAATCGGACAACGTTACAAAGTATACTGAAAACATGACTGAAAACACAGATGAAGCAAATGCTATTTAAAAGATAGCCTATCTGGGCAGTGTAACCAAATGGCTGTATAATTTACCCCCCTGAACTCGCTCAAACCCCCCACCCTCCAAAAAACATTTCGGGAAGAACCTAAAGTGTTATTTACCTATATAATTGAAGAATTAAAAAACACTTTATTTTATTAAAATATATATTTCTTAATTTCCATCATACCTTCTAGAATTTTAATTCCATTTGTGTTACTATCAATATAAGTTGCAGTTCTATTTAAATATGTAACGAAATTCTTCAATTTTTTTTCCTCCGAAAACCCCCCAAAGGACGTTTCTTTCCAAATTTCATTCCAAGTAAAAAAACATATCCGAATTTGCAGGGAATTTCTCCCATCTGGCACCAGTGCCTGTATTCGTTTGGAACATAGATAATACAGTATTATTAGTACATATCAATAATACAAATTTTTGAATTCGATCTAATAGTTCAGACGTCACCTTCGACAAACAAAACTCATAAGCACCTCTTTATTATATTTCTAGATTATTCATGTTCTAAACCTAGAAAATATTAAATAAGACATTTTTAAGTCAATTACTTCCTTTTTGTTTGTAGTTTAGAAATGTAATTTAACAATGATCACTTTGTTAAAACCAAAGATTTAAAAAATTTGACAGCAACGTTTGGTTTTAATAGTCTTAAACGTCACATCACAGTCACAGTACCCAAAACGTCAACCGCGAATTCGCGGGGATTAAGACCGGCACGTGGGGATTTCGTAGGGTGAAGACCGGTGCACGGGGACCTCGCGTACTGAAACTCGCCATTTTACACGAGCTAACTAGAGTATGAGTGGTTAGACGGTAAAGGCAGAATAGGGCTTCTAGTCACTTCGTACTTTTATGGTTACCTCAACCTAAAAATTATTAATATAGTACAAAAATCTCATAAGCATTAGAAGTATAAGTATAGAACATAATTATTATAGGTCAACAACATACCTTTATATCATTTTAAATTTAAATTATATTCTCGGATGTTTCACAAAAATAACTGCACGTGTAAAGTATGTCTGTCTGTCTGAACGCGATTAACTCGAAAACTACCGAACGGATTTTCATACGGTTTTCACCAATGGACGGAGTGATTCAAAAGTGCTTATGTATATAGTTTATTAATGTGTTGCGTAAATTGGTTGAAATATAACGATGATTGTTGAAGAGGTCTAAAGAAAAGTCTAGGCTGCTATGGCATGTCTATCTTTTAAAAATAGCTTACTATACCTATATAAAAAAAAATGTCACATATGATGTGATAATTTGAAAGCGATTTACAAGTCTGTTAATCCTTACTTAATGAAGTATTTGACTTAATCAAATCAAATACGTCAGTTACTTTAAGCATTTCATGCACTATATAATTGTCCTTTACGTCATACAATTTTAAAATATTAAGTTAAATTAAAACCATCGCGCGATAAAATTAATTCAGTGGTCCTACAATAGACGCGACGCGCGTAAGCAGAAGTTATTATTGTATACAAAGTAATATTTAAATATTTTAGTTTGTTTTTATGTATATAACGTTTTCTTTACTTTTTCAAATATTTGCAGAGTTGAAAATAAAATATTTAAAAATACTCCTAGTAGGGTGAACATATCAGCCACTTGGGGACTTTGCATTTTGTTTCTATAAAACAACTGAGCTGATTTTGATGACGTTTTATGCGTTACATAGACACCTTCTCAGATCAGATTCTTAGATACGTTTTATGGTCATCAACCACTAGAGGATGCTGTGTTATACGTGTTTCTATTAAGAAAACTGGGCTGATTTTAACGAGGTTTTTTGCATTACAGAGATATTATTTCAGATCAGATTCTTAGATTGCAACTTCAGGCGTGTTTCATTATAAAAACTGAGCTGATTTTGACGAGATTTTTATCGTTACATAAATATCATCTCAGGTCAGATGTTTAGATACGTTTTATAGTTATCAGCCACTAGGGGATGCTGCGTTATATGTTTCTAATAAAAAAACAGGGCTGATTTTAATGATTTTTTTTGCGTTACAGAAACATGATCTCAGGTCAGATTCTTATATAGGTTTTACGGTTATAAACCACCAGGAGGTGCTGCATTAAACGTGTTTTTAATAAAAAAAAATGGCCTGATTTTTATGAGGTTTTTTGGTGTTGCATAAATATCATCTCAGATAAGATTCTTAGATAGGCTTTACGGTTGAAGACTACTAGAAGGTGCTGCATCAGGCGTGCTTCTATGAAAAAACTAGGTTGAATTTGATGAGGTTTTTTTGCGTTACATAATCATTTCAAATAAGATCGATCACCAGGAAGTGCCGTATCCGGCGTGTTTCTATGATAAAAAAAACATGCTGATTTTAAGGAAATTTTTTTGCATAAAATAAATAACATTCGAAATCAGATCCTATCCTATCCTATAGTCAAATTCAAAGTTTTTCTTTCGTAGTCTTGTAACATAATCTTGAAATACGTCAGAGGAGTGAATTTACGTTTTTTCACAAAAAACGTGTTTGGACCTGTTCTTTTACCTCCGATTCCGCCTGCCGTGAACGCCGCCTGCATCATTGTGTCCTCCCTGATATCTGACGCTATTCAGCGGTTCTGGGAAATTGAAGAGCCACCTAGTTTTTTGGATAAGGTTCGTGATCCTGATGAGTGTGAGTTACACTATCAGAACAACAAATGATTCATGTTCCGACTTCCCTTTATATCGCCTCGACCCCCCCCCCCCCCCCTTGGCAAGTTGTATGCTATGGCTGAAAAACGGCTCCTGACTTTCAAATCACAACGATGCTAAAGAAGTTTTCACTTCAATAATATTAATAAAAATAGAAAAAGAATAAACAAGAAGAACACATCAGCTTGGTAAAAGAATCAGATTTTAAGTACCTATATAGGACATATCTCACTAAAGGTCGGGAGAGCAGAGGTATTGCGCAAAAATATGGTAGGTACATTTTTTTTTATCTTTAAAAAAGATTAAATCAATGAAGTCGGTTGTAGTGTACTGCAATCCATGTTAGTCGACCATCGCATTCATATACTCTTACTTCTAGTGTTGGCTTTGCGAAAAATTTTAAAAGCTCGACAAACAAAAATGCTTATAGTTCGTCCTTTAAAACTGCCTAATTCGAACTTTGGTGCCACTGAATATTTAAATATGATTGGCCTATCTAATGTAACTGAATCTCTCTTGTGGTCTCTCCTATTAAAGTTTTTAAGTGAATAAACGTTTTGGGGACAATTAGAGATAATATAATTTGAAAATATTATCATACCCATCATAATGGGTTTTCTTTGCTAGACACAAGCTACGGAAAGGTGTGTAAAAATTGTGTCAGAAGCTCAGCTGCTGAAAGTATCAGTAAGTACCAAAAAGTATTATGTAATTTTTTACTTTTGATTATTTTACAATTTTAAATATTATAACATAACTTTAATGTACCTTTTTAAATGTACTTATTAATAAATTTAAATATGTTTGTTTTTGAGTTTCCATTATTTTGATTTGTTTGCATATGCTTATTTCCACACGGCACAGTGTTTTTTAATATAATTATTTTAATTGATTTTTATTTGTACTTATTTTTTCAAAACGTTTATATTTTGTACCTACCTTTGCAAAATTTGTCGATATTTTTATTATTACTGAGTACAGACATAATTTGGCGATTATTAATACAAAATTTTTAAAATATATAAACATGGAAACTGTAACGTTTATTCTTAGGTACTTACGCTATGACGTATCAAAATTTCTCCGGCCAGCTCAGGTCGGAGCCCCGTTGTCGCGTCTATTTGTGTCAATGATATATTTTCCCCATAAGTATTATTTTATATAAATTCTAATAAAAAAAGAATACTTTAAGCAAAATAAAATACAAAGAATCAAAACTTTTGGTCGACATACTTGTCTACGATTCAATTTATTCTACACGTCGTCGTTTCTATAAAACGACCACTTCATAAAAACAACTGTTTCCCGTTGCACCTTCAGATGATCGAAGCTATTTACCATTCAGAATAGTAATATCTGTACCTATGAAGGTTGCTTTTATATGGTTTTGACCAGTTTTCGTTTTATTCACAAAACTAAATATTTTTGAAGATGACGCAAAATTTGCGTACAATTTGCGTCATCGGTTCATCTTCAAAAATATTTAGTTAAAGCAATACGCGATTATGAATGATACTAATTGAATCATTCGATTATTAGAATCATTCACATAATTCGAATGATTATACAAATTAGCTACTGATTCAGGTTGTGTGCAAAACTATGCCTTAGAACACAAGCAGAGTTATCGTTTTGCGCCTGTCCAGGTACTCGAATTCGGATGAGAGGAGCGTGCGTGGCAACGGGGTTGCTTATGGTGGTTTGTACTGAATCGCCCGAGAAAATTCAATTTCATCTGCATCAAAAATTGGTTTGAGTACGATTTCTCCGAAGTTTGACGCACTAGAGTAAAATATTTATATTATACGTAAAAAAAATTTTGTCTATGGGTTTTCCACACGGACAGGTAAAAGTCCATGTAACAATATAGGTTGTATTGTGAATGAGAAATGAGAAAATAAACACATAATGAAATTTGTGAATGGCACATATATTACATAAGACTATAATTATATAATAAAAGAAACACAAGTTCAATAATGTACACCATTTAGTGTAAAAATACTTGATTACTGGCGCATGTCTACGTTGACTACTCTGACTCTTTTGAGGGTATTCGTCGGCGTTTTCGGCTTACGTAGGGCGCGGGTTGCTTTAAATGTACCGTCATTATATGAATTTTAACAGAACTTGCTTGATTGAACGCCTTCCCACAATGCTTGCAAGAGTAAGGCTTCTCACCTGTGTGAATCTGAACAAATAAACATGATTAGGCGCATACAGACTTGATGGTGAAAAATTAATATGTGTTAACTTGAAGCTGGGAATCCTCATATTATTATTACATTCTTTGTGACTAAGTATGCGGGATTCTTGAAAGTAGGTATAAAGTGAAAGATAAGCAAGCTGCAAATGAAGATCTTTACAGTTTACAGACTTCGCGAAATCCCGAATGATGATTAATATTTCACCTGACTACCTCATCTAAGGGGCTGTCCATTAATCACGTGAGGCTTGAAAGGGGGGGAGGGGTTTGACAAAAATCACGAAATGTCACAAGGGGGGAGGGGGGTGTAGTAAGATATCACGTGTATTTATTTTTTCAAACGCGCTATATTTAAAAAGAAAAGCGGCGTGTAGTGTACACCATTCGTTTATTATTTTTATGCCAATCAAAAACAACATGCAACTTTTCTCTCTAGACATTTTTATCATGGTCCTTAATTTCAGAATAAAATAAGATTATACTTTATACCCGTATTCAAGATAATATTCTAAAATATCTTAATAAATTTAAGAATTTTTGTAGATACTAATAATACACGTGATGTTGGGTGGGGAGTGGGAGGGTAGTCTTAAACCTCACCATGTATCATCAAAGGGGAGGGGGGGTTAAAAAATGCTTAAAAAAAGATCACGTGATTAATGGACGGCCCCTAACTGAAAAAAATCTGGTCCAATGACTAATCGTTGTCGTCGTCGTTGTAAGAATGTGTTATCAATAGGTAAAATAAAAAATCCTAAACATTAAGGTGTAGAGAACGTCATTTGCGCGATCATTCTTAAAAAAAAACGGCCAAGTGTGAGTCGGACTCTTACAAACTGTAGTGGGTTCTGTACAAACCTGTAGGTATATAAATAAAAGTTATGGTATTTTTATTGCTAAATGAAATCCATAACATTACAATGTGGAAAGCTGGAGGAGCATAAATTTAAGACAAAGGTTTCTTTATCGTTTAAGTAATCCTTTATTTTACATTAACACATACCATTTATTATTATTTAAAAAATTATTATGTGATGTAACTAAAAATTTAAGGTTTCGAAATTTTTCCTTTATGTGTGCTATAAAACGTTGCTTCACGCCAAATTTCAAGATTCTAGATCTACTGGAAGTATCCTTTAAATTTTGACACAGACCAGTCAACCTATAGACCACGCTTTAATAAACGTCAGTATGAAAACGAAATCGCCAAAAAGTGGCGGGGTGCGGGGAGAAGTCGGCTAGTTTTCATTGGCTCGTTCAAAATTGACAATTTAATGGCTTCCGACGTGCTTACAACTGACCGCTCACAAGATACGTAGTTAAGTAGTGTCACTACTTAGCCTTGGCGAATGCTACTCCCTGTCAAAGCGTGGTCTATAGGTTGACTGGTCTGTGGGTTTTGATTACCTTACGAGTAGTTGCGAGTTTCAAAATATGCAGCTCAAATTCCTGTTTCTTTTGATTGCGTTGACATAGAAGTTTGATTTTGTTACAGCTCAAAAGTATTATAGACCTGAGTATTTAATATGAATTTCAATTTAATACCTCTACGCGTTCATGAGGAAAGGAGTAGTAAATTTGAAATTATGAAAAATATTTTTATTATATGATGTAACTAAAAATCTATGCTTTTCGCAATTTTTCCTTTATCTGTGCTATAAGACGTTGCTTCGTTCCAAATTTCAAGATTCCTCCAAGTACCCTGTAGGTTTTGATTCCCTTGCGAGTATAGAAAATTAGCAGCATAAACGGTTGTATCTTTTGATTGTGTTGGCTTAGAAGTTTGATTTTTTCACAGCTCTAAGAGACTCTACGCGTTCCTAAGAAAAAGGGTCTTGACAGACAAACTGACAGAGAACAAAGTGATCCTATAAGGGTCCCGTTTTTTCCTTTTTAGGTACGGAACCCTTAAAATGATGTTCACTATTTTAGGGTTCCGTAGCAAATGGTAAAAAAGGAACCCTTATAGTTTCGCCATGTCCGTCTGTCTGTCTGTCTATCTGTCTGTGGTTTATCTCGGAAACTATTGGCAATATATACATGAAATTTGGAAGGTAGGTGTAATATATGAACGGCTACACAAGGACGCAGTGAAATTAAGAAAAAAATTATATTTTTGATAGGTCGCCATACATGTAACTGAAGTACGAAAAAAATTATTCATCGTATATAAACGCGAGAGGTACCAAACGATAGGTCTTCAAAAATGTTAAGGTTTCAAACAATTTTTTTTATTTAAGTCAACAGTTGTCATGTGTAAAACTTTATGACAGGAGTATATACAACATAGTTAAAAGGAAAACTATCACAGCTAACTAGACTGTATTAACGAGTAATACATTAACTTATAAAATGTTTTTGTAAAAAATCCATAGAAAACTAGACGCAATTTACCTTTATGATGTCATTGTAAAAGATAATTAAAAAAAAAATTATGATGAAAACTACATTTATTAGTACGTGCTATAAATTTACGCTTTCCTTTGCAAAGTTTATTCTTTTCACAATTAATACTAAAAGTCAAAGATTCACTGTAATAAAATAAGTAATAAAAATTGTGTGTAGTTATCAGTGCACTCATGTTATTACTTTTCGGATTAGCCAGAGAAGATCTAGCGCCTTCTAAATTACTAACGAAATAAAAATTAAATATATTTATACAATAATTCTTAAATTACATAATTGGAACGATTAATAGTTAAGTTCGATTAACGTCGCGCTCGTATTTTTATATTGTATGGTGGTACGGAACCCTTCGTGTGCGGGTCCGATTCGCACTTGGCCGGTTTTTAATTAATGCTTAAAATATAATACTATATATATATACAATGTGGTAATTGGAAAGCTATTTAGGCGGATACGATATTAATCCGTATAAAATTAAATATGTTAAGTTCCCCTACGCTTTTCATGCACATTACAAATGCCCTTTACACCATTCAATTTAATATCTTAGAAGTTATCCCAAAATTAAAACTATCGCGGGACTTAATAAATTGAAGCGACTCACACAGATGCGGCACGCATGATGTAGTTAGACAGAATTTATCAATGTTGTATACAAAGAAATAATTTAGATTGTTTTTGGGTATATATCATTGACTTTTTCAAATATATGCAGAATTTGAATTAAAGTACTTTAAAAATACTCTAAGTAGGATGAACATTTATATTACATTTTTTAATTAGTGTAGTGGATTTAAGCTCCAGGGCCCCCTCGACCTGGGGGGAGGCCTAAGTCCCTGTAGTGGGGTATAATAGGCTGATGGGAAATTTAATTATATCTATTTCACATGTTCGACGCAACAATCCGATGCGACAACACGACATAAAAAAAATGTACGCATATATGCTCTACTACCGCGTGAAGTCGTGGCGGATCGCTAGTAATTGATAAGAAGAAGAAGTCTTACCATAGAATGTTTCTGCAAGTTGCATTTGAGTTTGAAACCTTTACCACAAACATGACAAGAATAAGGCCTGACATCACTGTGTGTTTTTTTGTGTGTCCGAAGTATAGTTACAGTTGAAAACGATTTTGAGCATTCCGTGCACTTAAAAGACCACCTAGGGTCATGTACCCGTTTGTGGTACTTTAAATATCCGTTGTTCTGAAAAATAAATAACAAGTGAATCATCCACAGAGTTAATTTGCTTTCAACACTTTAAGAGGTTTAAAATATCTCAAATATTTTGTACATTTATACACTAGTTTCATGTACGTTTCATGTGATTCCATATAAAAAATATTTCTTAAATATTATTATAACAGTTAATACGAATCTACAAAATTATGATTACTTATATAGTATTCCGAATTGACCATACCCAAATTTTTGAACTAACGTCCGTTGTATTTTTTTTTTTCGAAAGAATAGGTAATTTTAAAAACTAATTTGAAATTTTTTGTTTTAGATTTGATTTTTGTTTTTGTTTTAGATTGGTACTGTTTAGATCGGGTCATTGTTTTTATAACACACACACACAAAAAAATATTATCATTGACAGTTCTGAGACTGACATTGTTTTTATAAATATGCAACGGCAATGGCTAAATTTATGATTCTATCCGGTGACGTCACGCTATAAGAATTTTCAATATAATAACATCTACGTAACTACCGATCTAAAACAAAAAAAAATCAAATTACTTTCTTAAAATTGCCTATTCTTTGGAAATAAAATATAACGGACTTTAGTTCAAAAATTTAAGAATGGTCAATTGATGCACCTTTATAATAGGATAAAATCAAATGTTAAGTAGATTGCATGGATTCATTCCCTTTAGGTGAAAGACTCCTCCAAGTCCTCCTACCACGTTTCTATGTCTATGGCTAGCTCTTGTCGACCTATCGTCGCACCTATTCCATTTCCCCATCTGGCATATGGCCGATCCTATTTTTAAGACTATTCTTTTTGTTTAATTGAAAATTCATCACGTAAAAGCTACCGGAAAATGTCGATTACGTTTTCACATATTTAGATAAGACCTGGTCAACATTTAGGCTATTAAAATTTTAAGTATTCCACATACAAAGGGTACAATTTGGGAAAATGATGGAAAACTGGGAAAAACTAACAGACGACTGCGTCTGAGCATAAACAAACTCACAACTAAAATTAAGTACATTTCAATTTCTTAAGTTATTTAATCGAGGGCATTAGGTACATCCACATCTTCCCAAATCTACATCGTTAGTTGACCACCACGGTACAGTACGGCTAAAGTTATAATGCGCAAAGAAATCTTCGTCACATTTCGTATTTCCGACAAAAAACGAATCACAAAATGTAAGGGTCCTAGACATAATACTCGCATTTTAAACCTTATCGCAAAGAATTTAAAATTCAAGGTTATTTTACATTTAGTGTAGATGCAAGCCGTGTTGCTAACTGGACACGTGCACTTCTTGTTACAAATTCTACAGAGCTGTTATTAACACCATTTTTCGTTTTGTGTTTAAGGTGATTTTTAACTTTTAATATTTTAATAAAAAATTGTAGTTTATTTTTCACCCTAGAATTACTAAATAATTACATTGCAACTAGCTTCACTTAAAGCCTATAATAGCTAAAGTGGGTAAAACACGTAACATAAGTTTCATAGGTAACGCGTAACTTCATTGTAATTATAATTTTTATTTGTTTCTTTGTACAGACATATTGATTGGTTAGTAAAAAAAAAACATTTAATGTATCAAACATTACTTATTTCGTTGTTAATTTTAACCGCTCTGTAAAGATATCGTCTTCCGACAACTCGGAACTACGACCTTTGCCGAAATAAGGCGAAGATTTATATACGCATTATATATTTGACCGTACTGTATATAATAGAAAAATGTCCTTAGTCAGGCTGATTATAATTTAGGGAAAAAAACTTTTAAAACTGGTCTAATTCGTTAAAAAGATAGCAAAATATTTTTCATTTCTCATACTCGGAAAGTAGTGTTGTATTGATCTGATTATTGGGTAGAAAATGCTGCTTCCTTCCCTAGAGTGGGAAAAACCATAAAGGTATATATACTAGCGTAAGAGAGGAACACAGTGTGCGAATGACATCCAGCTCTTTGCGGAAATCCTACATGCGAGAAAGAAATGCAAGAAAATCTGACATAAAACCTCTTTGAACACATTTAGTCTTCATTACTCACTTGTCAAAATAAGGTCCAGCTTTGTTTTCTATTTTGTGTTATAATCGTTTTGAATTCTACAAAAATTAATTCTTGTGATAAAAATGGTGTCGTGTTCAGTTTTAAATTGCACTGTAACATATGTTAATAATCCAAATAAAGAGACATTTCACCGGTAAGTACTGCCAATAACATATTGTTATCTTAATGCTTATTTTTATAAAAAGCGATCCTAAATTTACTAGGTTATACATGAGTAGTATACGGTAAATACTTTATTTTGTAAATAATTTGTTATTTTAAACAATTATGTGTACGATACAAAAATATTGTGTAAAATTACAATCAAACAATTAAGCATAGGGATTGCACAAAATCTATCGATATGTCGATATTTTCAAATATAAATATTTTGTAAATTTGATATTACCTAATTGCACCTGTTCCACTGGAATGATGTCGTTAACTGTTTTTAAACATATTGTGAGGTTTATTTAGCCTGGCAGCACATTGTAAAAGAAAGTATGACATCTATACATATATACTACACATAGGGTATATATGTAAATACAAGAGTTTTTCAAATGAAAATATAAGATATATACACAATTAATTTTAATCGTTATTTATTTATGATTTAAAATCTGATGCTCTATTTAATTTTAATCGTTATTTATTTATGATTTAAAGTCTGACGTTCTATCTGTTCTCTGATTATGAACGTCGTAAATAATTTAACTTTGAATGACAAAACTACTGTATACAATAGTTTCTCATTTTCCTCCAAGAAACTGCGGTGTTAAAAAATGCTTCCTGATAATGATGACTATTTCATGATATCCAGGTTTCCTGTAAACACGGTTAGCATAGAACAATGGAAAAAATGTTAAATAGAACAGGTGGGACTCCTCGAAAACATTCTTTGGTTTGCAGTAGACATTTTACGGATAACTGTTTTGTCTAACTAAATCACCGACGACTTTTGAAGAAAGGATTTATACCTACTGAATTTGTGCCGTTAGGGGTTTCTTTTTTTTCATATGTGCTTACTAAGTATATTAAGTAATATACTAATAATACTTTCAGAGCATTTATGCCAACTGTAATTTCTGTACAGGTCAATCTGAAGACCAAGCGATCGGTGTCAGCGTACGTTTACCGGGATATATCACCAGGACCTTCAACTTTAGAGCCTAAACCTTTATTTCAGCACTAATATAAAATGGATTTGAAGAAAAGTCCATCACAGTGAAAATATCAATTTTAGGCAAATTATCACTTTGTCTTTTACAAAAACTTGTTCCTTTATATTCAAATAAAACTTAATTACCTATTACACAAAGAAACAAAAGATATTATAGACTAGTCCAAGGCATCCAAGGCATAATTTGTGGTGTAGTGAGACGCGACACTCAATCGAGTAGACAATGTGACGTCATGGGCAGTAAGAATCCACCAGTCAAACCGCACGAAAATACATAATAATAATAATAACGTGCACATTACAACGTCGTGGCCCCAAACTAAGCATTAGCTTGTGTTTTGCGTACCAAGCGAAGACATCACATACATATAACAACCAAGACCCGGTACCAGTATCGATATTCATCATATAAATACTGACCCGACCTGGGATTCGAACCCGGGACCTCCAGCTTCGTAGGCAGGGTCGCTACCCACTAGGCTAAGCGGTCGTCAAATTAATAAATATCAATAATTTATTTCTCAGTCATTTATTGACGAATTTAAAAAAACTTTCACTGTTTTATTAGTTTTGGTTTATCTTTCAATTCTATCGAGTTAAATTGTATATTTTGAACATCATGAAGTTCTCTATTGTAAATGTTTTTGTTTTGTACATTCTCATTTTTTTGTTTACAAAGAGTTAAAATTTTGTTGTTATGCGTTGCAACGTGACGTATTGTGATTAAAAATAAAAATCGTTTATTTATATTGTTTTATTTATTACTTGGCTTGTATTCAACTAAATATTAAAATTTCCATAATGATGTTAACGCTTTCTTTACTTCTGCAAATTTTTTATTATCAACTGTTAACAAAAAAAAAATATTTATTGGAGTAAAATAAAATGGCATTTGAATTGACTGATTGATAATTTGTCATTTTAAAAAACTAAAAGTTAGGAAAAGTAACTCAAAACAAAAATTATGTAGTATAGCAGATTCAAAATAATAAATAGGATTGCCGATTTCGACTTATGATATCGCGGTAATTTCAACGACACATTATCATGAAAGTACTACGTGCTATCGATAATATAAAAAACACCCATGCACATCACTAAAACTGGCTCAACCACATGTGAATTTTGCACACATACTCATTTCCGTTTCGGTCATGCGATGTTTAGATGTCAGTTGGTTTCCTACGCTAGTATATATATGTCTATGGGAAAAACTCATATAAATTACTTTCCACCTAAGGGCCGGAATGAACTTTAAAAATAGAACTGCTGTCAGCTGTGAAAAGTTTTATGAAAAAAAAAACTAATTAAAAAAAATGCTGCGGCCATCTGAGTTTCTAAATAGCCAGTGTGAACTTAGCGCAAACTTCTTTGAGCGGAATAAGCCGCAACAATTTACGCGATGCGTTCCATATTTAAAATTTAAAAAGTCGACATAAATTGGCGGGATATTAATCTGTTGTGTATCTGTGACGGAATTCAAAAAAATAGGTAATAATCTTTTAACTAAATTTACATTTAATTTATATAGATTTGACGTAAATATTTACCATCATCAATGATAAAAAATACTGGCTGTGTAGAATGCCACAAAAAAAAAACAGATATTTCTATAAAATGAGTTCATCAGATTCATATATGGATTTAACGCTTTTTTTACTTTCCTCATATTCGTAATGAAAAGCAGAGTGCTTACCTCGGGTGAAAGACTTATTTAGGCACTCGAACTATTAGCGCCCTCGCTACGCTTGTGCGCCAAACCATCTCGTGCCTAAATAGATCACTTTCACCCCTTGTGTAACAATCTACTACTTTATAATCTTTGAGCTGATGTCTAAGCTAATTGAAAAAAAAAATTAGAAAATCATACTAAGCAACTGCGCCCGTTTTCTTTTACAGATTTGTCGATAACTATAGTCCTAGTGTATACCTTATAAGTTTTATAGTTTAGCACTGAAACTGGGCATTGTTCGGTAGACAGTAGTTAACAACAGTTTACTATTAAATAGTTGTTATATATAGTTACCAAAAACCGTTTGCCGCAAACATCACAAATAGCATTCTTAGTTATTGGATAGGGTTTGTCGGGATGCGATGTCCTTAAGTGGAAGTAGTACTTCCGTTGGGTTGGTATCATTTGGTCGCACTGTAACAAGATATAGTTCATGAAAAAAAACCATTGCAATAAAACTATTTTTGATATTTATTTGAACTACCGCCGTTTCATTTTAACGACAAAATCTACTTATAACACAATAAACAATTTATTTAATGTATTAAAAAGTCATTCGAGACAAATTAAAATATCAATATAAAAGTAAAAAGAAAAAATAATTAATGACAGCCAGTGAAGACTAATACAGTAGGTATGATGCATGTCAGCGGTTCCATTGATTTGTTTTTTTCGTAAATCGGAATATTGACATAAATATAGTTTGTTTTCTTTAGGTAGAAATCCGACAACATCGATGGGTATCACACGTATATTTATCGAATACAATAACTAAATTATTATAGCACTAGCGACCGCCCGCAGCTTCGCTTGCGTAGACTACACATTCCTGTTATAGGTAGTATTAACATTCGAAATGGTTTATATGTACTTTTTGCTGAAACTAATATTGAGTACACCCATTCAAACCTCCAACCTTCATTCTCCCTCCTTTAAGAAAACCGATACTCCCATACTTTTCACCTCCCGTTTCCCTCCCTTGAAATGTGGAAATCCAAAAACCCTGAAACACATTATTTATTTATATAAAAATTTTTATATTTCTCACTTTAAAGAACAAAGACTCTCATACAAAGCCCCTTCATCCCTCCCTCCTTAAATTAAAAATTTCCAAATAATCCTTTCTTAAAAAATTAAAACTCACGTTAAAAAAATAAACCACTTAACTTAACCAAACCACCAAAATTCGGCTTCCCAGACTTAATAGTTTCGGCTTTATCTACGTTGATAGATCAGTGAAGACAAACGACAGACACAAAAAGTAGCTGATGTCACTTTGACAACCTTCTTTCACGTCTGCAAAGTTTCTTTAAAATCTGTTCAGTCGTTTTGGAGATTAGTTCGAATAGACACATAGACGAACAGACAGACTGACAGACAAAATGTAGCGTATGTCACTTTTGACCACCTTCTTTTCATACCCGTGAAATTTCATTAAAATCGGTTCAGCCGTTTTGGAGATTAGCTCGAATAGACAGATGGATGTACATACAGACATACAAAAAGTACTGTATGTCTTTTTTGACCACTTCCTTTTCATATCTCTGAAGTTTCATCAAAATCAGATTAGCCGTTTTGGAGATTTGCTTGAATAGACAGACAGACAGATAGTATTTTTTATACATATAGCCTATAGCCTTTCTCAATAAATAGACTATCCAACACAAAAATAATTTTTCAATTCGAACCAGTAGTTCCTGAGATTTGCGCGTTCAAACAAACAAACAAACAAACAAACAAACAAACAAACAAACAAACAAACTCTTCAGCTTTATAATATAACTAAATTATTATAGCATGTGTCACACGTGGCCCGATTCGCTCGACTGACTAGAAGCCGTTAAGTCGGTACGTACCGCGGAATTTAAAAAAAGAGTGGGGCGCGCTACAAGTTACTATAAATCCGAAAAAGTTTATTGATTGTCAACATACAAGCATCTTAGTGCCGGGTGCGGCCATCGAGCAAAAATAAACATTTGTCGAACTGACCGCCTCCGTCGAATATGTCAACAATGTGTTTTAGTTTTTAAAGTCTTTTACATTAAGATGATTTTGCGTTGTCACTTGTTAACTTCGGAAACGCTCGGCATGATCGACGCTTTTACGGAACAAGCCGAAGGACCTCTGACTTGCTTCATACTGTAATGCAACATTGATATTCAGTGGCTCAGGTTCATATAGGAATATGATATTTAACAAACACTAACATGTGAACACTTGCTTGGCCAGACTTTTGGTACGGACTCGTTCCTCGTTCCTCGTTTGTGATTTGCGTCATTTCCGTCTTTTCCCCTTATTCTATTTGTACTCTGTATTTTTGATTTCTTTTTAAAACGTAGTTCAGTAGGGTGAAATGATAATAGATGCATTCTTAAATCTTCCTTTTCCTGGAACTTCTCGTTGCACTTAAGACAACTGTAAAATTAAAGTTCAGTCTAAATAGTGAATCAACGGGTAGTTTATTTATTTATTATTTATTGACGACCGCTTAGCCTAGTGGGCAGCGACCCTGCCTGCGAAGCTGGAGGTCCCGGGTTCGAATCCCAGGTCGGGTCAGTATTTATATGATGAATATTAATACTGGCACCGGGTCTTGGTTGTTATATGTATGTGGTGTCTTCGCTTGGTACCCAAAATACAAGCTAATGCTTAGTTTGGGACCTAAGGACGTTGTTGTGATTGTGTGTGTTATTATTATTATTATTTTTATTTTTAAGAAAAAATCAAATATTTAGTGTAATTAAAAAAACGGTCAAGAATGCACACGATGCACTAGAGAAAAGTTTTTTTTAAGCTACTAACTCGCCTCACAAAATTCAACCTAGACTTGAAATTCGTGTACTTAGGTTATACGTCCATTATTGGGTCACCAAACTCATACGAATTTCAGTTTTTGTCGTCCATTAGCCTCAGAGACGATAGACTGTGACAGACGGGCAGACTAACAGAGAGACGCCAGAGTGATCCTATAAGGGTTATAAGGGAGGGAGGCGACGATAGCCCGCCGGACTGACGCCAGTGCACAACGCAACACTCAACGCGACACATTCGCGGGCGCAAGCAGTGTTCAGCAGAAACCAGTGAGCAGCCATAATTTAAATATTTCACGGGAGTTGGAGGCCTAATTTCGACGTTTTCTGTGGGGTGGGTCGTGTCTAATAACATCTGAACACTATCAATATAGTTCGCAGCGAGAGGTTGACTGCGTAACTCCACGCTGATCTTTAAAAGTTTTCAGAGGGATTTGGGGTCTTGGGAGGGTCCAATTTGCAAACAGTCGATTCGACATAAATCAAACCTGGAAGAACTCGAGTGAAACCATTTTGTGTGGAAAAATGATGTATTTCTTCAATATTGAACTTGGTTTCAAAACGTTTCTAATTTAAAATGGCGGAAAATGTGTTAACGACAAGACATAAAAGGCAACCCTCGTATAACAACATATGATCGCATTCATTCTATTTTGATCAGCTATAGATTAAATATATTAGGAAAGAATATCTGAAGAATATATATATATATACTCACTTCAAACCATCAACTTTAATCTTATGCGCTAACGAATTCATATGAAACTTCCAAGCTTGATGCGAGTTGCTGTGGTAGTCACATGCTTGGCAATAGCCCATCTGCGATACACTGTTTTTCTCCGACTCCTGTAAAAACAACATTGATATTATTTTATATATATATATATATATATACAGGGTGACATTGTAAGTAGGTGCATTCCTTTGGGGAGTGTATAGTAGTGGTCACTTGTAGTAGATTATGTCATGAGGTACCCTATCCTAAAATATTTGGTTTTTGAGATAATTAAGATTTTTTATTTTTTTTACAAATTCCCCGATTTTGAAAGAAAAAAATGCAGAAAAAAGCCTAGTTTTGTTTTTATTTTTTTTTTTTTGTCTTTTTCTAGTAGTTAACTCATCAGCAATCCCTCAAAGCAAGAAAAAAACAAAGAAATACTATTAGATTTCATGTATTTGTAATGAAATTCTGTGTGAGTTAAGAAAATAACCATAAATTTTCTTTGTTTGTTTTAAATTTTCTCGAAAAATATGTACGGGACGTGGTATAGAAACTATTTAAAAAACTACCTCGTTTCACTAGCTATCCGAATTCATAAAAATCTTATCAGAATACAGAACTTACAAAAAAGAAACAGTGGTCTAAGTTACATATGGAATTAAAAAATGTTTAAAGAAAATTAATAGTAAAATTAGATAATGTTTCTATTATCATTTATTTACATTTTTAAATTACAAATTGTGTTCGAACTGACCACCGCGGTTCCTTATGCAGGCACGTAACCTTTTTCTTATTTCCGTGCGTGTTACACGAGGAGATAAATTTTGTCGTATGTGCTCTGCTGCCTCTATTATTCTCTCCCGAAGTTCTTCTATCGTATTTTACCGGTGTTCTGTATACCAAGTCTTTCATATGACCTCAAATATAAAAATCACAAGGAGTCAAATCGGGACTTCTTGCCGGCCAAGCTATTGCTCCGCCACGGCCGATCCAAAGGTTAAACCATTCTCACACTAGCATAATCGTTGGATAATGGGCTGGGCAGCCATCGTGATGGTAAATCATTTATCGTCTTGATCGAAGTGGCACATCATCCAGCAAACAGTTATTACTGAACTAACAACAATAACAAATATCAACTAAATCAAAATATCTAACACGTAACAACAAATTAACGAAAACACAATAACAAAATGAATCTAAATAATCACTAACAAAGACACGTGTAGTCTCGAGAGCGTTGCTAACGGAACTGATCTATTGTTTTGTGGTACTGACGTCATGGTGGACGCCCGCTTGTCACATGACGTTAGCCAACGATCAGTCAATCTTAGTAGCGTGCGAAGTGCGTCATGTACCAACTTACACTAGGCCTGGATACCCGACATGCAGTAGCTAACGAATAATAATGTTTTTCGGTTGCCGTATCGACATCGAAGAAAGTAGAAGATCGTTGATACGGCAACTAACAAATTTGTTAGTTAACGATCGTTTACTTGACCTACTGCTCAGGTGCATAATTATAAAGGTTTGTTTTTGTGTTAATAATTTCTTTTAAACATTTTTGTAATTTCATATGTAACTTAGACCACTGTTTCTTTTTTGCAAGTTCTGTATTCTGACAAGATTTTTATGAATTCAGATAGCTAGTGAAACGAGGTAGTTTTTTTATTAGTTTCTACACCATGTCCCCTACATTTTTTTCGAGAAAATTTAAAACAAACAAAGAAAATTTATGGTTTTTTTCTTAACTCTCACAGAATTCCATTACAAATACATGAAATCTAATAGTATTTCCTTGCCTTTTCCTTGCTTTGATTGATTGCTGATGAGTTAACTACTATAAAAAAACAAAAAAAAAATTAAAAACAAAACTAGACTTTTTACTGCATTTTTTTCTTTTAAAATCGCGGAATTTGTAAAAAAATAAAAAATCTTAATTATCTCAAAAACCAATAGGAAACTTTTTAGAAAATTCATAGGTTACTCTTTAATTCTGGAAATATTAAGAGTTCCAGTGTAAACTTAAAAAACGGTAAAAATAATGAAAACCACGCCAAGTCACGGACGTTCGCTAGTAATTGATAAAGTGGACAGAAGCCCAACCCTCGTTTTAGTCGCGACCTACATGTTCAAACTGTTCCGATTTATTACATGGCAAGGCGACACGAACCACGACTAGATAGCACATCACATCTCTACTTACTTGAAATAATAATAATTAAAAAGACACAAGCACTCACAGCATCAAACCTGTGCTCACTCTTGTGATTTCTAAGTCCCAATTCACTGACAAATGAGAAGCCGCAGATGTCGCATACAATATTTGAGGGATGTTTTATCCTGATGTGACTGAAGAGAGATGACGACTTCCTACAAAACAAGAAAAATGTAAGACTGTGTAAGAGAACAGCTGTTGTGTAAATTGTCTTTGTTTCAAGTTTGATGTCATAAAACAAAAACTTTCAAACTGTCACAGGCAGATGAGAGATACATGAGAGCAAACAAGCGATGATGGGAACGTGAACTAATTTACACCGGAGTGGTTATTATTAATGGTTTTTTTTTTAATTATTTATATTTATCGTAATTACCTTAAGATGTTCTATCACGGGAAGAAGTGTCAGTATTCTATTGATTAAGTACTAAACGCTACCTGTCATTTTCTATAGAATTTTTACAAAATTTTTACTTATAAAAGAACATTTTACAAGTTAATCTATTACTCGTTAAATAATACAGTCTAGTTAGCTGTTATAGTTTCACTTTTAACTACGTTAAGTATATATACTCTTGTCATGAATTTATTCCACATATCCAAAATCAACGGTTTGGCTGGTAAGGGCGGGGGGGGGGGGGGGGGGGGCATAACTCTAATAAAAATTAGGACTTTAGGAGTGTATATCTCAACTGTTGACTTAAAAAAAAATGTTTGAAACCTTGATATCATTTTTGAAGACCTATCGCTTGGTACCTCTCGAGTTAATATACGATGAAATTTTATTTCGTACTTCAGTCACATGTATGGCGACCTATCTCAATTATTATTTTTTTTTTTTAATTTCACTACGTCGATGTGGAGCAGTTCATAGATTACATCTACCTTCGAAATTTCATGTATATATTGCCAATAGTATTCAAGAAAAACCCCAGACAGACAGACGGACGGACGGACATGGCGAAATAATAAGGGTTCCTTTTTTGTAATTTTAATATTAACTTTAATTCATAAACATTTTATTTGTTACATTTTCCTCGAAGGTGTAGTATAAAGTAGTATGTATCACTCTGGAGAAAGTGTGATTCCCGATGCGGATTCCGGAGTGCGGTAATCGGTCACTTTCTGCCCTTAGTGAACAATTTACAATTTTTTGGTATGAGAAATTTTCTTACCGTGTATTAAAAATTATCCTAGATCTGGCCGCACAACTTTTTTTTTATCAAAATGACTGGGTGAAAAGGAGTAACTATTAAGGGAAGGGTAAGCATGAGCAATCACAATTTCAATATCTGAAGAAATATTATAGCCTCAAACAGTGTACCTCTGCAATGTGCTTTTCAGAAAATTGTAAACTAGCTTTCCACCCGCGTGGGCCACTTGTAAAATCGCGATAAATTTGTACGTAGGTATGTCTTCACTGCACGAAGTGCCTTCGGGCAGTAATGAACAAAATAAAAAAAAGATTTACGCATATCCATAGTACAAATCTCATAGAACACATAACTTTAATTTTTTCCGAATTATCCAATTTTGCGAACTAATTTTTTAATTTCTCTTTCCTAAAAAGCCTTACTCAGACTATAACAAACATTTAAGAAAGTTCACCAAAGAGATCCATCCGTTCCCAAGTAATGAGCTTACCAGAGCTTACAGATGGATAGCATATAATTTTTATTTATATATATAAATGCACACAGCTACTCACCTATAAACACAGTCACATTTTTCACATTTGTAAGTTTTGCCTTCATGCCCTTTTATGTGTGATTTTGCTTCTGCTCTGAAAAATAAAATAAATATATACATATCGTTCAATTGTATAACGATTAAATGAAATGAAGAAGCTCGCAGGGCTTCTTTCAACATTAATCTGATTATGGGCCTACAAATTTAATGATTGTATAAAATATAAATATTATATAGAATGTATTATTATTATTATTATTAAAATATTCGCTTTAAAGTAAAAGATGTAAAAAAATATATAAAATAAAAACTAACTCCACCATATTTTCATTTTCAATGTGACCATGTTACCTACATTATGAATTAAAATAAATATTTCTAATGAAAAACGAAGGACTTTTTTCACAATCAGCTTGCTGTCCCCCAAACAATGTCAAATTAAATCAGACACAAGAACAAGCTGTACTATGAATTCATCTTATGCCCATGATTATCATATGACAGTAATTTTTATTACATTAAGTAGCTTTCCGCCCGCGGCTTCGCCTACGTGAACTACAGTTGTACCGGCACAGCTAAAGGGACGCGACGCTCCAGAATGTTGGGACACTTTCTAGAAAATCCTGCAACTTAACTACCTAAGAAATCTCTATACCTAATTTCATCAAAATCCATTTAGTCATTTTAGCATGTACAATAGCTATCCCACAAGTTGGTCCCAAAATCGGTCAGCCGTTTTGGAGATGAACCGGAACACACAGACGGACACTACAATTTTAATAATATAGACAAAAAAAATATTAAAAAATAAATAAATTTTGTTTGCAAAATTTCAGAAAAACAGATCAGCCGTTTCGGCGATTAGCCCGAACAGACAGACAAACACACAGACAAAAACCAACTTATGTCACTCCTGGTAACCTGGTAACTCCTGGTATGTATTTTCTACGCGGATGAATGTAATTGCATTTTGTTTAATTGAATAATATGTAAGTAGTACATTTGACTGTACTGTGATGTGTATTATGTATCTGTGGCCGTGATTAAATGTGTTTCTTTTTTTCTTCTTTCTTTCTAACCTTTGTTTTATGTCTGTAAATATTAATTGAAATGATTTAGTCGTTTTGGAGATTAGCCGGAACAAAGAGACAGACAACCACATAGACAAAAAGTCCTCCTGACAATCTTTTAATCACATCTGTGAGGTTTCATTGAAATTAGTTCATTTCTTTCAGAGATCAGTTCGAACAAACAGACAAACAAAAAGTATTGAATGTCACTCCTGACAATCTTTTAATCACATGTGTGAAGTTTAATTGAAATCAGTTCATCCCTTTGGGGGATCAGTTCGAACAAACAAACGTACGGACAGACAGACAAACAAAATGTATTGTATGCCACTCCTGACAATCTTTTAATCACATCTGTGAAGTTACATTAAAATCGGTTCAGTCGATTCGGAGATTCGCTCGAACAGACAGACAGACGGACAGTTACTAGGGCAATTAAAGGAACGCGACGCTCCAGAACATTGTAACACTTTCTAGAACATTTTGAAACTTAACTACCTAAGAAATCTCTATACCTAATTTCTTAAAAATCCATTTAGCCATTTTAACATGAAGAATAGCTATCCCACAAGTCGGACCTAAAATCAGTAAGCCGTTTTGGAGATTAACCGGAACAGACAGACTAACCGACACTATGATTTTTATATATAAATATTTAAAAAAATTGCTTTTCACTCCTGACAATGGCCTCTTTATGTTTGCAAAATTTCAGTAAAATCAGATCAGCCGTTTCGACGATTAGCCCTAACAAACAGACAGATAAACACACAGACAAAAATCAACTTATGTCACTCTTGATAACTTCCTTTTTATGTCTGCGAAGATTCATAGAAATAATTTAGTCGTTTTGGAGATTAGTCGGAACAAAAAGACAGATAGACAACCACACGGGAAAAAAGTTATCTATATCACTTTTGACAACCTATTTTATTTAGGTATAACCATTTCGGAGATTAGCCAGAACAGACAGATAGACAGACAAAAAGCAGTCTATGTCACCCCCGATAATACGCTCTGCACGTCTGCTAAATTTCATTGAAATCGGTTTAGCCGTTTCGGAGATTAGCCGGAACATACAGACAGACAAAAAGTAGCCTATGTCACCCCCGATAATGCCCTCTGCACGTCTGCAAAGTTTCATTGAAATCGGTTCTGTGGTTTTGGGTATCCGTCTGTATGTTCGAGCATCAGCTCAAACAGACAGACAGACAGACAAAAAGCAACCTATGTCACCCCCGACAATAACCTCTGCACGTCTGCTAAGTTTCATTGAAAGCGGTTCAGCCGTTTCGGAGATCACCTCAAACAGGCAGGCAGACAAAAAGTAGCCTATGTCACCCGCGGTAACGCCCTCTGCACGTCTGCAAAGTTTCATTGAAATCGGTTCAGCCGTTTCGGAGATTAGCCGGAACAGACAGACAGACACTTCAATTTTATTAATATAGATAGATTAAAAATAGCTTTCTTGCGACTGGTCAAAGACAGGTTCGCTATATGGTTAGTTAAAATAGTTTAACTACACAATAACCCTTACAAATAACCATTTCCTTACAAAACACAAATAGTTAAATATACTTACACGCCAAAACAAACAGTAGAGCACCTTTTGCATTTGTAATTTTTTGTATGTCGCATGCGATGACATTTAAGTTTTGATGATGTTTTATAACACATTTTACATATTGGACAGATATTAGCTCCATTTGCCTGCAATGAGAAAATTCTAATCTCAACATGTAAGTTAAAATATGGTTTGTCAAAGAGTTCATACGCGCTGAGTGGTCACATTTAAAAAAATTATTCCCTTCAACAGAGCTAATTCAGATTTACAAACAAAAAATTCTAGTGAAAGAATGATATTTAGTCTGTTTTCTGTACATATTGTTATGTCTATGTATAGAAGCACGACGATGTGTTTCAATTACACTACTTATTTGTGTTTCAATTACTACATATTTCGAGTAGTTTCTATTACTCGAAAAGATTTACACGGTTATTCAGACACATCGATCAACTACAGAAACATTGAGAAGTTCCGAGGTAAAAAATTAATTCCATAAATTAAGTTCATTTTAAAGACGGTGTTTGTCAAAGAGATGGTACGCTCAAAAATTCCATTTTTGAGACGCATTTTGGCGACCACAGACTGGCGCCGGCGCCTAAGTTCCCACGGTAAATTGAGATTAGAAGTTTATATTAGAATGTTCGATGATGGAAAACTTCAAGACGCTAAGTAGTGGAGATTGAGGCCTATATAAAGGGGATGACGCGACGCCAGTCAGTCAGTTAACTTGATAAGTCAAGTGCGATCAACTGCGAGCTATAAAGTGCAACAACAGTGAAATTCGTGATCTGTGCGAATTGTGATTGAAACAGTTAGAGAATTTGTTTCATAATAAAGTAAAGCACAATTAAATGTGTGTTTTAGTGCGTCCTATATATCTGGACCTACAATCCGTAACAATATAATATACTTTTACCTCTAATGGCAACCATTAAAAATATCCCAACGGAAGCCTATTTAGATATTTTTCGTTTTATTTTTAATAAGGATTTTTATGCCAGTTACACGAAAATATCAGTTAATTACCTATCTATGGCATGTACAAATGTAATTTAAAAATATATTTTGTTTCGGAATTATTACACATTTTGTAAATCTCAATGTCAGATGGCATGGCTGGTTCGCGCGCGGGTATAGGAGACAGTCTGTCAATGCACTTAGACGCCAGAGGGTGTTCTTTTCCTTCTTTAGACGATTCATTTTGGGTGCTTCATCAAAGATGAAAGGCAAAAGCAAACTGTCTATATTCAACTTAAAATAAAATTTTGAACTTAATGCACAAACATTTAAAAATCTAGTTTCTAATATCGAAATCCATGGTTTAATTATTTACCATTTCTAGTTTTTTTATCGAAAGTCCGTTATATTTCAATTTGAAAGAATAGACAAATAACTAAACAAGTTAACTAACTAAAAACACAAGAAACTAATTTTAATTATTTTTTTATATCGGTATTTACGTTAATATATTATATTGATAATTCTTATAACGTGACGTCACTGGGTAGAATTATAAGTATAGTCATTGCCGTTGCATATTTATAAAAACAATGACACTTTTACTATTGACAGTTCTGAGATTGAAATTGTTTTTTTATAAATAAGCAACGGCAATGGCTAAACTTATAATTCCACCTAATGACGTCACGCTATAATAAATTTCAATATATCTACGTAAATACAAATCTAAAAAAAACTATTCAAATTAGTTTCTTAAAATTGCCTAGCTATTCCTTCGAAAGAAAATACAACGGACTTTAGTTAAAAAATTTGGGAATAGTCAATTGTTGTTTATTGTATTTAACACATTCAAAGCTTATAGTGAGAAAATAGGTTTCAACATACTCACAGGATCATGTCTTCTCATGTGTTTGTCAAAAGCATCAGGATCACTAAAGCCTTTATAACAAATGTTGCACTTGTGTATCAAATTTATATAATTTGATGATTCTTTTCTTTTCTGTAACTGTTCCAATTGTTCTTCTAGCTACAAACAAAGGTTAAGAGTCACCCACTTTTATTTTAAAACGCGTCCCATTTACATATACCTACGAGTGGTATTCAGTAAAAAGTGAGAGTGACTAAGATAGATACAAATATCTTTTAATAAAACTAATTTCATTTTTCATAACTTTTTAAGTTAATTTGATGCATTTTTTTCTATGTTGTGGTGTCTTCGCTGGGTACTCAAAACATAAGCTAATGCTTAGTTCGGGGCCTAGACGTTGTCAAAAATGAAAAAAAAAATATTCTATACTTAAATTTTCACTCACAAAAAAAACTTCACCTGAGGCTCTAAAAAATCGCGTACTGCGGCGGCCACTGCCTCATCGTTTTCAAAGTTTCGACCTCTGAGGCGCCCTTTCAACTACAGAAAAAGATAGAAATCACTAATGGGGCCCGGTAAATATGGAGGATACCCTTTCAATTCAAAGCCATCAATGGCAGCCATCGCGACTTCGGACTTGTGCGCGGGGGCGTTATTTTGGTGAAACAAAACGATTTTAGCGAGTTTGCCACACCGTTTCTCGCGTATTTCGTTATGTAAATTCTTCTAACTTATGTACATAACTATCGCTGACTCCGTGCCTCTGAGAGCACATTAAGCTGTCGGTCCCGGTTGCCATCAAGAGATGGCGGTCGTTAAAATCCACCAACCCGCACTGGAGCAGCATGGTGGATTAAACTCCAAGCTCCCTCACCCTGGGGGAAGGGCTAAGCATCTGCAGTGGGGCATAATGGGCTGGTGAAAAAAAGACGAACAAAAAAGTCATATAACGCCCTAAAGTGTCACCATGAGGAGATAATTGTAAATATTGACACAAATCACTATTTATTACAACACTCAGTATTTTAAACTCATAAAATGCTTCGCAAAGATATTCGAGCATACTATATTTAAAAGTTATTTGTAGTCATTTTGCAAGATTATTTCTACAACGTGACGCTTAAGGAGATAACGTTATTTCATGTTTTTTTGTTTGGCTATATGTTACCGATTTTAAAAAAAAATTAATAGACTCAACACAAAACTATTTTAATAATTAAAGAATTAATTTAATTCGGCGGAGCAGCTGGCAAGAAGAGGCTCAGAGGTCGTGGCGGTGGTGCCTGCACCCATTTTGCCATTACCATTTAGTTGGGTTTGGTCAACGCTGCATCAACTCACGAAAATACAGCAGCATGAACAGGTTCGGATAAACCATTCGGAATGTAGACAGGTCAGGACAGCCCAACCAGTACTTAATACTAATCTGGCACGTAAGTTGCTTGGACTGAGAAGAAACCACGTTTGGTAGTCAAAGCTCTGACTGGTCATGATCCTTTTAACGAACACCTATATAATATGGGTATTATAGACAGTTCTATATGCAGGGTCTGCATAGAGGCGGAAGAAACGGCTTAAGCTTATGTACTGCGAAGGAGTGGCCGCATACCGGACCATACACCTCGGATCAGTGAGCTCGCTCCCAGAAGCCATCGGAAACAGTGAAATTCGTGATCGGTGTGAATTGTGATTGAAACAGTTTGTGAATTTGTTTCATAATAAAGTAAAGCACAATTAAATGTGTGTTTTAGTGCATCCTATAACGTGAAGTCTGGCTGGGCTTTCTGGTAGAGCTGGGGTGGCAGGAGTGATGGCGCTCACCCACGCATAATAGGCGCTTTGTCGTCGAGTTGCGGAAAAGAGCCCGTCCTCAAGTATCTATTTCCGAAAAACAGATCAAGTGCGAGTCAGATTCGCATAAAGAGGGTTTCGTCCTATACGTCATCGCATCATCAATTTTCTTTTATTCTGACTTAAAATGCTAGAATTCGAACCGGCTATCATAGTAACCGGCATGCAAATTCGTCTATCATAGTAACCATTACACTAGAATTTATTAGACTTCGGTAAAATTAAACAACACATTTTAGACATATTTTTCCGTCACGAATACTTTACATTTAATGCAGAAATTTACAAACGTAGTATTTTGGTTTCAAATTCCCTGTAAACAATGACCCTATGAAACGTATTTTTTTTTATGTTAGGCTCAGTACAAAAAAAAGTGGTGAAAAAAAAAACTTAATTCGGGGGTAAAAACATCAACAAAATATATAAAACTGAATACCGTAAATGTTATAATTTCAAAATTTTCTGCCAGACTATTATCTGATGGTGTCGGTTTTTCTGAGTTCTGTTTTGGGTCCTGTTTTCTGCGCGGCCTCTGTAATTTTCTCCCTGTCTTTCCTGCACTATCCTGCAACAAAATTTTCTATTGATATAATATTGTAGAAGTGACATAATAATATGACTCTAAATTGCAAAAAAAAAGCAGTTACATTACAAGTTACAGGAATCGGTTAACATCGGACGCGCAGGTTTGCCCGAAGTTATCCAATGAAATAATTTTAATAAGAAAAAGTCATAAATGATAACGAATATACTGTAAAAATAACTTTATTATTAAAACCATTTGATTCAAATTATAGAAATAATATTTTACACTTAAACAGAAATTATGTTTTTTGAAGAAATGACGTAATTTTTTGGTAAAACAACTGCAAGGTTTTTAATTATAAAATTTTTTTTATTTAAAATTTGATACATTTAGTACGTTACAACGCGGCGCGGTGTCAAGTTTTAGGGACAATATAATATTTTTTATTGGACGCGCTACCGTCAACATGACAAAGCTTAGATTTTATAATATACAGTTGAAATATAAATTGTATTTTTTTTATTAAGTATATTTATTAAGTATATAAGTAGTCCCCCGCCGCGTCTGTTTGTCTGTCTGAACGCGATAAACTAAAGAACCACCGAACGGATTGGCATATGGGTGACACTAATTGACGAAGTGATTCAAGAGAAAGGTTTACGTGCATAATTTATTAATGTTTTGTGCATATTAGTTGAAATATGACGATTATTGTCGAAGAAGTCGGAAAAAAATCAAGCCGGCTGGGAGCTTTCATCGAAAACGCTGCCTAATCCTTTTGAGATATGACAAAATAATGTATGGAAGAATTGTGTCTCTTTTATAAGACTAAAGAAAATCCCGCGATGGTATATGTCTATATTTTATGGATAGCTTACTATACCTATTTTTATGTTAAAAAAAATGGTGTCATATGATGAGGTAATTGGAAAGCTATTTATACGGATACAGTATTAATCCTTATCAAATTAAATACGTGATTTACCTTCAGCATTTCATGCAGATTATGATTGCCCTTTACACCATACAATTTAAATTAATATCTTAAGAGATATGGCGAAATAAAAACTACCGCGCGGCGCGTGGCGCGGCCCTATATTGGCATGATACCGACTAGACACGCGTGATATAAAGTTAGGCAGAAGTTATCATGTTGTATATGAAGAAATATTTTAGACTACTTTTATGTATATATTCTCTACTTTTTCAAATATTTGCAGAATTGGAAGCAAAATACTTTAAAAATACTCCAAGTAGGTCTCCAAGTAAATCTAATTAAATATAATCCACATGTTCGACGCACCAAAGGAGATACAACAACGACGACAGAAACAACACTACGGCTTAAATGCTCTGCTACCCGTGCGAAGCCGGGGCGGGTCGCTAGTTGGTATATATAGAAATTACTAGTTAGGTTTATTTATTATTCTTTTGGTAACTATCCACAATCAATACAAAAAAAAAAGAAAAGTAAATATAAAGCTAGAAGCAATAATGAAAAAGAATATTAAAATAAAAATCATGTATTCAAGTTCTCCTTAACTGTATATCTAATAAATTTATAATTATAATGGTCATATTCCTTCCATAAACTCCACATCACTGTCACTTTCAGCTTCTGACTCAGTATCTGAAGTGACATTTATTGAAAAACGTTCAATGTGGTCGTCAATTAACACTTCTTCCAATATTTTGTTTTTAAAATCTATTGCGCGATCGCAAACTTTTTTACAGTTATCTGGGCCAATTAGTGAGACTTTCTCCAAAACAAGTTTTTTAATTTTAGGCATAGAGCTTAAAACATTTTTAGTGCCCACATAGTTTTTTATTTGGGCCCATATGTTCTCTATTGAGTGTAAATCAGGCGGCAATCGTAAAACTTCAACATTGTTCTTTTAAAATTTGATCAATCATATATGCTGTGATTGGCCTTTGTATTTTTTTAAAATATCATATAACTCCGGTTGTAATAAATTTTCATCAAAAGAAATGTGATGTTCACGTAACCAATCAATCAATTCCTGTTTTAAAGAATTAGAGTTAGGCACTTTATTGGTATAGTACTGTGGTACAGAGTATTGTTTATTATTAATACAGAATTACTTGGCAGATTAGGTATCAATTGTGTTTGTAACATTTTTTTATAATTTTCGCCATTCATCGTACTACTGTGATAATCCCCTGTTTTCTTTGATTCAAACATTAATAAAGCACCTTCAATGAACCCAGATTTACCTCCCGCGTGTACAATTATCAAGCAATCGCCTTTGGACACAGGTTTTTTGTAGCCATTTTAGAATCGTCTGACCAATGTTTGCTGCTTGAATTACTAGAATGAATATAGGATTGATCCATATAAATAATGTTTTTGCCAGCCTCTCGCATTTTACGTATTTCACGCATATATCTGATTCTTTGATACCTTATACCAAATTTTTGTATTAAAATGAGCCTATTACTTTTAGTCTTCCGGAACCGAAATCCTAATTTTATCGACAAGGCGCGAAGAGTGGTCATTATTCCTCCTTTAAAATTCAGTTCCTCCTTTACAGTTATTAGTATTTTTTAAGAGTTGGTAGCGTCTTAAATCGAATGTGGTAGTTATAAACTCTTTGTTTGATAGCTTGAAGATCAAAATCGTCTAAATTTAAAGATGTAGCCAATTTGGGTCTCCCACTTTTTTTCGGTGTTAATAGTTTATTAACAGTTGGTTGAGCTGAGGACTGCATAGATGTAGTAGCCATGGATGATGGACGTGTCTCTTTTTCTTTTATAATTTTACTGATGGTATTTATATTTATTCCGGTTGCTTTTACAGTGCGTTCTATAATTTTTCCAAAATATTCATTCGTAAAAGTTTTATTTTTTGCTTTTTTTACTTCTTCGGACATGTACTTGTACACAAGGTATATGATTTTCACGTGCTTGGTGACGAATAGATTTTCCTTTCTTACTAAAAGACATTATATAACTATTGGAAAAAATAAAAAAATTAGTAAATAATGAAAATTCAAGAAAACTAAGTTTTGTGTTGCTGACGGTACACAAAATAAAACGTATTCACTCTCTGAAAGGTTTGGAGGAACTGAGTCTACAATTGGTCGATTGAAATGTCTGTGCAACAAAAATTATAGTTCTGCGCAGGTACGTCCAGTCACGTTTCTTTTCTGATAGTAACTTATATTTCTGATCTGTATGAAAATTTAACTAAATTTTAATTTACATAATAAGGTCTATCGATGATACCTAACATCTAGAATTTTTTTGGATGCTTGTTCAAATTTCACCTTATATATTATGGAAAAAATCATATGTAAAAAAACTGAAAGAGGGAATAAAAAATCTTGGTTATTATAAAAATTTGGTTATCAAATGCAAGCTAGTGAGTAAGCAATTTCAAATACCTATAACATTTCTATGCTACTATTCTGAAACAAACCACATAAGAAAGCACCACACTGGATCAATCTGTTGTGGTTATTAGCTCACGTATCTTAGAAAAATTCCGAGTTTTTCTTTACAATTTTCAATATTAAAAAACAAAATATTTTAAATATTTCTCTTTCTCTTACTGTCTGCCTACTTAAACTTCTCAATGATATGACTTTGAATGAAAATTTACCTTTTCCGAGGATTCCTTCAGTTTTTCTTTTTTTTGACAATTGTTTACAGATTCTACTACTGTTTTTTTAATTTGCAGTTTTATTGGTGTTTCCTTGTTTTCGGTTTTAACAGTAGAAAAATGCTCTTCATCATCTGATTCATATTTTATTATTTCATTCTCTTCTTTTTCATGTAAATCAAGCTCAATTTTAATATCATTGACTTCGTTTAAAATATTAGTTTCTATTTCAATGCTATAGTCCTGCTTGATATCAGCATATCCTACTGTGTAATTCTTAGGAAGACCATAAACAATTTTCGAACAGAGACCAAATGCCTGCCTGTCAATTGACTTTATATCATTTGTTGTTAGCTGCAATGAAACATTAAAATGACATTTGCGAATATAACATATTTTCAGAAAAAAAATTACACATGTGTATTGACTGTTGATGTACTGGATATACTTATGTACCCATATATGCGGATATGCACTGTAAAATAAAGTATGCATATCTAATTCATTTAGCCACCAACATATATGTACCTAGATACTAGACACGAAGATCCCCATACATTGTCTGGCTCATGGAAAGCAAATGAGAATGGCCAAACGCATCTGAAAATAGTCGATTGCAATTTTGTGGGGATGATTCTCATACAGGTGGCCTTTTAGTCTCATGAGACATGAGAGAAAATATTGAATTTTATAGACAATGTCCCATGAAACAAAACGTTAAGTGGTCCGAGAATCACCCCCCTGGTTCCATCGATCTTTCAAAATTTGTGTCTGAATCGCTGCACTGAATGAAATAACGAAAAGGGTAGGTGTACAGCAATGTAATAGATTGAAATGAGAAGAAACAACAATTATCGTTGTGCTTACCAACTGATTCAATTTAAAGACAAGCGTCAAATTTTCAAAAATTTAATTAGTAAAAAGTTAATTATTAAATTTTATAAAGTTATGTGTGATAAGTAATCACATCCACCTTTTTAGTTCCGGGTGTTGTTTATGCACTTTTTAAAAGCACAGTACCTACAGCATTTTTCTCAGACATTTTTCCAAAATACAAAATAATGTCAATCGACTACACTGACAGATGACTACTTCAAGCTTAGTCCCCGCACCGCGATGGGACTAATTTTCATGTAAAGTTTCATACTGTGGTACGTACAGTCTAGTACCTAGGTACATATAAGTCGGAGCATTTAGCATATCTTAATCACATTTTATAAGTTCATTAGTAGGTAAGCATAAAATTGTAAATGCAAGAGTAATGAAGAAATCAAACCTAGTATCAAAATTAATTAATTTTTCTAATTCCATATTAAATTTAACTTTGTATGTCGTGATAGCCAAATAATAGCGACCCCGCTTCTTGTTTAAAAGGTCATAGTTTGAATCCCAAGGCATGTACCAATAAGCATTTTTAAAGTTATCATCATCATCATCATCATCATCATCAGCCCGTGTCTCTCCACTGCAGGATATAGGCCTCTCCCAAGGCTCGCCACCACACACGGTCTTTCGCATCCAACTACCTCCGGTATGGTGCTTCAGGTCATCTGTCCACCTGGCCGGGGGGCGTCCAACGCTTCGCTTTCCGGTACGTGGCCTCCATTCGAGAACTCGTCTACCCCATCGGTTATCCGTTCTACGGCAAATATGACCGGCCCATTGCCATTTCAGCTTGCTGATCGCTTCGGCTATGTCGATAACTTTAGTTCTTTGACGGATTTCAGTGTTTCTGATTTTATCTATCAAAGAAACACCGAGCATAGCCCGCTCCATAGCACGCTGAGCAACTTTGAATTTATGGATCAGTCCTGCCGTGAGAGTCCACGTTTCGGCACCGTACGTCATTGTAGGTAGGACGCATTGGTTGAAGACCTTGGTCTTCAGACATTATGGTAGTGGCTACGAGAACAGATGACGAAGCTTCCCGAAAGCAGCCCAGCCCAGCTGAATTCTTCGGTCGGCCTCTTTGTTGAAGTTGTGTTTGCCTAACTGGACAGTCTGTCCTAAATAGACATAGTCTTGTACAACTTCTAGAGTCGCACCCTCTACGGTTACCGGTCTCGGGAGAATATGTTCGTTGAACATGACTTTCGTCTTGTCCAAGTTCATCCCGAGCCCCACCCGCCGAGAGGCGACATTGAGGCCGTTAATCATTCCGCTGAGCTCCTCCAGCGACTCTGCCATGATGACTATGTCGTCAGCAAAACGGAAGTGAGAGATGTATTCGCCGTTGACGTTAATGCCACAATATTTCCAGTCCAGCGTCTTGAAAACATCTTCCAAAGCGTTGGTGAACAGTTTCGGGGATATAACATCCCCCTGTCGTACTCCTCTTTGCAATTGGATAGGTTCCGTTCGCCGGTCCTGGACCTGGACAGCCATTGTCGCGGCTTCGTATAGACACCTCAACACCTCAATGTAACGACAGTCAATTCGGCATCGCTTCAAGGATTCCAGAACAGCCCAAGTCTCGACGGAGTCGAAGGCTTTCTCGTAGTCCACAAAGGCTAGGCACAGAGGTAGATTATACTCTTCTGTTTTCTGTATAATCTGCCTCAGCGTATGTATGTGGTCTACGGTGCTGTAGCCTTTTCGAAACCCGGCCTGCTCAGGGGGCTGAAATTCGTCAAATCTTTGGGCGAGGCGATTCGTGACCAATCTCGAAAACAGCTTGTACACGTGGCTGAGGAGTGAGATCGGTCTATAATTCTTAAGAAGCGTTTTATCTCCTTTTTTGAAGAATAGGATGACCGTACTCTCACTCCAAGCACTCGGCGCAACACCACTATGTATGACAGTGTTGAATAGCTTCTGAAGCTCTTTCAGGACTGGCGTTCCGCCTGCTTTCAGAAGCTCTGTCGTGATGCCATCGGCGCCGGGTGCTTTGCCATTTTTTAGCTGCCTGAGAGCTAATCTTACCTCGCCCAGGCTGACGTCGGGAATGTCATCTGTGTAGTGTCGGGTGAGCGGAGCTCTTCGATCACTGTTGTCGCGGGCAGCAGGGGGAGGTGCATGTACGGCATAGAGTTTTTTATAAAAAGTCTCAATCTCAGCGAGAATCTCTGGTTTAGAGGAGACGATTCTGTTGTCGCCAGTTCTGAGCTTCGTCAGTTGGCTTCTACCAAGCTGCTGAACGAACACTTTCGAACCTTTGTTCCGCTGGATCGCCTCTTCGATGCGTTTTGTATTGAAGAGGCGGAGGTCCCGTCGTATCAGCCTCTTGATTTTCCTGTTCAGAGCCAAGTCTGACGATACTCCACGTAGCGACTTCTCACGTCTCTCTCGCATGAGATACCGTGTCTCGCTGGAGAGTTTAGACTCTTTGCCTTTGCACCTGGATCTAAAATGTTTGCTGCCCACTTCTCTGACAACATTGATCAGATTGTCCGCCATGTCGTTAACATTCGCCATGGTTTCCAGCGCGTCGAATCGGTTTCTCAACTTCATTTGAAAAGCCTCGGAGCCTGTGTCGGCTTGGGACGGTGTCGGTCGGAGCTTGAACTTTATCAGACGGGCTCTTTCAAGCCTGTAGTTGATATTCAGAGTGCCTCTGACTAGGCGGTGGTCGCTTCCAGTATTAAACCTGTTGATCACTGAGACATCTCTGAATATGCGCTTTTTATCCGTCATGATGAAATCAATCTCGTTCCTGGTCACTTTATCTGGGCTTTGCCAGGTCCACTTCCTCTGTGGCGCCTTCCTGAAGAAGGAGTTCATCAGGAACAAACCTTTCATTTCGAGGAAGTTTGCCAGCATTTGCCCTCTATGATTTCTCCGTCCGATGCCGTATGGCCCCATCTTTGATTCGTCGCTTTTCTGTACTCCCATTTTGGCGTTGAAGTCCCCCATAACAACGGTGAACTGAGTCGGGCTTGCATGACGCATAGCTTTCGCTATGTCGTCATACACTGCCCTGACTTCGTCGTCCGAGTGAGTCGAAGTTGGAGCGTATACCTGTATAACCTTTAGGCGGTACCTGTCGGTTAGTTGCAGTACAAGGTATGCTACCCGGGTCGACACACTGGAGATCTCCACTACGTTGTTGACAAGGACTTTGTTGACAAGAAACCCGACACCACCTTGGGAGGGCTGATCGCCTTCTCGAAAGTAGAATAAGTTACCAGAGCTCAGGATTATCGTGTCCTCCCCCTGTCTTCGGACCTCAGATAACCCAAGGATATGCCTTTTTATCCTGCTCAATTCTACTTCCAGCTCCTCAACGTGCTCGTCTCGCATCAGAGTCCTGTTATTCAATGTTGCTACAAATAAACGTTTATTTTGGCAGCCGAATCGTATCCGGGGATTCTTCGCACCCCCTGCCCTTCCGTTACCATGACCGCTGCCGTGGCCAGGAATAGAAGGGCCGCCGGAGACTAGGGGCCATTGTGTGTTTTTGTGCTGCATGGGGAGGGTTTGCCAATAATCATCACGCTTGGCAGGCGGGTTGGTGATCGCAGTAAATAGTTTCACAGAGAGATGGTGATCGCCTATCTTCTGCTAACCAGGGTTAGTCGCCTCTTACGACACGCTTCCCGGTGGCGGTGGGAAATTGTATTCTTTGCCGTTCCCACACGGCGTGGGAACGTTTAAACGTTTAAAGTTATGTATAAATATAATTGTCACTGACTCTGGGCCTCAGAGAAGCACGACTTTTATATATTCTTAAGTTTAGGTGACAATTTTTTGGGGAGGTACCTGAGGCACACTGAGGAGTTGTGATTTTTAGCTCAGGCACCCATGCATTTCTTAAACTGTAATGTAAACTTAAAATGACTAAACAATCTGTAAAGAAATTTGGTCTCTTTCACAATACCAACATATGTCAGAATAGTATGAGTATGTGTAAAATAGGTAAATGAGACATACTGTAATTTATCATACTTAAAATAAAGGTTTTAAATACAGATTATTTTTTAAAAACTTAACCAAGGGATTCATCTGTAGATTTCAGTTTTGAGCTTTCCAGCACATGTCTAGTATTGACACATACATACCTGGCCTTTCATTTGAAGCATTTCATTCAATAGTGATTGGCTTTGAAGACACTTTTCTCTAAATGAATTATACTTTTTAATATGATGAGCACATTCATAACAAGCATATCGATAATAACGTGAAATGTTCGCCTGGAATAAGAAAATTTGCACTGTAATCAATTTTATTTGTTGTTGATATAATCTAAGCATTAAAAAAAAGAAAATACAAATTGAGTCATTTTACTGACCTCAAGTAAATTTCCCACAATCCACGTATAATCATCTTCAAGTGGATAGCCTTGCAGTCTGTACATTTTCACATCAGTGTTTAGGCATATTCCACACATTACCATTTCATCCATTGTTTCATCTAAATTCCAAACATATAATTCATTAATAAACAATAAAACCAAAAATGTGGGTAAAAAATGTAAAGCAGTTTTATAACAGCTGATATTAATATTTTATCACTGACTTGCTAGAACAATAGGTACCACGTTGGTAGCGCTTTCCAATGTAGCCTGCTGAAAAGTAACAAAATATTTAATAGGGCTTATGGGAGAGAGGTTTTGGAACCTCATGCAGTAAATATTTTTTAAGGAAATGAAAAAAAACTTATAAGGCTTATTAGTGGCTCGTCCCTCCACTCCGCTTCACTTCGCTTCTCGCATTATGACAAGCAAACCATAACCTAACCAATTTTTTTGAAATGATGGACCAGCAACCTATCTTAGGCAGATTTCAAATTGATCATTTTTATGAACACAATTTCCATCAGGCAACAATGGAAAGTCGACCCACCAGGTTTAATTTTAACGTAGATAGCGCTTTCCGATGTTACCTGCTGAAAAGTTACAAAATATTTAATCAGCATAAAGGGGAGGGGTGTAGGAACCTTATACAGTAAATATTTTTTTAAGGAAATGCGAAGAATATAAGGCTTAATGGTGGCTTGTCGCTCCACTCCGCGTCACACCTCGCGTTATCACAAGCAAACGCTAGATTTCAATATGATGGACCCTCAACCTATCTTAGACGGATTTCAATGCAATCATTGGTACAAACACAATTTTCATCAGGCAGCATTGGAAAGCCGACCCAATATTAAAGCTATTTATAAAAAAAAATAGAACACAGAATATATTGATAAATATATAAAATCATCTTCAACCCACAGCATAAACCTAGTTAATGTATTATAAATAACTTGTCACAATAGTTTTATCATTCTGCACAAGCAAACTTCAGCAAAGCTCGTCCGTCGGCACAAGCAATGAACTCAAATCACCTGAAATACCAATATGTAAATAATAATAAAAAGCAATAGGCCAAGAAGAAATCAGGAATTCAGGTAAAACAATTTTTGTCAAATTGTTGCGAGAGAAGTTATTAAAGAACCTGGAAAATATATTCTTTCTCCATAGAAAATTTATATAACAGAAATCAACGGATAGGAAATAGTATTGATAAATTATAGTTTGTGATAAATAAAAATTCAAGCTGCCGGACACCGCGGGCATCGCCGGGAACACAGAACAATTAACAATAACCAGTTGGACAGAAAACCAACTCCAAATAAAGTTTTTGTCGAGATACGCTGCCTACGTTAGGGTCTAACTCTTTCACACAGATGTGAAATAATATATATGTGAAAGAGATAGACGTCTAACGTAGGCAGCTGATCTGGACAAAAATATCGTTTGGAGAGTCACGGCCCTGGCCGGGAGTTTGCGTCAGTTGCGTTTCTGCGTTGCATTGCGTTGCTATGGTTGCTTTGCGTTTCTGACACATCACAGTGACACATGTCAATTGGGCATAGATATATAGAACGATATATTGATTTTTTTTTAAAATACGGGTATATTCGGTTTCAAAATATCGATTTCAGAATACGATACATCGATAAATTGTATTATTCCCTACCGATATATCGCAAGCTCGAAGTACCTGTCATCTCGACGTAGTACCGTACAGTCATCGTACAGTACCCGGCCGTAAATTTTGCACACGAGTTCTAGAATGCGGTTAGGTAAAAGAAAGTTTAAAAATAAAACTATAGGAATTCATATCGTTTTTTATTTAATTACAAAACTACGTTGTTTGACGTTATTATAATTAAATAAAAAATTATAAGATTTCTTATAATTTTATTTTTAAACTTGTTTTTACTTAGCCGCTTTTTAGAACTCGTGTGCATAACTTACGGCGGGGTACTGTACGCATATTACTTGCTTTGTGGTTTTTTGGTTTAGTATTAGATTTTTGGATGTACCTAAACATTTTCATTTTTTATCATATTAATGTTTTTTATATCAAAGTAAATTGAATAAAATTAGGGCAGAACGATAAAAAAAGGGTTTCTTCTGACAAAAGGAACTATTTTAAATCTAATGGTTATAAACATTAATTAGCGACTTTAATATATTTAAAAAAAATATTAAAAAAAAAAATAGGTTTATAAAATAATTTAGGGTCAGATGTCCTATTGTGAGCCAGCCAGATTCATTGAACCACCGCGATATTTGACTTGCTGTAAGAGAAAGCATGTAGCAGTGCAGTTTTCGAAAACTGATCAGAAAAGTAATAATATTGTATGTGTGTAATAAGTAGTAGTGAAGGCGCCCACGAGTTCTTCTTTGAACTTCGTCTGGGCTCACTCCTGAAGCGTGAGCGTTTTAGTGGACTGTATTTATAGGTATAGCGAGGGGCGATAGCGAAAGGAGAGGAAAGACTAAAGGGACTGACCTTGACGCAGCAACACACATATAAGTCTTCGCTGTCAGCCAGGAGCTCCTCCAGTCAGGCGGCGGCGCGGCACCAACACGTAATCGGGCACACTCCACAGTTTATATATTATAGCGTTTGTTACACAATATTATTAGGTTTTTATATGAGTTTTAGGCGATAAGCGATTATGCGTTTAGCGTTTTATATTTTCAGTGCGTCACATAGGAAAGACGACAGCGGACTGAATGTAAAGGAAAAAGCGGGTAGTGCGGAAACAAGAATCAGGGATGCGGCGTAGCCATTGCCCCCGGCCATTGAAAGACTCGCTTTCAATCGCACAAGGAAAAATGAAAGAAAAATATTAAAATAAACTTAAAATTTAACAAAGAAAGCGGAGAATAAATTAAATTAAACTATTTCTATTGCGTGGGTAGAGGACAGAGACGCACGACTGGTCTCTTGTAAATTCCAGTTGCAGTCTTAACTGACGCAACACGGACTACTCCGTCGACTCCTGGGAATGTAGAAACTACTACGCCCAACGGCCAATGAAGGATAGGGGTATCATCAGTCATTACTATTACAATCGTACCCTTTTCGATTGGTTTAGAAGGTGTATTCCATTTCTCACGCGTTTGTAAAAGATGTAAGTACTCTAACTTCCATCTTTTTGAAAAAGATTGTACCATATTATCCAAAAGCTTATATCGTTTTACTAAATTACTAGAAAACTCCGTCTCATCTACAAAAGGTAAATGTTTTACTGGACTTGACATTAAAAAATGCGCGGGCGTTAGAGCAGAAGGCTCCGATGGATCAGAACTCAATAGCGTAAGCGGACGCGAATTCAGTACGCACTCTATTTGCACCAATACTGTCAACAATTCTTCATATGTTAAAATCTGCGAACCTATTACGCGAAACAAATGAGTTTTAAACGCTTTGACGTAAGTCTCGACATGTCCATTAAAATGAGGACTGCGTGGAGGTATGAGTTTCCAGGTGGTTCTGTTTTCTGCTAACTCCTTTGCAAATGAAAAATTGTAATTTTCAGAACATAAAAATGTATAGAGTTCCTTAAGCGTATTTTTTGCTCCTATAAACGTCGTACCGTTATCAGAGTACATACACGAAACCGCACCCCGTCTGGCAAGAAAGCGTTTAAAAGCTGAAATAAATACGTGCGTTGTCAGATCTGAGGCTATCTCTATATGCACAGCGCGTGTTACGAGGCACACAAATATGCACAAATAGCATTTTATAGGACGAACACCGCGTTTTCTATAAGGCGTAATGCTGATTGGACCTGCATAATCTACAGCTGTATGCGTGAAAGCTTTAGTTTGCTGTACACGACAAGCTGGTAAATCAGACATTATAGGAAATGTATTTTTTGGATTAACCTTAAAACAAAAGTAACATTGATGAACAATTTTGCGAACGGTGTTTCGACAAGATAAAATCCAATAGCGTTGTCTAAGTATAGACATAAGTAATTGCGGCCCAGTATGACAATGTTTCTCGTGATAATATTTTATTATGAGTTCGACAATATAGTCCTTTCGAGGTAATAAAATAGGATGCTGCTGATCATAGGATAAGTCTGCATTACGCAGGCGTCCACCAACGCGCAACAATCCGTATTTATCTAGAAATGGGTTTAATTTTCTGATTTGAGGCGAACAATTTTTATTTGAAATTAAACATTTTATATCGTCAGCGAAATATTTAGATTGCATAACCTTAATTATTTGAATTTCAGCGAAATCAAATTGTGAACTGGTAATTACTTCAGCGCGAGGTAGTTTCTTTAAAAAGCGATAAATGTAAACAATAGAGCGAAGTAAAGCGTTCCACGAAGAAAAGCGTTGTGATAGCGTATACAAAGTATGAGGTTCTTCTTCGGCCGACGTAGCCAAAGCGATTACCTTTGATTCGGGTACTTCTATATTATCAGAAGGTTTGAAACTTTTAATAGGCCAACTTTCAGGTTCTTGCTGTAGCCATGAGGGACCGTTAAACCATAATGGATGGTCAATTAAGCGTAAAGGTGTGATACCACGAGACAAACAATCACTCGGATTATCGACTCCATTTACGTGATAAAAATGTCGCGGAGGAAGCGTATCAATAATTTTTGTAATTCGCGTAGCAACAAATGTTTTAAATTTATGCGGAGACGAGTGGATCCAGCATAGAGTCACCATTGAATCGGTGAAACAATAAATATCGTCAATATTATGACGAGGAGCGTATGTGTCGATGACTAGACGCGTTAATTTAGCCATAAGTAGCGCAGCGCACAACTCCAAGCGAGCGATAGAAACAACTTTAAGAGGCGCTACTTTAGATTTCGCGCAAACCAAACGTATAATAGGCGGGTTGTTAGCGTTAGATACGCGTAAATAAATAACTGCGCCATAAGCTTTTTCACTAGCGTCAGAAAAAGCGATTATAGAAATTTTTGAATTTCCAGTTACACCTAAATGACGCGGGAATTTTAATTTAGCTAATTCAGGAAGTTCGGAAATATATTTATGCCAAATTTCAGCAATGTGCGGCGGCGTTGGTTCGTCCCAGTCCAATTTCAAAAGCCAAAGCTGCTGGATGAGAACCTTAGCAAATAATATGACCGGCGCGATAAACCCAATTATGTCATATTGACGAGCGATGACGGACAAAATATTTCGTTTCGTACATAGTCGCTCCTCTATGGACACGACAAAACTAAATTCATCAGTAGACGGAGACCACTGAAGTCCCAAAATCTTTAAATGTTGATCCTGTTCAAACTGAACAGCCGAACGGTAGCGATAAGACTCGGACAACGAATCTAACAATTCAGCAGAATTACTAGACCATTTTACCAAATCAAAGCCCCCGGCCTTGAAGAGACCCAGCAACTCATTCTTAAGTTTGAGTGCGTCAGGTAGCGCGGGAACAGAATAACACACGTCGTCCATATAGGCGGCGCGCGGTACGAGATCCGCGGCGAGCGGGTATGTGTCTTGTTCTTCGGCGGCCAATTCGCGTACGACACGCATAGCGAGATAGGGACTGCTACGTAATCCAAAACAGACGCGATTGAACTCATACGTGACGAGAGGTTCCGTAGAGTTGTAACGATAGAGTATTTTTTGAAATTTGCGATGTTCTTCCTGAACCAAAATTTGCAAATACATCTGCTTGATGTCTGCTGAGAAAGCTATACTATAAAAGCGATACATGAGTAATATTAAAAATAAGTAATTTTGTAGATTTTGTCCTGTATATAATATGTCGTTGAGTGATAGGCCAGAAGTGGTTTTGGCACTCGCGTCTAACACTATACGCAACTTCGTCGTGGTTTTGTCTTGACGCACGATGGCGTGGTGAGGGATGTAATAACCACTTTCAATATTATCATCATAAACTGGAGAGATATAATTTTTATCTAAATATTCTTTGATAACCGCGTTGTATTCTAAGCGCAAAGTAGGCGAAGCATTAAGTTTTCGTTCCAAAGAAAAATATCTTATAGTAGAGGTGACAGTCAGCAAGCGAACGGAAAACAACCGAACAAAGAATGACAAGACGTTTAGGGGCCCGTGAGATATGGTTCATTGCTATATACTCCCCGTCTAGACCATGAGAACGTCCTCGCTCGTGGGCTAGCAGATGATTCTAAATTTTGACGACGAGGGCGCCCTCGCTTACGTTTAGGTACGAGTGGAGCCGGGATATCCTCATCACGACCATGAAAATGTTTTAACTCACAGACGTAGTGTTGATGGTCACTACCGACTATAACTGGATGTCCGTCTATATATCCACGAAAACGATCTAGAGCCCAAACGACTGCTAAAGCTTCTCGTTCAGTGATATTATAGTTACATTCAGCCGGTGTGAGAAGACGACTAGCGTATTCAATAGGCTTTTCTTCATTCTTTTCCTCTTGTAAAAGAATTGCTCCAAGGGCGTAGTTACTAGCATCTGTTCTTAAAATGAAGGGCTTACTATAGTCCGCTTGGATGAGAATCGGTGAGATGGTCAATAACCTCTTTAATTCGTAAAAGGCTTCATCTTGGTCTGGGCCCCATTGCCATGGCTGATTTTTCCGAGTTAGCTTTGTAAGCGGCTCAGCAATTTGAGCGAACCTCGGTATAAACTTACGGAACCATGAACATGTTTGAACGAACGTCCTCAGATGTTTCAACGATGAAGGCTTCTTCATATCTAGAATCGCCCGAATTTTATCATCATCAGCTGAAATACCATCTTGAGAAATAATGTGACCCAAGTATTTGACCGTTTCTCTCGCAAAAACGCATTTCTTACGATTAAGACGTAAATTATACGTACGGACATGTTTGAAAACAGCTCGTAAATCTTTTATGTGTGAAGAAAAATCTTCAGAGATAATAAGTAAATCGTCAAGATATGCTAATACTGTTGTGTCTTTTAACGTCGAACTGGATCTAAACTTATCAATTAGACGTTGGAACGTTGCGGGAGCGTTTTTCAGGCCAAACGGTAATCTTTTAAAACGAAAAGTTCCAAAAGGTACAGTGAAAGCAGTTTTGTCCTGATCGCTAAGTTTAACAGGTATTTGCCAATAACCAGCTCGTAGATCGAGTGTACTCATTACACACCCTCTCTTTGAAGACTGCAATAATTCATCGATACGAGGCATTGGATAAGTATCGGATTTCGTGATAGAATTTAATTTACGATAATCAACACAAAAACGAAAAGTTCCGTCGCGTTTTGGTACTAATAAAGCTGGAGCTCCCCATGCTGATTCGCATTCTTCGATGATGTCGTCAGCGAGCATCTTTTCGATTTCGGATTTCATGATTTCCTTTTTCGCTGGTGTTAAACGGTAAGGCGGTACAGCGACGGGAGGATGATCACCTGTATCTATATGATGTTCAGCATATGGTGTAGGCCCTCCCCCTAGACTAAAGATATCATTAAATTCTACGAGAAGTTGGGCAAGAACATCACGTTCGCATTCTGGAAGGTTAATACCTTCTTCCGACCGAAGAACATCAACGGCAGCAAACGAAGTACGAGGCGCTTCAGGTTCCAAACGAAGTTTGTATTTCTCATTGTGTTTCTCCGAGAAGTACCAAAAAGATTTGCCAAAGTTAAGAACTAAATTAGCTTGAACTAAGAAATCAATTCCTAACAAAGTTTCATTATTGCGCGCATCTGGAAAAATTATGAATTGGACCAACAAAATCTTATGGACAAGTGTCACTTCTACTACAGTAGTGAAAATATTCGTTAATTTATTTGAGCCGTCAGCGAGTTTAATATTTTTGGCTGATTTTTCCATAGGATGTCCATTTTCCAGAAGAAGAGTATATAGCGTATAACCTGCAACACAGCCTTTAGCTGCGGAATCTACTAAAGCAGTCCCCTTCGCGCCTAAAATTTCAATTTCCAAAATTGGACGGCGACAGGGCATGCTTGGGAAAAGCAAAGAGTCAGTCATACATTGGGACTTTCCCTTAACACAACTCGATAAACAGCAAACTTCAGTTGTCAGCTTTTCCTTCACATGATTCTGACCATGCAAGTTATAATTATTATGCACGCCATATGCAACGCAATTCACATTATCAATATTATTAAATAAACAATCAGCAGAAGCGTTTACATTATTCGATGTACAATGTAAAAAATTCATTGGCTTCTGGTCTATAGATGTCAGCTCATTGTCTACATCGACGCTTACAAGCTTACTAATATTACTATTACAATCATCTTTGTGCACAAAAACACAATTATTATTAGTATTTTCAGGTAAATATTCTACATTCCTATCTTTTTGTTTAATTTTAAACAAAGAGGCATTACAATTATTAACAAGAGGAACAAAGCTATCTTTTTGATTGACAAAAGAATTATTATATACACTTGAACAAATAGTATCTTTGCCCTTACACTGGCAGTTATTATTTATAAATAATTTACAACTATCACACTGAGGTGACCACGGACGTGGCCAGCTTGACGTGGTATGTTGACAGAAATGTTTTATATTGTTTTTAATATTACATGATTCGGTATCAGACACAGCGGTAGTACCAGTCGCATTCACCTGCAGTGTGGTATTTGATGAACTAGAAAACATAGTACTATGCAAATTCGTATTATCTAAGGCACAAAAAGCATCATTACGTTGCTGTGACTTAATGTTACACTTTTTGCAATTAGCACGTAAAATACCAACACTTCCACAACCGTAACACGTTATTTTATCACTTAAATTCTCAATGGGTCTATTTTGATAGTTTGTAATATTATTTTTATTCTGCAATTTTTGGCAATTGTCACGAGTATGACCGTACTTTTTACAGTAAGTACAAAAACGTCTTTTACCTTTAGAATTGTAGATCGGTGGTACCTCATTAGAATTAGGTTCTACCTGTTCAAGCGACTCCAAGTGGGCGCTTGGGCTAGAATCGGAGGCAATCGGCGGTGTGCGAATATTATGAGTGGGCCGTGCGGGTGACGTATGCATCGGTTGTGTGGACGACGATGATGCATGTGGCGGCGGTGGCGTGAGATGCGCCCCGCGCTGCGGACGCGTGATCTGTGGCGTGATGCTTGAGGTAGGCCACGGAGGGTCCTCCTTCATCGTATCCTCAATAACTCGTGCTTTTTGTAGGAACTCATCGAATGTTTTAACGTCTTCGCGCAGAAGCCTTTTCCTTATATTTTTGTGTATAAGGCCGTAGATCATATCTAGTTGCACTTTCTCCGATAAATCGCCGGTAGGAATTTTAGCGAATAAGGCTCGCTTTTTCGCTACAAAAATATCCGTGTTCTCAAATTGATCTTGTTCCGAAGAAAATATTTCTCTGTATAATTTCGACGGTGGTTTTCGTACACCAAATGCGCTTCTCAATTTCACAATGGCATCTACAAAAGTATTGGTCGAAGTTTTGATTCCTTGCCACCATGTGGCGGCGTTGCCGGTGAGTAGCATTGATAATCCGCGGATCGCATTTGCGTCCGTGATGTCGACGCAATCTTTGTAAGTTTGGATAGCATCTAAAAATGGTTCTAATTCTTCGCCGGTGGAACCACTAAAACGAGCAGGGCATTGCGAAAAGTTTCGTTGCTTATCATCATGCACGTTAGTACTTCCATTGGTAGTAGATGATTTAAATTGTTGTAACATTTGTTGACATATTTCCGCTTGAGATCGCTGCAGGGACGATAATAATGTGGAAAAATTTTCTTCCGACATTATGACAGACCGACTCATCGGTTGTGACACTGCATCTTCAGGTACAGGTTCCGGGGGATCTGGTGAAGTTTGATGTTTACGATTTCTCGTCATGTTTGCACATGCAAAACAAAAAACTAAGCACACGACTAGGAACCAGAAATCCAATACGAATTTTCAATTGTTGCACGAATTCTGTCAAGCGTGGAACGCCATTTTTTTATATCTGACATTTGGCCATCACACGGCGTAGAAAAATTTCCACGTAATTAGTTCGTTATAGAAATGCTAGAATTCAATACTGAAAACTAATATATTTATTGAATTAGTACTAAAACTTACATAAGGGAATTAACGAATACAACACGTTGGGCGCCAAATTATAGTAGAGGTGACAGTCAGCAAGCGAACGGAAAACAACCGAACAAAGAATGACAAGACGTTTAGGGGCCCGTGAGATATGGTTCATTGCTATAATCTATTTTTAGCGATTGTATACGAGTCACCCAAAGAAGCAGAGTCGCGCGAAAAGGGAAGCGCGACGCTGTAGCGTCCAGACTTGTCTCGCGACAAATTATCTATAAATATAATTTCGCATTCACGATCCTCAGCATTAAGGACAGGCGCGGTATGAACTTCTTCAAGTTGCCAAAATTTTTGTAAAATCGTATTTATACAGGGTTGAGTAACAGCGCAACAAGCAAGAGATATGTTACTGGGATTATTTTCAATATCTACATTGCCTATAATCATATAACCGAAGACAGTCTCGAAAGCTGTCGGCATACCCGGAGGCCCCGTTACACGGCCCGACAGTAAAATTTGTGAAAACATCGAACCCCCCAACAAAAGATCGATATCACCCGGAACCGAGTAATATTTATCAGCGAGCGTAACATTATTTAAATAGGTAAATGAAGTAGTATTTATATGAGCGGTAGGTATTTTATCCGTAATTCGATCGATTACAAAAGCGTTAATAGAATATTTAATATTTTTATTTATTAATGATGACATTTAAGTGTTAACATGCCCTTAATTGAACTAGCGGAGCCACCTATGCCCTTAACGACAGATCTAGTAATTTTATTATAGCGTAAATTTAATAATTTGCAGCAATCTGCGGTTATGAAATTATTTTGTGAAGCTGTGTCCACTAGACCTCTAATAGTATGTAAGTTACCCAAGTTATCTTCAGTGTTTAATTGAACAGTTCCTAATAAACAAGTGTTCAAGCGTTCAGAACTAGATTTAATATTACAAAGAGATATTTTATTATCGTGTGACGCATCCACTGTGGGCGCAGGCGTCTGAAACCGGTTAGCGGGGCCGCCGGCGGCAGCGGAGTGCTTCAGCGTTTCAGAGGACTCCGCACGAACGTTTACGGTTTGCGGTTCCGTATGCGACTTCATTTTTCTACATAAAAGTGAATGATGTTTGCATCCACAGTAGCGACATAAAACCGTAGATTTACAAGCGAAACTTACATGATATAAACTCAAACAATTAGAACATCCATTTCGTTTTTTAATAAAATTAACACGATCATTAATTGAAAGGCGTTTAAAAGAATCACATTTATATAATTGTGTATGTGTGGTTTGTTTACAGCACACACAAGCATTATCCACTACGACAAAGGAATGCGTAGGCTTCGAGTAATTTTGTTCTGCGTTATTTTTACCATACTTCTTTGGCGGGGCAGAAGTAGTAGATATAGAAGAAGGCGTACGATCCAATATTTTGGATTGTTCATGAAGAAAACCGATTAAACTATTATACGTAGGTATGGATTCGTCACGTTTTAACATTTCAAAGGCGCGCGATGTTTCCGAATCCAGTTTCTTAAGTGCTACGTGGAGTAATATGAAATCCGTCAAATCAGACAATTTCAAAGATTTCAAACTAGCGACCGCGGCGGCGAATTTATCTAAAAATAATTCTATATTTTTTGAAGAAGCGTAACTAGCAGCTTTAAAATTTAATAATTGATCCAAATAAGCGGAAGCGAGACAACGTTTATCCTCATATTTTTTAACCAAAGTTGACCAAATCTTTTCGTAATTTTCCCCAGTGGGAGTGATTCCGGAGCACACCGATAAAGCACGACCAGAAAGTTTTCCTATTAAGTATTGCACTCTTTCGTGATCTGTATCTTCAAAGGCGTTTTTTGCGTAATTATAGATGTATTGCAACCGACCAAACATTGATTCACGTTGCGCAGTTAACATAGTTATTTGTATTTTAATATCTGCCTCTTGCAGTTTTACTTTACCTTTTGTAGGCATATTTGAAGTTAAATATATTTATAGAATCAATAGAATTAAAACTGAAAACGTAAGAAACTAGACGATTCAATAAATGTCGCAATTACTGCCTGTAACATGCACACGCGGCACGCACACACAAGGTACGTGCGTAGATGCGACGCGATGTTTACCTACCTACAAAGCGAAATAATTATAAATTCTTAGATAAAATTTTGATATAAAATAATTTTATATTTATATAAAGCGTTTCGTGCGAGAAATGGAATCTACCTTGTTCAGTAAAGACTGACAGAGTAAGAATAGCGTAGTTTAAAAGAATTGTATGAAGGGAAGCGTGCAGCGAGTTATTTTAAAACTTTTGGTAAAGACCAGAATTTTATGAAGCGAGCGTGTTCAGAAGAACAAATTATTTTTTAAACCTTCGGTTCGAAGGAACATATTATTTTTTAAACCTTCGGATCGAAGGACCATATTATTATGAAGGCGCCCACGAGTTCTTCTTTGAACTTCGTCTGGGCTCACTCCTGAAGCGTGAGCGTTTTAGTGGACTGTATTTATAGGTATAGCGAGGGGCGATAGCGAAAGGAGAGGAAAGACTAAAGGGACTGACCTTGACGCAGCAACACACATATAAGTCTTCGCTGTCAGCCAGGAGCTCCTCCAGTCAGGCGGCGGCGCGGCACCAACACGTAATCGGGCACACTCCACAGTTTATATATTATAGCGTTTGTTACACAATATTATTAGGTTTTTATATGAGTTTTAGGCGATAAGCGATTATGCGTTTAGCGTTTTATATTTTCAGTGCGTCACATAGGAAAGACGACAGCGGACTGAATGTAAAGGAAAAAGCGGGTAGTGCGGAAACAAGAATCAGGGATGCGGCGTAGCCAAGTAGTAATGTTTTTTTTATTCCTTTTTTTATATTTTTTTATTTATTTATATTTATTTAGTACTACTCACTCAGAAATGGTATCTAGTGAGTGTTGCTGTAATAAACATTTTTGGGGTTGCCAATTTATGTTATTCATAAATTATCTTTGCACAAGTTTAAGAAATAGGCTACTTCTTGTCTCTCTGTTTGGCCGTCGGGTCTGGCCTACGAAACGGCTACACCGATTTCAATGAAACTTGACAGACAAAAGGAGGTTATCAAGGGTTACATAGGTTTTTTTTTGTAGGTATATAGAAAATCGTAGTGTTTGTCTGTTTCGGCTAATCTCTGAAACTGGTCGTTTATAAGCGACAGACAAAAGTAGTCTATGCCATTCTTGCCTTTTTAATAAAATCGGTTCAGCTGTTTCAGGGATTAGGCGAAACAGACAGACACTACAATTTACGAAACAAGGTGAAATTATAACAACCATTCAAAAATATAATGATCTTTGGTAGCTGTCTTGTTTCCTTTAAGTATCTTCTATAGAAAAATATTGAGACATGACTACACAACTTTTCTTAAAAAAATAATAACTCGTCTTCATTCACGCCCGCTGCACGCTCCGCCCCGTTTCGATGTTTTGTTCAGGTCTCGGGCGCGTCGTGAAAAAGAAAGCAACCAAACGTTATACACTAACACTGTAGATAAAATAATTTATTATGAAAATTTAACCTATAGGTATTTATTTGTGCAATGAGGTCTATTGATGATATAGGTGTGGTACCTACCTAACTTCTAGATTTTTTTTTTATGGTTGTTAAAATTTCAACCTGTATGTAGAAAAAACCTATGTCACTCCTGACAAACTCCTTTCTATGTCTGCAATGTTTTATTGAAATCAGTTTAGCCGATTCGGAGATCAGTCCGGACGGACAAACAAGCAGAGACAAAAAATATGCTATGTCCTTCTCCAAGGTCTAATATATCTACAAACTACAAATGCCTTGCAACAACAATTACTTGTTTTGAGAGAATATCATCTTCGATATATAGGAAATAATATTTTCTTTGTTCAAGACAGTTTTTTCTGCGTAGGCACAGAGCTATTGTTTAGGAACGTTGCGTGTAGTCCGAGCCTTGGTATCAGTCAGGCTATTAGTTGGCATATTTTTCCATTTAAACGATAAGTAAACAGAGATATTCATTGAAAATAATAAGTCAGTGTTAAAAACGACTTGTGGCATCGTGTTTATTCGTAACTAGCAAGGTACGTTGATATTTTCAGCGTAATCGTTTTTCGTTTCACGTAACAATCTTGACACGTTTGGGTGGAAATCACAGTATTTTTTTATCATTTTCCGAGTAGGTTCGAGGATTTGGAGTCCGGAAGATCCCGGAGAACTATAATTATACCTGTCATGGTCACTTTAACCGCATGCTAGCTACCAGCAGGTCCGGCGAGATTGATTACGTAGAACCTAGGGAAAGGAAGAAACTGCAAAGGAACGGTACATCCCCGTAGAACATTATAAAATAAAACTAGCTTGGTATATATAACCATATTAACACAAACCGAAATGAGATATAATAAACATTCATTCTATTCATAAAATCCACTTATAACACGCGAACGAAGTCGCGGGAAGGTGCTAGTATATAATAGGTACTCTTATTTCTATTTTGTACTGAATACTATTTACAATTTCATATTTAGTTAAATCCTATATTTTCAATTATTAAATCATGACATCTTGTCAGCTGACGAAGTAAATCGGTCTACGTGTGACAGATAATACCATAAAGGTATATATACTAGCGTAAGAGAGGAACACAGTGTGCGAATGACATCCAGATCTTTGCGGAAATCCTACACGCGAGAAAGAAATGCAAGAAAATCTGACATAAAACCTCTTTGAACACATTTAGTTTTATTCTGAGCATTTAGTCTTCATTACTCACTTGTCAAAATAAGGTCCAGCTTTGTTTTCTATTTTGTGTTATAATCGTTTTGAATTCTACAAAAATTAATTCTTGTGATAAAAATGGTGTCGTGTTCAGTTTTAAATTGCACTGTAACATATGTTAATAATCCAAATAAAGAGATATTTCACTGGTAAGTACTGCCAATAACATATTGTTATCTTAATGCTTATTTTTATAAAAAGCGATCCTAAATTTACTTGGTTATACCTCAGTAGTATACGGTAAATACTTTATTTTGTAAATAATTTGTTATTTTAAACAATTATGTGTACGATACAAAAATATTGTGTAAAATTACAATGTAACAATTAAGCATAGGGATTGCACAAAATCTATCGATATGTCGATATTTTCAAATATAAATATTTTTTAAATTTGATATTACCTAATTGCACCTGTTCCACTGGAATGATGTCGTTAACTGTTTTTAAACATATTGTGAGGTTTATTTAGCCTGGCAGCACATTGTAAGAGAAAGTATGACATCTATACATATATACTACACATAGGGTATATATGTAAATACAAGACTTTTTCAAATGAAAATATAAGATATATACACAATTAATTTTAATCGTCATTTATTTATGATTTAAAATCTAATGCTCTATTTAATTTTAATCGTTATTTATTTATGATTTAAAGTCTGACGTTCTATCTGTTCTCTGATTATGAACGTCGTAAATAATTTAACTTTGAATGACAAAACTACTGTATACAATAGTTTAACCTCATTTTCCTCCAAGAAACTGCAGTGTTAAAAAATGCTTCCTGATAATGATGACTATTTCATAATATCCAGGTTTCCTGTAAACACGGAAAAATGTTAAATAGAACAGGTGGGACTCCTCGAAAACATTCTTTGGTTTACAGTAGACATTTTACGGATAACTGTTTTGTCTAACTAAATCACCGACGACTTTTGAAGAAAGGATCTATACCTACTGAATTTGTGCCGTTAGGGGTTTCTTTTTTTTCATATGTGCTTACTAAGTAGGTATATTAAGTAATATACTAATAATACTTAATATCTAAAGTCAGAGCATTTATGCCAACTGTAATTTCTGTACAGGGCAATCTGAAGACCAAGCGATCGGTGTCAGCGTACGTTTACCGGGATATATCACCAGGACCTTCAACTTTAGAGCCTAAACCTTTATTTCAGCACTAATATAAAATGGATTTGAAGAAAAAGTCCATCACAGTGAAAATATCAATTTTAGGCAAATTATCACTTTGTCTTTTACAAAAACTTGTTTTTTTATATTCAAATAAAACTTAATTACCTATTACATAAAGAAACAAAAAATATTATAGACTAGTCCAAGGCATCCAAGGCATAATTTGTGGTGTAGTGAGACGACGCGACACTCAATGGAGTAGACAATGTGACGTCATGGGCAGTAAAAAGCCACCAGTCAAACCACACGAAAATACATAATAATAATAATAACGTGCACATTACAACGTCGTGGCCCCAAACTAAGCATTAGCTTGTGTTTTGGGTACCAAGCGAAGACACCACATACATATAACAACCAAGACCTGGTACCAGTATCGATATTCATCATATAAATACTGACCCGACCTAGGATTTGAACCCAGACCTCCAGCTTCGTAGACAGGGTCGCTACCCACTAGGCTAAGCGGTCGTCAAATTAATAAATATCAATAATTTATTTCTCAGTCATTTATTGACGAATTTAAAAAAAAACTTTCACTGTTTTATTAGTTTTGGTTTATCTTTCAATTCTATCGAGTTTAATTGTATATTTTGAACATCATGAACTTCTCCATTGTAAATGTTTTTGTTTTGTACATTCTCATTTTTTTGTTTACAAAGAGTTAAAATTTTGTTCTTATGCGTTGCAACGTGACGTATTGTCATTAAAAATAAAAATCGTTTATTTATATTGTTTTATTTATTACTTGGCTTGTATTCAACTAAATATTAAAATTTCCATAATGATGTTAACGCTTTCTTTACTTCTGCAATTTTTTTATTATCAACTGTTAACAAAAAAAAAATATTTATTGGTGTAAAGGAAATGGCATTTGAATTGACTGATTGATGATTTGTCATTTTAAAAAACTAAAAGTTAGGAAAAGTTACTCAAAACAAAAATTATGTAGTATAGCAGATTCAAAATAATAAATAGGATTGCCGATTTCGACTTATGATAACGCGGTAATTTCAACGACACATTATCATGAAAGTACTACGTGCTATCGATAATATAAAAAACACCCATGCACATCACTAAAACTGGCTCAACCACATGTGAATTTTGCACACATACTCATTTCCGTTTCGGTCATGCGATGTTTAGATGTCAGTTGGTCTCCTACGCTAGTATATATATGTCTATGGATAATACGATGTTGTTAAATCTAATAGTTTCTTTCTTTCTTTCTAAAAGCACGGCTTGTAACTATAGAAGGCAGTGGTGTAGGTAAAGTTTATGCGCCGGAGAGTGAAATAGGCTACATTTTTTCTGTGGGATAATAAAATTATTCTTCCTGCTAAAATAGCTGATCGGATTTAGATGAAATTTTGTAGGTACCTAATAAGTTGTCTAAGGCGTAGAATAATAGGATAAATTTATCCCGGAAAAATACATGGTTCCTTTGGAATAGCTGTTCTTCATGCTAAAATGACTTAACGGATTTTTGAGATTTCTCGGTTAAGTTTCAAATTATTCTAGAAACTCGTGTCCTGGAGCGTCGCATTGCGTTAGCTGTCGCGACTCCTGGTACTATTGTGTAGTCCACGCGGGTGAAGCCGCGGGCCGAAAGCTAGTTATAAATACTTAGGTGTTACGCTTGACAAGAATTTTCAAAACAGTCTACTTAGCTAGTTTATCCAGTACGAGTATGGTAGGTAGCCGTAGTAAGCTAATCGATGCGCAACAAGCGCACACTTTATGTAATATGTGTCAGGCAGGTCATGACTTACGCGTGTCTATTTTTTGCATACGCCAGCCCATCGGTACTTAAACCTCTACAAATCATGCCGAGTAGATTCTGTACAGATGTATCAGAAAAGTAATAGGAATCGGTTAACATCGGATGCGCAGGTTTGCCCAAAGTTATCCAATGAAATAATTTTAATAAGAAAAAGTCATAAATTATAACGAAAATACTGTAAAAAACAAAAACTTTATTACTTAATACATTTTGTTCAAATTTTATTGCAAATTGCAGGTATGTCTAGTCACATTACTTTTCTGATAGATCTGTAGAAAAGTCGTCAGCGCTCCATGGTACGTTCGAAACAGTCTGCTTCACAGCGATTTCGACTTACCAAAAATCCCAAATACATGAAGGACTCCTCAGAGCGCTTCTTCATCGCCGCGGTCGCACTTTCAAATCCGTAGCTCTCTGCGACGACGGCCTCTTACGTGTTCCCGCCCACCAGTCTCAGGGGAGATAAGTCGTAAGAAAAGAAGAATAAAGTTCAGTACAGTACCCGGCAATAAATATTGCACATCGGCAATGATCGCATTTCCGAATACAAACGAATGCCAATATCCATGTCCATCAATTATTAGATGTAACGTTTATCGGAATTTGAATTCAGAATTAAATACTTTATTGTTGAGTAAGACTCAATAGATTTAAAGGCCTCAGTTTATTTATCTGCAAGAGTTTCTGAGGGACTGCAGTAGCGTCCCTCACTGTTTTACATCTTGCGATTTTCTTTTTTTTTTTGTGTATAATCATTGTGTTCTTTTGTAATAAAAATATAGTAAAAACAATCTAAACTCTTTATGTTATTATGAATTTTTTGTCCATTCGTGTAAAACCCATGGACAAAAAATTTATATATATTATATGTAAAAAAATTTTTGTCTATGGGTTTTTCACCCGGACAGGAAAAAGTCCATGTGACAATATAGATTGAATTGTGAATGAGAAATAAGAAAATAAACACATAATTAAATTTGTGAATGACACATATATTACATAAGACTATCATTATATAATAAAAGAAACATAAGTTCAATCATGTACATTAGTGTAAAAATACTTGGGTTACTGACGCATGTCTACTTTGACTACTTTGGCTCTTTTGAGGGCACTCGTCGGCGTTTTCGGCTTACGTAGGGCGAGCTGCTTTAAATGCATCGTCGTGATATGATTTCTGACAGTCCTTGATTGATTGAATGCCTTCCCGCAGTACTTGCAAGAGTAAGGCTTCTCACCTGTGTGAATCTGGACAAATAAATATCTATGATTAGGCGTGTTACTTGTTAACGGGCATCTGCCGACTAACGACCGGTGGTAGGCTTACTACTACTGTACGGCCGCCGAGTGAACCGACTTTTGACATTTGTCTGAAGTGATGCGACAGAACCAACTGAAATCGATTATTTATTATACTATTTTATATCGAATAAAATGTGTAATTACGAAATAAACAAATCTTCTTAATAATTAAATTATTTCATACCATTTGTAAGTTTTTTAGATAAAAAGGTTTAAAGTATTTTATTATATTCAAGAAAGTTATGTGACCTTTAAGAGAACAATTGCTATATAATGATTGATTACTCTCGATTTGTGGACAACTAGCAACGATGTAATGTCACCTCACTGGCTACAAAAGTGTTACCATTTTTAGACATCACCACTAAACTAGGGTATATTCACTATATGAAATTGTCTGAATAAATCAGTCAAATGCGACAGGATAAAATAAAAAATTTATTGATTATTCGTCAGAATTCACACTATCTGATTCACTCTTACTGCTATCAGAGTTAACTGATATTATAATTTGGGTTTCATTCAACCTATCTATTCTAATATCTCTTTCCCAATCTTCTGAAATTATTATTCTAGTTTATCTACGACTTTTGCCCAATCCTCTTCTGTAATATTATTGCACGCTTCTTTTAATAAACCCATAATTTTGTTTGCCGTGAAAGGGCGAGTAGTGTTTTTACGTGCTACATATCCTTTAATTTGTGCCCATAGTTTGGTATTTTTATGCAGTTGGATTTTTGGTTTACATTATTAATTTTAATTTATCTTTTATTTAAGTGAAATATTACTACTATTTTATTACTAACCATCTATATATTTAGGTAATAAAAATGAAGGTATTTCATTCTATATATATATATATATATATATATATATATATATATATATATATATATATGTATATATATTTCTCTCGTGGACTACTTAATGTAAATTTGGACATTTTCGATCATAAATAAATAATAGTAACACTCAAAGAGAAGTGTCTTGTCGGTTCACTCGGCGGCCTTACAGTAGCGGGGTGTATGAGTGGTCGCCCTGTCGATAGCGTGCTGTGTTGCTGCTCCGTTTATGCTGCTAATGGGGAGCGGGGTGAGCGCACATTGCTACTTCTATGATAACAATCGTAATGACCGTACAACGTTGCCTTTTTTATAATTTTGGAATAAAAATAGTTCTAAACGTTAATACCGAAATCACATGTTTAAATTCACTCGCTTATACCAACAGTAAATAATTATTATTAAACTCGATACTAACGAAATTGTTTTTATGCAAAAAACGCCATAATTAATAAGAATAAGAAGCCTTACCATACTGTGTTGCTGCAAGTTGCCACTGGTTTTGAAACCTTTACCGCAAACATTACAAGCATAAGGCCTGGCATCACTGTGTGTTAATTTATGTCTCCGAAGTGCTGTTACAGTAGGAAAGGATTTGGAGCACTCTATGCACTTGTAAGACCACTTAGAATGATGTTCCTGTTGGTGGTACTTTAGAAGTATACTATTCTGAAAAATAAATAACACAATGCGTGAATAGTAAGAACCAATCAGAAATAATTTGCTTTTACCGCTTCAATCTTGATTTATTTTCTGTATTTTTATACTAGTTTCATGGTGCAGTTCCCCATGGTCCCATTGAGCTGACCCATTAACGAGGTATTAAAATAGGTATTATTTTTTATCATTTTTGAGTTGATGTGAAAGTTAACTGATTAAAAAAAATCTGGCAAAAGATATTAATTTCAAAGTTATTAATTAGTAAGTGGTGCTTGGTAGAAGATAAAAAGAAAAATGTAGTAATTATACTAAGTAGTTATAACTTAAAAGTTGTATAGGAAGTATAAAAACTGGATACATTGTATTGTAGACAGTAGCTAACAACAGTTTACTATTAAATAGTTGTTATTGTATAGTTACCCGAAACCGTTTGCCGCAAACATCGCAAATGAAATTCTTAGTTATTGGATACGGTTTGTCGGGATGTGATGTCCTTAAGTGAAAGTAATACTTGAGTATGGTCGGTAATATTTTGTCGCACTGTAACAAGATACATATATTGAATTAAAAAAAACACCATTGCAATAAAAATACTTTAGGTACCTACTTATTTATTTGAACAACCGTTTGCTTTTCACGACAACTTTATATTATTTTATATATTAAAAATTTAGTCTAAACAAAGAGAAAATATATATTCATGATGGCCAGTGAAGACGATAATACTGTAGGTATGATGCAAGTCAGAGGTTCCATTGACTTGTTTCGTAAATCCGAAAGTTGACATAAATACAAGTTACTTTAAATCAGAAAAAAAAAATATTGTCAACATATGTACAAGTATCTTAGTGCCGGATTCATAAGTCTCTTTATAAGAGTCACCATGAGCCACCGCAGCAAAATTTACATTAGTCGAACTGACCGCCTCCGTCGACTATGTTACTCTTAACAATGTATTTTATTTCGGTTTAAAGAACTTTATTCTCACAAAAAAAAGACTACAAATAGTCACTTAACATGAAAACTAACATTATAACTTATACAATCACTTCAAAACCGCAGCGGGTGAATGTACCAGTTGAAAATTGTTTTTGCCGAACTAACATCAGTAATAAACAACAAACATACAGTAATATCTCATCGCCTTTGCAAAACAAGATACAAAGGATGGTATATAAAATATAAAGTTGTATAAGATACATTATGTACGATATCGTAAACACATATTATTGGAAAATTCAACAATTATTAGTAATTCTTTATATATTCTTTTAATTATTCATAATTTTTAGTAATTAAAATATGCTTTTCTAACTTAGATTTAAAAACATTATAAGAGTAAAATTTTTATATAGGTAGGGTAAGTTGTAGTATATTTGTGCTCCTTCATATGTAATTGTTTTTCGTCCGTAGTTAGTTCTAATTTTTAGTAACACAATATGACTTCTCCTTCTGGTTGGTATTTTGGTTATTTTTTTATGCAGTGTGAAGGTGATTTTCGTGAGTATAGACTTATTTAATATTTTACTTTAATATTTTATATAGATGGGGGTTTACTAATGATTTATAGTGAGACTAACTTAGCGCGGCAGGGAGCGAGAAATGTTACGAAGTATACCAAGTAATAATGATAGTTTAGATTTCATAGTGGTCAAACCGAAAGCGCAATGAACCTGGCTCAAATTTATAAGGCCATAAAGCCATGGTTCGAATCCGGGCGTGTACCAATGAGTTTTTCTGATTTAAGTACATAACTATCACTGACTCCGGGCCTCGGAGAGCACGTTAAGCAGTCGGTCCCGGACGCTGTTAATAGATGGCAGTCGTTACAATCCCCAACTCGCAGTGGAGCAGTGTGTTGGATTTAAGCTCCAAGCCCCCCTCACCCCGGGGGAGGCCTAAGCCCCTGCAGTGTGGTAAAAAATGGGCTGATGAAGTGAAAAAGAAGTGGTCAAATTGAGTCAGATTTTTGTGAAGCCTGAGTCCAAAATATTTTTTGTAAGATTTTTCGTTTACACTTTTCAAGTTGATAGTAAGGTTTAGTTTTTAAACTTTTTTACATTGAGATGATTTTGCGTTGTCATTTGCAAACCATATTGAAAGTAACGGCATCTTCGGAAACGCTCGGCGTGAATAACGCTTTTACGGAACAAGCCGAAGGAACCTCCAATTTGCTTCATACTGTAACGCAACATTGACATTCAGTGGCTCACTTTTATATAGAAATATATTTAACAAACACTAACATGCGGACACTTGCTTGGCCAGACTTTTGGTATGGACTTGTTCCTTTTGTACTTTCTTGTAGGTCGTTCTTTCCGGTGAAATGTTAATAGGTGCATTTTGAAATCTTCCCTATCCTGGAACTTCTCGTTGCACTCAAGACATCTGTAAAATGAAAATTCAGTCTAAATAGTGAATCAACCGGTGGTTTATTTTTAAGGAAATAACAAATATTTAGTGTAATTAGAAAAAAAAATGGTCAAGAACAGACTCGCGTGGAAGTGTTCCATACTATTAATCACTACATTGTCTATTTTTTTTTAAAGTGGAATCAGACTTCTTGGTATAAAAAGGCTACAACAGCAACCGCTAAACCAATTGAGATTACAATTTTTTAGTGAAACTCAGCATCACATTTTATTCTTCACGGAAATTTTTAATTTCCCGCGGAAGGTTAACATTAGGATTTTCGTTATGCGTTTCCTGTAAACCATCTGTCAGATTCATTTACTCTATGGCTAGGTCATATATTCCGTTTTTATTTTTGTAGGCACAGCTGTTTCGGACATAAGAGGAGAACGGTGAAATGAATATTCCTTTTAACATCTTTGAAACTGTGCATTCTATGATTATAGAAATAATATACATTTATATTTCAATCTTACAAAATGAACACTTTTATTTGATATGTAACATGATGCTATAGAGAAACATTCTATTAAAATTTTATTTTTTGCGCCCCATAGTTAAGAAGTAGTCAGTATAGTTCTACTAGTGAGTTCTACTAGTAGTATCAAACGGAGAAAAAAGTACTTTTAGTTCTACTAATTTCTGTATGATATTCAATAGTACGAAACGGACATAAAGTCCTGCTGTTTGCAGAGTATGAATATTTATTAGAATACATAAAATAAAGTACTGAACTTAAATTTGATATTTTTACAATGATGAATGAACGAAAGAGCCACTGACATATATGTGGAAAGAGCAGTTAAACTAACTCTTAACTAAACAAATACCAATACAAACATAGTAAATATGACTTATTTTATTTCTAATGTCCTAAAAACAGTGAAGTGGACAATTGGCCATTGACCAACATCATTTGCTGGTACAAAATACTTATATTTAATAACAAGTTAAATTAAGTAAATCCACATTATAAGTTCCGTTTAGATTTGTTTTTAATAATTCCGATTTGTCAGGGACATGTATGTTAAGTATTCATTCATTTTCCTTTATAATAACTATTAATAGAACTAAATGGTAGAACTATACGGACTGCTTAATTTTTTGTCCGTTCATTTCTACCACTAGGTTAGAACGGATAAATAAATCCGTTCTATCCTACTGGTAGAAATACACGGATTTTTTTCTCCGCATAGTCCTACTAGTAGAACTTAACGGTAGAACTATATGATCTACTTCATAGTTATTCGTAAAATGAAAATTTGTGCATAGCTTAAGTTTTTCAGTAGAATTTAAATAAACACCTTTAATTCTTTCTTTTTTAGGGTTCCGTACCCAAAGGGCATCAACGGAACCCTTATTACTGAGCCTCCCTCCGTATGCTGTCCGTTCGTCCGTCACAGGGCTGTATTGTCTGAACCGTAATAGGCTGACACTTGAAATTTTCACAGAGTGTGTATTGCTATGACTGCTATAACAACATATAATAAAAATAAATTGAAGTTAAAACTTAAAACAGAAAAACTTATTGGTACACGCCCGGATTCGAACCATGGCCCCATGGGGCCATGGTTCGAATCCGGGCGTGTACCAATGAGTTTTTCTGACTTAAGTACACAATATCACTGACACCGTGCTTCGGAGGGCACGTTAAGCAGTCGGTCCTGGACGCTGTCAATATATGGCGGTCGTTACAGTTCCCAACCCGCAATGGAGCAGCGTGGTGGACTTAAGCTCCAAGCCCCCCTCCTCACCCTGGGGGAGGCCTAAGCCCCTGCAGTGGGGTAAAAATGGGCTGATGATGATGATGAGACTATTACTTACACTTGAAATTTTCATGAAGTATGTGCTACAATAGCCGCTATAACAACAAATAATAAAAATAAAATTAAAAATTAAAGAATATCCCAGGTCATGAAACGTGTTTTTTCATATTGTACGGTGGTACAGAACCCTTCGTATACGAGTCAGTCCGACTCGCACTTTCTTAATTTGATATGTCACAAGATGCACTCCAGAAAGATTTTTTTTTTAATTTTCTAACTCACCTCACAAAATTCAATGCCAGATTTTAAAATTGTGTATTTAGGTTATATGAGGGCTGCTATTTATGAATCCGGGACTGGCCACTTACAAAAAAAAACAATTTTAAAAGTAATTACAACATTTAAAAATGGAACTGTTTGGCTGTAGAACACAGTTTTTTTGTTTATATAACTGTCAATTGCAAATGGTCGTGTACCAATCACTAGTCACGGTACGACAATTTTCACCGTTGCGCTAGGCAACGGTGTGCCCGGGCTTTATCAAATTTTTAGGTATTCCTGAGATGGGATAGAGGAGAATGAAGTACTTAATCAAAGCTGTCTACATTGACACCGGAGATGCTTATGGTGTACATATGTGCTCATGTTGGATGTCGCTTAAGGAGCTCCTCAGAAGACAATTCCAGTGATTGATGTTACAGTATATGGTGTGGATTCTTATTGAAAAATGTATAAAAAATGTAAGAATACAAGTATCCTTGACCCTTGATCAGCTCAAATGTAACTATATCGCGAAGCCTTAGAAGCTGTACATGGAATGGAATGTAGCATGGTGACATTAATATTAGAGATCGCGACAGCTTTTTCACACCCAAATGTTTGTGTAGGATTGATTGTATTTGATTCAAGCCTATGCCTAAAGGTGTCCGAATCTCATGGTAGGTCACATGCCTGTCTGTTTCGATCATACGGCGCATAGCATCGATGTTTTTTGTTCTTCACAGCAGCGGTGGACGGGCGACCATCGCGAAATTCTGCAAACCAGTTACAAATAGTCGTCTGACACGATGCTTCAACGGCAAAAGCAGTTTGAAGCCGAGGGACGCTCTGTTGAGCTTTCAAATTACACTTGAAATCGTAGAAAATCATACTACGAAAATTTTCACGACATATCCATAGTAATGAAGACGCGCAATTTTTAAAATGACACCACAATGTAAAAACAAACGACAGCTGACACAAACTGTATTCTACAGCCAAAGAGTTCCGTTTTCAAAAGTATTAATTATTTATCAAATATTGTTTATGTAAGTGGCCAGTTCCAGAAATTTATAGTGCGCCCTACGTATACGTGAAGTTAAATTAACAGTGAGTCTGTGAGTGAAATGCAAATCTTGTTATCTATGAATATACAACGTGCTCCAGAGGTACCCAAGGGATTTTGCCCAATGATTCCAGAGATTAAGGTAAAAAAAATATTAACTTTTTATTCAATAATATACTATAATTAAATAATATAATAATAATAATAATGTATACATCAAAACAACGTCTTGGCCCCAAACTAAGCATTACCTTGTATTTTGGGTACCAAGCGAAGACACCACATATAAGTACCAAGACCCGGTACTAGTATCAATATTCATCATATAAATACTGACCCGACCTGGGATTCGAACCCGGCACCTCCAGTTTCGTAGGCAAGGTCGCTACCCACTAGGCTAAGCGGTCGTCGTAAAGAATACTGTGACTAAATTATTTCATTAATTTTAAAACTTTTGGTTTGGGTTTCTAAATACTTAAAATTAAGAGCATTAGGTTTCTCATTTCAAAATGGCGTGAAATATGCCTACGACAAGACGCATAATATATCGCATATCGATCATAATATGATCGCATTCATTGTATTTTGATCGGCTATAGATTTAATATATTAGAAAAAAATATCTAAAGAATATATATACTCACTTCAAACCATTAACTTTAATCTTGTGCGCTAAGGAAGTGATATGAAGCTTCACGTTTTGATATGAATTGCAGTGGTAGTCACATGCATGACAATAGCCCATCTGTGATACACTGTTTTTCTCTGACTCCTGTAAACACAACTTCGATATTAGTTTATTAGCATATGAAATAAGACCAATATTTTAAATTAATATAATCCTACACTAACATAACAACAAAACAACATGTGTTTATTGGATTAGGCTGATATTTAACATATCCATTCTTTGTAATCCAGGCATTTGCTTTGTCAGAAAAGTTAACTTTAAATCATATCAAAGCTAACCAGGTACAAAAAGTAAAACAAATGAATTTTGATTAAAACTTCAGACCTACAAAATACGAATTGACTTACTCCCCGACCTATTACGAATAGAAAAAATTGAAGAATCTGGCTGTGATTTCAAAATAAAGACTTTCATTATGCACATATGTTTATTTATACATACTGAAAGCCCAAACACGCGTTCTTATAATTTTTATCTGTTTGTTTGTTTGTCCCGGCTAATCTCTGAAACGGCTGAACCGATTTTCATTAGAATGCAGAGGTCCTTTTAGAAAAATATTATAGGTTACTCTTTAATTCTGGAAATATTAAGAGTTTGGTCTCGACCTACTTATACGAACTGTTCCGATTTATTATATGGCAAGGCGACACGAACGACGACCACATAACACATCACATCTCTACTTACTTGTAAAATAATAATAATAAAAAAAACAAAAGCACTCACAGCATCAAACCTGTGCCTACTCTTGTGATACCTGAGTCCCAATTCACTGATAAATGAGAAGCCACAGATGTCGCACGAAAAATTTGACGGATGTTTTATCCTGACGTGACTAAAGAGAGATGACAACTTCCTAGAAAAAAAGGAAAAATGCGTAAACAACTGTTGTGTAACTTGTTTGTTTCAAGTTTGATGCTTGAAATCGTCTAAAAACTATTTTTCATGTATAGAGTGTTCACCTATACGTAGAAAATAATGAAAGAGATAGTGAATAGTCATGACTCAAACCTTCGAATCATCACAGGGAAACGAGAGATACACGAGAGTAAAACAGCCATGATGGGAACTTCGGTACGTGAACTAGATTGACACTTGAGCGGTTATTATTCATCATCATCATCAGCCCATTCTTACCCCACTGCAGGGGCTTAGGCCTCCCCCAGGGTGAGGAGGGGGGCTTGGAGCTTAAGTCCACCACGCTGCTCCACTGCAGGTTGGGAACTGTAACGACCGCCATCTATTGACAGCGTCCGGGACCGACTGCTTAACGTGCCCTCCGAAGCACGGTGTCAGTGATATTGTGTACTTAAGTCAGAAAAACTCATTGGTACACGCCCGGATTCGAACCATGGCCTTATGGGGCCTTATAAATTTGAGACAGGTTCGTTGCGCTATGGGCTATCACGACACTCTGGTTATTATCATTAATGGTTTTTTTTTTTTAATTATCTATATTTATCGTAATTATCTTAAGATGCTCTATCACGGGAAGAAGCGGCGGCGGTATCTATTGAATAAGTAATTTTCTCATTTTTTTTTTTAATATTTAAAGAATAAAGTTAATGACCCACGCTATTATTTGTTAAAAAATAAAAAAAACTGCGCCTTAAGAAAATCAATATAAAAAATAAAGTTACGCGAAAATACTTTTAATTTCCAATTTGTGATATTATATGTAGCGGGGTTTGATCATCATCATCATCAGCCCGTGTCTCTCCACTGCAGGATATAGGCCTCTCCCAAGGCTCGCCACCACACACGGTCCTCCGCCTTTCGCATCCAACTACCCCCGGTATGACGCTTCAGGTCATCTGTCCACCTGGCCGGGGGGCGTCCAACGCTTCGCTTTCCAGTACATGGCCTCCATTCGAGAACTCGTCTACCCCATCGGTTATCCGTTCTACGGCAAATATGACCGGCCCATTGCCACTTCAGCCTGCTGATCGCTTCGGCTATGTCGACAACTTTAGTTCTTTGACGGATTTCAGTGTTTCTGATTTTATCCATCAAAGAAACACCGAGCATAGCCCGCTCCATAGCACGCTGAGCGACTTTGAATTTATGGATCAGTCCTGCCGTGAGAGTCCACGTTTCGGCACCGTACGTCATTGTAGGTAGGACGCATTGGTTGAAGACCTTGGTCTTCAGACATTGTGGTAGTGGCGACGAGAACAGATGACGAAGCTTCCCGAAAGCAGCCCAGCCCAGCTGAATTCTTCGGTCGGCCTCTTTGTTGAAGTTGTGTTTAACTAACTGGACAATCTGTCCTAAATAGACATAGTCTTGCACAACTTCTAGAGTCGCACCCTCTACGGTTACCGGTCTCGGGAGAATATGTTCGTTAAACATGACTTTCGTCTTGTCCAAGTTCATCCCGAGCCCCACCCGCCGAGAGGCGACGTTGAGGCCGTTAACCATTCTGCTGAGCTCCTCCAGCGACTCTGCCATGATGACTATATCGTCAGCAAGGGGTTTGATAAACTATGAAAAAAAGTGTAGTGATATTCCGATGGAGTAGATAAATCATCCAATGTACGCAGTGAAATCTAATTAGTAGCTGTATTTTACCATAGATGGCGTTATCTAATCCGTTATTATACTTTACAATAGACAGTCGCGTCGTGCCGTATGGCCGCCCGGCTGGTCGCGCGATATTAATATTTTGCGATAGCTCCTAAGATATTAATTTAAATTGTATAGTGTAAAGATCAATTATAATGTGCATAAAATGCTGAAGATAAATAATGTATTTTATTTAATAAGGATTAATACTGTATCCGTATAAATTGCTTTCCAATTACCTCGTCATATGACACCATTTTTTTAAACATAAAAATAGGCATAGACTTTTCTTTAGTCCTATATACGATATACAATTCTTCCATACATTATTTTGTTGTATCTCAAAAGGATTAGGCAGCGTTTTCGATGAAAGATCCCCGCCGGCTTGATTTTTTTCCGACTTCTTCAACAATAATCCTCATTTTCAACAAATTTCAACAAAACATTAATAAATTATACACGCAAACCTTCCTCTTGAATCACTCCGTCCATTAGTGTTAATAATAAGCCAACTCGTTCGGTAGTTTTTGAGTTTATCGCGTTCAGACAGACAGACAGACGCGGCGGGGGACTTTATTTTATATGTAGTGATAGATACGACCATGTATCTTTTCATAGATATTTATCATGCCCTGCTCTTTTAAACAAGTTTAGACTTATCACGGAATAATTAAATGAGAAAAAAAATGAAACAAATTAGTTTTAATCTCGCTATGACAACCATGCGCGCGGCGCGATTCGATTCAATCAAAAGCCGTAACGTCGCATGCTTATCAGTCCCACCCCAAGCGCTGTATTCAAAGTCATAGGGTTGTAAGTTAATTATTTGTAAGCGTATGCTTCGTGGTGATTTTCTTCGAAACTATTAACTCAATGGCTATAATTTCTTTGGAAAAATTGGTATAAAAATACAGGATACTATGAATATTTGCGAAAAGACGCATTATCGTATCCATGTTATGCTGAAGATGATATTCTCAAAATAAGTAAATATTTTCTCTTTTCGATTTTCCCATTTCACTGACCAATAAAAATATCTTGTGACAACAACAATGGAAAGAACATCTTTAGTATATATTTTTTGTATGTATAAATTATTATTTTCATGGTATGAGAAATTTTTTTTACCGTGTATTAGAAAGAACCGTGTAGGTCTGGCCGCAAAACTTTTTTGATGACTGGGTGAAATGAACTAACTATAGGGGAAGGATTAAACAAGTATCAGCAATCACAATCTTACTCTTTTAGGTAAATATCGATATCTAACAAATATTATAGCCCTAAGCCTGTATACCTGTAGTATGTGCTTTTCAGAATATTGAAAACTAGCTTTCTGCCCGCATGGACAACACACTTGTAGTAAAATCGCGATAAATTTATGGGTAGGTATGTCTTCACTGGACCATGTGCTTTCGGACAGTAACGAACAAAACAAAAATAGATTGACGCATATCCACAGCTCAAATCGTGAGTTATGGTATTGAGTTCACATGAAAATCTCATAGAAAAAATCACATTTAGTTTTCCCAAATTTTTCAATTTTGCTTTCCCTAATAACTTAAGAATATAACAAACATTTAAGACAGTTAACCAAAGCAATCCATCCGTTCTCAAATGACAAGCTTACCAATTAGCAGCATATAATTTTTACTTCACTACATATTATAAAATAAAGTCTTCCGCCGCGTCTGTCTGTCTGTCTGAACGCGATAAACTCAAAAACTACCGAATGGATTGGCATATTATTGACACCAATGGACAGGGTGATTTAAGAGGAAGGTTTACGTGTATAATTTATTAATGTTTTGTGGAAATTTGTTGAAATATGAGGATTATTGTTTAAGAAGTCGGAAAAAATAAAACACATTAAAAATAATCCAAGTAGAATGAAGTTACGTTACATTCAAATCTAATTAAATCCAGTCCACATGTTCGTCGCAACAAGCTGATACGACACTACGACAAAAAAAAAACATTATGGCTTATAAGCTCTGCTACCCGTGCGAAGCCGGGGTGGGTCGCTCGTATATAAATAATTGCACATAGCTACTTACCTATAAACACAGTCACATTTTTCACACTTGTAAGTTTTACCTTCATGCACTCCTATGTGTGATTTCGCTTGTGATCTGAAAAATTTAATATACATGTTTATATCAATATATCATAATGAAATGGACAATGACGATGCTGATTATGAGCATGGGCCCACATATTTAATGATTGTATAAAATGTCCGCTTAGAGCCTAAAGTAAAAGATGTTAAAAATTTTATATTAAATTAAAACTAACTCGACCATAATTTTTATTTTCAATAAAACCACGTTACCTACATCATGAATTAAAATAAATATGCCCAATGAAAAACGAAGGACTTTTTTTCACAATCGGCTTGCTGTCCACCAAAAAATGTATAGCCGAATATTATGCTAATTTGTTGGATAAACTACGCGAATCTATATAAAAGAAAAAAAAAGAGGCAAACTTGGAAAAGTGATTCCGATTTTGCACGATAATGCATCTGTGCACACTGCACGAAGCTGGCTATACCAAAAACGGCTTCAAGAAAATTGACCACCCATGAAAAATGTCATAAGCGCCTTTCCTTTACAGGGGACTATATTAAAAAATAAATTGTTATGCTCGTCTTTTAATTCATAGTTAGGTAGATTGTTATATTGCGGGAAGCCACCACAGATTTGGTAACTATATCCAAAGTAGCCTTCTCTGGGTAGATATGACATAGAGCAAGACTCCTAATACTTTATGTGTATGACCTATGTACTAGTACTCTATGTTTCATTATTTTCAGCTATTTACTTGATCGTTCTTTTTTTTTGTCACATCGAAGCATCTTTGACCGAGGGTTACTGAATAACGCAACCACTCCACGCAGGCAGACCGACATATTTGGCATCAGAGTAGCCAGATCATCATCATCATCATCAGCCCGTGTCTCTCCACTGCAGGATATAGGCCTCTCTCAAGGCTCGCCACCACACACGGTCCTCCGCCTTTCGTGACCTCCTAGACTGTTATCAGCTTATTATGATTATCATATCATATAACAGTATTCTTGTCTTAAATTATAATTTAAAACTGGTTGGTTTAAGACAACATTAGTTATTGCAAGTAGCGTTTTTACAACTGACCAAAGACAGGTTAGCGATGTGATTAATTAAAATCATCCAACTACACAATGATTCCCTCACAAAACACAAATAGTTAAATTATACTTACACGTCAATACAGACTTTAGAACATATTTTGCATACATAATTTTTTGCATGTCGCATACGATGACCAGCTGATGACATTTTAAAACACATTTTACATATCGGACATATTTTTGTTCCATTTGCCTGTAATGAGAAAATTCTAATCTCAACATTTTGTCAAGTTAATACGCGCTGATTGGTCATGTTTAAAAACTTTATTCTCTTTAACAGAGGTATGTGAAACTTACGAAGAAAAAATCTAGTGAAAGAATGAGCTTTAGTCCGTGTTGTGTACATATAATATACTTTTATCTTTAATGGACACTGTTAAGAAAATCCAAACGGAAGCCTATTTAGATATTTTTCGTTTTATTCTAATATCGAAATCCATGGTTTAAGGGGGAGGCTTTTCATACAAAACAGAGGGTTCGGCCTGTGTCTAATCCTCACTGTATTTCTGTATCAAAATTTACAGAAAAAAATATGTTATAGGAGAAATACTGTCACGGTGTAGTATGTTTTTTTGTTTTTGCTATCTTGTTCAGTTGTTTCAGAATATATTTCTGAAAAACATGATTTCTGTCGGTTCTTTGTTTTTGAAAATGATGAACCGTAAACTCGATATCAATGCGAATTTAAAAAGAAAACAAAACGTACCGCCATAGGGACATCTTTTTTTAATGACTGCAAATTTTGGTTCCAATTCATACACATTTCAGGGGTAGAAATGGGTGTTTCCACTTGAATCCCCAGCGTCAATCCCCAAGGGGAGCAACGGACACTTACTATAGCACTCTGATCCCCTCATAGTGAACTGATATTTTTTTATTCCACTATGCTCCCCAAAACTTTGTTACATATCAATTAGTAGCTTTAAATAAAAAAAAAACGTTTATTGTTTATACTTACTGTGATTAGTTGATAGGTTCTAAAAATAAAGGTAATCTGTCTTTTTGTTTATTTTTATCTTTATTTTGTAGTTATGTAACATAAACTTGAAATATGTCACAAAAATGAATTTATTACAAAGAAGAAATTATAGAAGTGCTGGTTCCTCTCAGAATAATACACAAGGAATTGAGAGGAGCCCTTTTTTCTAAAAAAAAACATATAAGCGATTGTTGTCAACAAACTTTTAATATGCTTAAATATTAATATTATTGAAATAAACCAATAGGCGAGCGGTCTACACACATGGATTTTTATCATCTAAATATTTGGATACTTTTGCATAAAGCTTTCTTTTTATTGTAGTTAAACTACAATTCGCTAAAGGGTAAATCTTAAATGTCAACTGGGATCTTATTGTAAACTTGTATACTTTGCCCTTTAAACAATTTTGTGAGTACTTTATTGAGGCAGCGAAGAAGGTCAGCAAGTTCATAAATTGCACCTAGGATTTCATGTACCTAGATTTTATTTACTCATTCAAACAACGAAATATGTGTACGCAAAGTGAATTATATATGTGAAGTAAATTATTTGTTTATAATAATAGTATTTTGTTTTCTCAGCCTGTTGATTAAGTACAGTAAAACATAATGAACATGTTTTTTTCATTAAAAACTACTATTTGATAAGTAACAAAATTTTGGGGAGCATAGTGGAATAAAAAAATATTCGGTCTTAACCTATGATGTTGCTATTCTTTAGTACTGGCAATTATAAACAAAAAAATTTTTGATTAGCTGTTAATTCTAAATTCAAATTAATTTTGTTTTAAAAACATGACATTCTTTTTACAAAGTCAGTCCGTTGTTTATTGATTAGCGTTGTGTTTTCATTACATTTAAACATTTTTCGTCATAATGGACACTTTAAAAATTCGTGTAATTGTGGAATATGAGTTCCGTCGTGGCATTAATGCGGCACAAACGGCACGTAACATCAACAACATTTATGGAGAGAACTTAACAAATGAACGCACAACCCATTATTGGTTTGCCCGCTTCCGTTCTGGAAATTATGACTTAAATAATGAACCTTGTGGTCGTCCGGACACTTTGGTTAACAATGATAAATTGAAGGCGAATGTAAAAGCTGATGATACTCAAACTAGAGCTGAACTAGCAGCAGCTTCAGATGTTAGCATCAAAACAATATTGAACCATTTGCGACAAATTGGCGAAGTAAAAAAGCTTGATAGATGGGTACCCCACGAACTTAACGATCGCCAGCGCAACGTACGCGTCGAGATCTGCCTCGCGTTGCTCAGCAGGCACAGAAATGGGAATTTCGAACCGGATTGTTACCTATGATGAAAAATGGATTCTGTTCCACAATCGAAAGCGCTCAGCAAGTTTGTTAAATCCTGATTCAGCACCAAAGCAATGTGTTAAACGAAAAATAACCCCTAAAAAGGTGGTCACTGTTTGGTGGTCTAGTGCCGGTGTGATTCATCACAGCTTTTTACAAAATGGCATGAGCATTCCTGCGGATGTATACTGTGAAGAACTAAAGACAATGATGGAGAAGTTCGCACGTTTGCGACCAGCTTTGGTCAGACAGTCGTCCCCGCTGCTCCTTCACGATAACGTGCGACCCCGTACTGACCAACAAAGTCTCCAAGCTACTAGAGTTGGGGTTGGAAGTTCTCCCTCATCCGCCGTACTCACCAGACCTTGCACCTACCGAGTATTACTTTTTTCAAAATTTGGACAACTTTTTAACAGGAAAAAAATTCAATTTCCGAGAGACAGTAAGTTTGTTGCCTCCCATCCAGTAAATTTTTACAAGAGGGAGGGGCATCAATAAACTGCCACTGCGTTGGCAAAGATGCATCAATTGCACGGGTGATTACTTTGAATTACAGAAATAAAGACGTTTGAAAAAAAAATACTTTAACTTCATATAAAACGGCAACTTCATAGGTTAAGCGCTAATATCAGCTCACTATGCTCCCCACTGTGGGGATCAGAGTGCTATAGTAAGCGTGGCTCCCCTTGGGGATTGACTCTGGGGATTCTAGAGGAAACACCCGTGGAAACAGTCTGCAAACTGTTTCGAGGGGTAGGTACTTTATAGGTATTTTTGGGAATTAGATTAGATTAGGAAGGGATTAGAGGAAAGACTACCCCCTAATAATTTGTTGTTTTTTTGTATTAAACACATTCAAACCTTAAATGGAGAAAATAGGTTTCAACATACTCACAGGATCATGTCTTTTCATGTGTTTGTTAAAAGCATCAGGATCAAGAAAACCTTTATAACAAAGGGTGCACTTGTATGTTGAATTTATATAATTTGATGACTCTTTTCTTTTCTGTAACTGTTCCAATTGTTCTTCTAGCTACAAACAAAGGTTAAGAGTCAGCCATTTTTATTATAAAACGCGTCCCAATTACATATACGAGGGGTATTCAGTAAAAAGTGAGAATGCCTAAGACACAGTCATGTTTTAATAAAACTTATTTTATTTTTTAAGCATAAATGAACTTTTAAGTTAATACACTTGATGTGTATCTTTTTTCTAGACTTAAATTTCTTTCACTAAAAAAACTCTTTATCCTGAGCCTCTAAAAATTGTGTACTGCGGTGACCATTGTCTTCAAATTTTCGAAATTTTTTGAGATGCTCTTTTAACTATGGAGATAGAAATTTATTACAGTATATATTATAGCATTTGAACATACAGCCTTTAAAAACTTTGTTGGTAGTTTGCAATATTATTTCAATAACATGAGACTTTAGGACATAATATAAATTGATGTATTTATGCTACATGTTTTCGATCCAAATATGTAAGTTTTATAGTGCACCGTGATGTTGAAAAAAAAGTGATAAGTAAAGGTCTGGGACTATGCCAGGCTCCATATGAAAATATTCAAAACCTTTTTAGTTCGCAATGACGTTTAAAAAAATTTTAAACAATAATCAACTGAAACATACAACTTAAAAAAAAGACTTTAAAAAAATTAAGCAAATTTAATTTAGTATTTTGGAACCACTTTAAAAACTCTCAATTCATTTATTTTTATTTTCTCAATTACTAAGATATTTCTAGTGACAAGAAAACTGCTCTCATATTTTCAAGTTTATGTAATGTCATTTCATATGAAGAAATACTCATACTATCGTAGTAGGTTCCCAGCCGCGCGGATTACACATTTGTATCAAGACCACTAAAGGGACGCGACGCTTAAGGACATTGTGAGACTTTCTAGAACATTCTGAAACTTATCTACCTAAGAAATATCTATACCAAACATCAAAATCCGTTTAGTTTTTTTTTTCTTCCAAATTTTTTTTACTATGCATTTTCAAACAATAAAAAAAATATGTTTGCATTTTTTCTAACGGAAACGCGATATGTGGGACAATATACAATGGTTTTTTAAAAAGTTTTTTATTAATTAATTAAATTTTTTTTTTAAACGAAGAGCCTGAAATTAACATGAAAATTCATTCATTTACGCTATACATTCATGATTGAGTCACCAAACTTTGTATGTGGACCAAGCTCCAACTTATTTCGTCCAAATAACCAGAAGAGTCAATGCGGGGGTAAAAACATCAACAAAATAAAATGCATATAAAACTGAATAAGTACCGTAAATGATATGATTTCAAAATGTTCTGTCAGACTATTATCTGATGGTGTCGGTTTTTCTGAATTCTGCTTTGGGATCTGTTTTCTGCGCAGGATCTGTGATTTTCTTCCTGTCTCTTCTGCACTATCCTGCAACAATGTTTTGTATTAATATAATATTGTATAAGACATAATAATATGACTCTAAATTACAAACAAGCAGCTTCCACACAGGTACATTTAACTTGAGATAACTGATACTACCTATGAACAGAATGTACGCCGACGTATATAATATTTCTCCAGTTTTCGGAGACACATTTATGTTCTGTTAGTTATATGCTGCATTATGGTTGTGGTCTTCGAATTTCATTAATTACATCCTTGACAGAACCAACAGACAATCTATATCTAGACGCACGCCTGTATTATTCGTTCGTATGCATCTACATATATTTATGCAAATAAAATTTTGTAGTTGGTCAAACTCTCTCTTGGGTGCAGCCTTGTTCACCTTACATGTACCAGATATGGGGCCGCATCGTGGTTCATATTGATTGAGGAAAATACACATAACGCGGCTCAGGTTGGTTTAACCTTCTACACTATTCACACAAACTGTTGATTACCCATAGTTCATTACTCTAGGTGAACCACGAAAAAACCAAATCCTCACGGTCCACCCAGTTGATCCATGCTGGTGGCCTGCGGCCCTTACGGGCACTGAACAACACAAAGATCTTATCTGAGTTACGCATCAAAATCAGTTTCAAAAACCAACTGGGATTCGGAATCATCTGCGTGAGATGATCTTCGCTCCGGCCCGCTCCACCTACATCGCGCCGGGTAAGTGTTTTAACGTTTAATAATTCGAGCTGATGTGAGTCGGGATCCCAATGTGTTTCACTGATAAGTTATATTTTTATAGCGAACTCGACCCGAGTCTTTTTATAGCGATCTTAAGATATTATTTTTATAGCGAACTATAGATATTATTTGTTCCGAGTAATATACTCGCGGACACATTACGGTTAAGGAAACGCTTTATTCACACTATGAAATTCCTGAGCGCCGCTTCCAGTTCGCGATCTGAGTCTACACACGGCGAGCATGCGCGCGCGCCGAGACAACTTTGTCCACTGTTATCGATCGCACCGCGCGGCCCCCCGCGGATCTATAGATTTAGACCCATAGCACACTATGTATTTTAGTCGGCCGATAGTTGTTCGATAGTTTGATTAAATAGGGATCGACCGTGGTTTTCGATAGTTCGACCGTTCGATTTTTAAACGTCAAATGCGCTCATTGTCATATTATGGCTCTACACTGATTTTCTGAACGATCAAACCATCGGCCAACCACAAAATCACAAGTGTGCAGTGGCCTTAGTTTTGCAGTTTGCGTCATCTCGGTCTCGCCTCATCAGCGCGTCTTCACAAAAAAGGCAACCAAACGTTATAAAATAACATTGTAGATAAAATAATTTATTATAAAAATGTAACCTACTTTTTTTATATACGTAATGAGGTCTATTGGTGATACCTAATATCTAGAAAATATTTGAATAGTTGTTCAAATTTCACCTTGTATATTATGGAAAAAAGATCATATGTAATCAAAACTGAAAGAGGGAATAAAAATTCTTGGTTATTATAAAAATTTGAATAGACATTGAATAAAAGCCAGTGTATAAGCAATTTCAAATATCTATAACACTTCTATGCAACCGTTCTGACGCAAACCACAAAAAAAAAGCAACACACTGGATCAGTCTGTTGTGGTAATTAGTTCACATTTCTTTGAAAAATCTTTTACAATTTTCAACAACAAAAAACAAAAAGCTTTCAATATTTCTCCTTCTCTTACTGTCTGCCAACTTAAACTACTCAATGATATGACTTTGAATGAAAATTTACCTTTTTCGAGGATTCTTTCAGTCTTTCTTTTTTTTGACAATTGTTTACAGATTCTACTACTGTTTTTTTAATTTGCAGTTTTTTTGGTGTTTCTTCGTTTTCAGTTTTAACAGTAGAAAAATGCTCTTCATCATCTGAATATTTTATTATTTCATACTCTTCTTCTTCTTGTAAATCAAGCTCAATTTTAATATCATTGACTTCTTTTAAAATAGTAGTTTCTATTTCAATGCTATAGTCCTGCTTCATATTAACATATTCTACTGTGTAATTCTTAGGAAGACCATAAACAATTTTAGAACAGAGACCAAATGCCTGCCTGTCAATTGACTTTATATCATTTATTGTTAGCTGCAATGAAACATTAAAATGACATTTGCGAATATAACATATTTTCAGAAAAAAAATTACACATGTATATTGACTCTTGATGTACTGGATATACTTATATGTATCCATACATGCGGATATCCACTTTAAAATAAAATATGCATATCTATTTAGCATATTTTTATCACATGTCATAAATTCATTAGTACATAAGCATAAAATTGTAAATGCAAGAGTAATAAAGAAATCAAACCTGTTAATATAGATAATTTTTTCTAATTCCATATTAAATTTAACATTGTATGTCGTGATAGACGAGTGGTAGTGAGCCCGCTTCTTGTTCAGAAGGCCATTGTTTGAATCCCAGGGCATGCACCAATGAGTTTTTCTAACTTATGTACATAACTATCACTGACTCTATGCCTCGTAGAGCATGTTAAGCCATCGGTCCCGGTGTCCATCAATAGGTGGCAGTCATTTAAATCCACCAACTGGCACTGGAGCAGCGTGGTGGATTACATTCCAAGATCTCTCATTGCGAGGGGATGCCTAAGCTCTTGGTAGTGGGGCATTAATGGGCTGATGGTATGGTAATTTAACATTGCACATATTACTGCATATATTTCAGTAACACACCTTAATATATATATTAAGTTCAGGAACCTATTTTTTGGGAGGTATTTGAGGCACACTGAGCACTGAGGAGTTGTGATTTTTAGCTCAGGTATCCATGCATTTCTTAAACTACAATGTAAACTTAAAATTATTAAGTAATCTGTATAGAAATTTGATCTGTTTCACAATACCGACCAATGTCTGAACAGTATGAGTATAGTATGTAATATAGGTAAATGAGACATGCCTGAGGTTACGCTCAAAAAAATTAACCAAGGGATTTGAAGGTTCATTTGCAGATTTTGTTTTTCAGCTATCCAGTACATCTCTAGTTTTGACACATACATACCTGGCCTTTCATTTGAAGCATTTCATTCAATAGTGTTTGGCTTTGAAGACACTTTTCTCTAAAAGAAGTATACTTTTTAATGTGATGAGCACATTCATAACAAGCATATCGATGATAACGTGATATGTTTGCCTGGAATAAGAAAACTTGCACTGTAATAAATTTTATTTGTAGTTGATATAATCTAAGAATTTAAAAAATAAATAAAAGGATTTTATTGATTTTCTTACCTCTAGTAAATTTCCCACAATCCACGTATAATCATCTTCAAGCTGATAACCTTGTAGTCTGTACATTTTCACATCAGTGTTTAGGCATATTCCACACATTACCATCTCATCCATTGTTTTACCTAAATTTTTAGATACCTAGATATTTAAGAAAAATAATCACAAACATTGTGTTCTATAATTGACTTTCATTTATGGAACACAATATATTCCAAACATATAATAAATGAATAAACCTAAGAAACCCAAAAACATGGGTAAAAAAAGTAGAGCATTTTTTTATCAGCTGATATTAATATTGCATCGCTGACTTGCCAGAATAATACCAGGTTTATTATGAAGCTAATTACAAAAAAAAATCGCATACAATATATTGTTAATAAATAAAATCATCTTAAGTTCAAGCCACAGCTTATACCTGGTTAAGATGTATAATAACTTGTCTAAATTTGTCACCATATGTTTGTGACTCTGCACATCAAATTTGGGGTTGGCTTTTCAAAACTACCATCCTAAGAGTGTTAATAATAAGAAAGGGGGAAGCGAGGTGAAGAGATTAAATCAACTAATAGAATTTTCAGAAATGCAGAAATAGAAAAAAAAATTAAATTAAAAATGAGGCACACATACCTACTATAAAAACATTTGTGATATCCAGTAAAATCAAAACACTTGAAACTAACACTATCTGTTAAGTTTTGACTATTTAGGTTTGGTAGTTAAATGAAGGCTTAAAATAATTCTAGATCAGGTAATTATAATACAATAATGTTTTTATATAAAGAAATGATTATCTCAATGTGAGGAGTGAAGTGGAACGACGAGCCACAAAGAAGCTATTCTATAAATTTCATATTCGGTCAAGATAGATAAATTGTCCACCATTTCACAATTAATAGGGTAGATTAGGTTTGCGCGGTTTGAGGTTTGATTATGTCATATTGCTAATGTGTCAATGCGAGGAGTGAATGTTGTTATAAAGAAAGGATACATGTCATATTATTCATTTCAGTTTTTTGTGGATTTCTACAGTTTGGGTCGGCTTTCCATCGTTGCCTGATGAAAATTATGTTCATAAAAATGATCAATATGAAATCTGGCTAAGATACGTTGATGGTTCATCATTTCAAAAAAAAATAGGTTAGGTTATGGTTTGCTTGTGATAATGCGAGAAGCGAAGCGGAGCGGAGCAACGAGCCATTAATAAGCCTTATAATTTTTATTTTTATTTCCTTAAAAAAATATTTACTGCATGAGGTTCTACACCCCTCATCCATAAGTCTCATTAAATATTTTGTAACTTTTCAACAGGCTACATTGGAAAGCGCTACCTGAGATGTGGATTGCTTTCAGATATGAGAATGTATATGTACCTTTCTATATTGGATGTTCAGAAAACGGTAATCTTATTGAATAACACCAATAAAGTATAGTAACACCGACTTATTCATAATCTGCCTATAGCAATTTCGCCAGAATCGAGTTTATTTATATCTACTTTGATACTTTTACAGATTACTGTACGTTATATTTAGTCCCAATTTTGTGAATAACATTTAATGTAGGCGTCGCGTTCAATTTTTGAATATATTTTGTGTTTGAATATAAAAACTGCTAAGCTCCCACAGCAGTTCACAGATCAATCACCACCAATCAATCCACTCAATCACTTAGAACAATCGTTTCGTTAATCGTGTCGTGATCGTCATTTTAATATGTTCCCTTGGGGCTGTTCGATATCGATTCGATTAATCGACTAATTGCTTGTAAAATTTTTGCGATTCAATCGAATAATCTAAATGTGAAATAATCAATGTGATCGATTATTTTATGACTATTAACTGACATTTACAGCATTAGACAATCTTGTTTATGCTGAATGATCAATATTTTTGTTATTTGCCACTCACTTTAAGTAGAAAACAAAAGTTTCTGTATATTTTTTTTTATAGACAATTTTTTTTCAAAACAATAACAATATGTAGTTTTGTTTTGGAATTTTTATTTGGTCAAGTTTAAAATAAAATCTTTTATCCAAAACTTATATTTCTATTGCTTCACAGCTGACATTTGGACAAATATACAAACAACAAAAAATTTCTTTGGTATGACTTGACATTATTATAATAATGGAAAGAACGTGCAGTTTGTTATAATTATTTATTGTTTACCCGTCGGACGAGAGTCATATTGCAGCGTACATAGGTAATACTATATTAAAAAATTGCTGTAATGGGGATCCCAACTGCTAATTTCTTCCTACAGAGAGCGAATCTTTGGCATCAATATTAATGTACTTATGTCACACGCATATAATTGCGTTCGAACCTATGTTTTATGGTACATAATTTAAAATTATTATTTAACATACAACACAGGTGTATGTTAAATCATAATTTAATTAATCCACCTGTTGTACTGTTTTCAAAGAATATCATGTAAATTAGTCTCCAACAGTCCAAACCTGTCGACAAAACGTACTTTCTTTTCGGACTGAATTGCAATCCTTCCTTTTCATTCAACTTTCGAATCCTTTAAATTACCAGAGTGCTTTAAACTTGACACTTTGCTCTACTGATCTAGCGATTTTCCTGCTGTGTATTTTTTATTCTTTCTTCATAATATTGACTAAAATATCGACCGCATTTTTTCATTGTGATTCCAGATGAAAAATTTAAAAACCAAAAAATCTATTGTTAATGGAAACTTCAAAATAGTTACCTAGCAACTCACCGTAAGTGCGTGTTGGTCAGTTTTTCGCTTTTGCGTAGTATTTAAACGGGACGAGACTGTCTTTGTCATGATGCAAATTGAAAAGCGGAGACGGGATAGTCTGAACGCAACTGATAAAATGTATTTATTGCCACTGTTTGATATCCCAAAGCTAGGGTTTACTCATAGCACAGATACCTACAGGATCGTTCCTGTTTCGTGTCGTCTGAACACGCTTTAGACCCACGTATAGAACTATCATTGTTTTGATCGATCGTGAACGACATAGTAAAAGATTTGATTATCCCAATAGAATCGTTTACAATTGTCACGATATTATACCATGTATGTAAAGCCTTAACATGAGCCATAAACTACAGCTCAAACACGAACAACATTGATCGATGACATCGGTCGAGAGAAAATGAAATCAGTTGACATCAAGCGAAAGTTTTTACTGAGGTCGTCGTGATTCACAATCAGTTCATCAACTGTCAATCGATCAAGAAAAAATCGGTTTGATTTTAATATAATAGTAACAGGTATAGCTGATATTTTTAAAACTTGTGAATTACACGTCCAACTCTAATTGAATGCCAATTGATTATCAAATGTGATTGATGTGTGCAATGGCCAATCATTTTCGTATTGACTGACTATTTGCTGATTGGATACTGATTACGTCAATATTAATATTATTTCCGATTTAAAAAAAACGTAAACTAGGCGGGTCAATACAGTATTGCAACATTTTATATTCCGAAACTATCTAAAATGTGAGCAAAATGTCAGACTAAACACATTTTGTGATGGTGAAATTACACATGAAATGTAGTAATAACGGGCTGTACTAACGATACTAATTATAGAGCACAGACTATTATAGAGGTAATAGAATAGAGTAGGCAAGCCAGTCCGAAATGCGGAAAGAGACAGAGAATAACAGTATAGGAGTACTCAACTTTTTGATTGTGCAACGCCACAACACAAGTGCCACAACTGATGAAATAACGCATGCTATGGCACTAAACTATATATTAGTGGAACTGACGCCGCGAACCAAATGTTGGCGCCAAGCGTTGTAGCCGACCGGCAACAACCCAGTCACTCGCCTATGCTCAGCGCGACTGCGTGCCAAAAAACGTGATTAAACAATTCAAAAATGCCGTCGTGGGTGTTAAAGACGCGTAAAAATCAATCAACTACGAAGAAAAAAGATAGAGGCTAACTAATCGTCGATAATAAAAAAAAAAACAAAGCTAAACCATCCAAAACTAGTTTTGATTACTAGTAATGTCACATGTATAATACCTACTAAACACTTGTATAATACTTGCAATTCTGTGTATTCTAGTGGAAACGAAACAAACATAACATGTAGGACTCGTGTATAATCATTCAATGCGTATAATACAGTGCGTTATACTTGGTAGAAAAATCAATGTTTCTACCACAAGGTCATAGTGCCGCGCGCACAGATTTTGTTTGAACTCTCTATTTTATTAGTATTTAGTTCAGTGTACTATGGTAGTTATTTTCCATTCTTTTTCCTCCCATGCTCAAATGTTTCATTCGGGGCTTTATGGAGCTTGCTTACTCCAACGACCAACCTATAGAGAAGCCAATATACAACAGAACAATAAGAACATAGTTAGCTATCGCAAACAAAAGTCGCGTATAACGCATTTCATTTATTGAAATCATGGAACTAACGTAGTACATAATAGTTCCATGATTGAAATATACCTAACAGATGGAACGCCGGCGCGAACAATGTGTATAATGCGGCTAATGAGTCATAGATAGATATACGATGTCACCGTCACAGAGAAGACATGCGAAACTTTGTTTATATTCTGCCTATTGAATTTGGTAAAGTAAGGGAACGTAGTAAAATAAATTGAAAAAAGGAAAACTGGTTTTAATTAATACTATGTATACATATTTCCCTATATAAGTAAAATAAAGCCAAACGTTTCGTCGCGAGCATCGGCCGTCGTCTAAAAGAAAGGGGACTCGACCCCCGTTCCGGTTCCTTCCTGGTGCAAAGAATTGCCATTGCAATTCAGCGCGGCAATGCGATGAGCGTCAAGGGCACATTTGCGTCGGGGGCGACGAGGGGTGGATTATTGGATTAGTTTTATTTTTTATTATTATTTTTGGTCTAAATATACTAAATAAAAGATGAATAAACGTTTCATATAGTAAAATCAATATACGTTAAACTAATAGGTATTAGAATATGCGCTTGCACTAACTGGACCCGACATTGTCGTTGCGATTTTTTTGGACAAATCAGATCCATGCTCCTTTTTCTTTGACGTAATCACGATGAGTGTAGGCGAGTGACATGCGAGATGCACGCGAGTGAATGACTTGTTGCCGGTCGCTTACAAAGCATGGCACAAACGTTTGGTTCGCGGTGTCGCTTCTCTACGTTAGTAATATTATTGCAGTGGAGACACAAGACTGGATGAACCTGTTTAAGAAAATTACCTAGCCAAAAGGCTTTCTACACACTTCTTGAAAAAATAAAACAAATTGTTTAAGTTTATTAAATGGAATGATATAATTTATTTTAGTTAAGTACTTGTGTTACCTACTCTTTTCTAAGATTAATTTTAAATAATAATAATAATACACATTACATACATAATAAATAAAGAATATTATATAGTGAATAATAAAAATGCCACAACATTGATGGCCACAAATGAATTACAATTCAATTTCATAATCCATGTATAGGTAGATACGAAAAAATAGTACGGCTATAATACTAAGAATTGACCATTCCCAAATTTTTGAAGAAGAGTCCGTTATTTTATTTTTCGAAAGAATACGCAATTTTAAGTAACTAATTTGGTTTTTTTTTCGTTTTAGATCGGTATTTACGTAGTTATATCATTTTGAAAATTCTCATAGCGTGACGTCACAGGGTGGAATTATAAGGTCAGCCATTGCCGTGGCATATTTATAAAAATAACGTCACTCTTAGATTATTGGCTGCCATGACAGTTCATGGAACTAATGACAGTTGATTTGACGACCATTGATGACATAACAGCCAACACTCTGAGAGTGATATTATTTTTTATTCACTCCAAAACTCGAACTGATTTTATGCTAATATTTTATGTTTTCTAAAGAAAGCAAAAGTCCCAAAAAGAATTATAGAAGTTCCTCATATTTTCAACTTAAAAAAATACTGATATTTAGATCCTAACCTAACATATCTGTTTACATCATATAAGCCCATTATGCCCCGCAGCAAGGGATTAGGCCTCTCCTCGGGATGAAAGTCCTTGGAGCTTAATCCATCATGCTGCTCCAGTGCGGGTTGGTGGATTTTAATGACTGCCATCTGATTATGGCAACCAGGACCGACGGCTTAACGTGCTATCCGAAGTACAAAGTCAATGATAGTTATTTATTAAATCAGAATAAACTCATTGGTTCATGCCAGTTTCTGAGGTTTGAACCATGACGTTTTAAACAAGAAGTGGGCTCGCTCCCACCAGGCTACCGAGACAATTTGTATATATTCTATCTATTTACAACAAACCTTGATATAATAAATTGTTGACATGTGTGTTATTTACAATTGAGCTAAAAACAAAAAGACATTGCATCAATTTTATGTAGTAATAAGATAAAAATAAACAGTAATTGTAAAAAATTCTTAGGGTAAATTGTTTTAATTAAAGTTGAAGTTAAATAAAAGATTAGGATATTTTTGACTACCGTTTTCGTTAAACGATTATTCAACTGACAAGCAGTTATTATTTTACTTAAGTGGTGAAAATTAAAAATATCATAATCTTTAGATGAAACAACGCCTACAACAACTCTAATGCCACTTATGAGCATTCTGGTACATCGCTGGGTGGTCGCCGACGTTTTTGACTTTTATAAGGTGCGGGCATCTTGAAATGTACAGTCGTAATGTGAGTCCTACGATTGGTCGGATCAGTGAAACCCTTTCCACAGTAGTTGCACGGATAAGGCTTCTCGCCTGTGTGACTCTGAGGAAAAAGAGTTTTATCATTACGAATCTATTAGAATAAAAAAAGTTACACAATGGGGTTAAAAATTGAAAATTCAAAGCAGATGTCGCTACTGTTGAGTGACCCTAAATTCAGCCATTTTGATTGTAAGGCAATTGTCAGTGTATAACAAATTGGTAAGTTTATAAATATAATAAAATACAAGACCTAAAACACCAGCGTCCTAGTTTCTTCTATAATAATAATAATAACAACACATACAATCACAACAACGTCTAGAGCCCAAACAAAGCATTAGCTTGTATTTTGGGTACCAAGCGAAGACACCACATACATATAACAACCAAGACCCGGTGTCAGTATTAATATTCATCATGTAAATACTGACCCGACCTGGGATTCGAACCCGGGACCTCCAGCTTCGTAGACAGGGTTGCTGCCCACTAGGCTAAGCGGTCGTCAATAATTCTATAATAATCATCCAGTTTAAAATGGTTTCCATACAATTCGAGATATCTTTAATCATCCAGGTAACCATTCTTCCTTCGGAAATATGTCAGTTCTTATATTCTAAATGATAGCTGCACAATGGGCTTCAACCAAAATTTTAAAACTGTGCTGATGGTTATTAATATTAAAAGGAATAAGGTTCTAGAATAACTTTCTATTTACGAATTTGCCAGATATTTATAAAAATTGAGCTGACATTGAAATTGTCCCGGTAATGTCTTCCGGGCGGTTGAGCTTATTGGGCTGCTTTCCACAGTAAAAAACTGAAGATAAAACTAAATAAATAATTTTGAGATTAAGTCACTACGTCACATGAAATTGTATTCCTCATTAATCAATAAAAATATTATGACATTATTTAGTCTAAGATAATGCAATTACTAAGCATATGTCCAGTTGACGTCACAGACATATTTTATTTAGCGGTTGTTAAAAAAAAATTACCAAGAAAACTTGATACTAAATAATTATTTTAATTTTAAGGGGAAGCTATAAACGGGTCTATATTTTATGAAAATATATATATATAAACTATGTGTTAAAAAATGTGGTATTTGACAAGTAAAGCTTTTGGATCACTCAACAGTGTGACCTCCGTAGGGAGCAAATGTCATTTTTAATCCTCTTCCTCTTTTTCTTGCTAAAGTAAACTCGAATATAAAAATCCTAACACATTTATGAATGTTTAACACAACAGTGTTACATCATAACTTAGCAACAAAATGAAGTAATTTTTTGCAGATAGTTGAAGGGATAGAGAGTACCATAAGCTTGTTCATCTTGGTTGAAGGCTCCCTTGGAATACTAAACTAAGCAATGGTCAAAACGAATGACAAGCGAATCATCAAATTGTGAAATGCAATAATAGTGAAATTGGGGTTACTGTTACAGTATTGTATGTCATGTAACAGTCTATGCATGCCACTGCTAGGTATAACATAGAAAGTAGGCAGGCAACATCTTAATTTAAAAATTTTGTCTAACCAAGTCAGACATAAATGCTATGTATGAGAAAATGACAATCGCGGCTGTAGCGAGACGGGCGCTGCCGATCGACGCAATTGTCAGTAGTTCGCGTATTCCAACAGTAATATAATAACCTTCTGGCGCCATATCTCAATATTTTAGCGTCAAGTGATACTAAAAAAATACGCATTTTATTACTTTCACCTAAAATCATAACATTACAATATGGGAGATGAAGAAAAAACTGGCCAAGTGCGAGTCGCACTTGCACACGAAGGATTTCATGCCACCATACTATATTAAAAAACACGTTTCCTGTGTGAGGACCTCCTTTAATTTTAAACTTTATTTTATTTTTATTATTTGCTGTTATAGCGGCCACAGTAATACAAGTTCTGTGAAAATTTCAAGTGTCTACCTGGTATGGTACAGACTATATAGCCCTTTGGGTACGGCACCCGAAAAATATCCAGTACAGAGTTTAAAAAAATATAATATTTTATTAAAAACTCAAATGGATAAACTGCTTGTTTCTATCTTCTAACTATTTGTTTTCATATAATTTTGTGTACTTTTTTGTCAAGTTGTACATTTTCTGGAAATGTGCCCAGAAAATGTAAACTGCTATGGGTCTCACCATAAAATGTCTCCCTAAGTTGTTCTTAGTCTTGTAAGCTTTATGACAAATATCGCAAGAATACGGCCTGGCTTCACTGTGCGCACTTTGGTGTAGACGAAGGGTTGTTTTGCTGAAAAACGACTTCGAACACTCGGTACACTTGAAAGACTTCTCTTCGAAATGGGTCCGTCTGTGGTACTGTAGCAATGTGTTGTTCTGGAAAATAAATGAAAATGTTTACAAATCAATTTCAAATCCACACAAATGACTTAGGTGATTTAATGTATAACTAGGTCTGATATGTTATTTATTATAGTGACCTTGCCTACGAAGGTGGAGGTCCCGGGTTCGAATCCTAGGTCGGGTCAGTATTTATATGAAAAAGAATGATACTGGTACCGGGTCTTGGTTGTTATATGTATGTGGTGGTCTTCACTTGGTACCCAAAACACAAGCTAATGCTTAGTTTGAGGCCTAGACGTTGTTGTCATGTGTATGTTATTATTATAAGTATATAATATTAATAATGAACGTAAAATATAACAAATATTGACTGACCGATTGACCAAGTGGTTAGAGATTCTAACTGTGGAAGCAAGGATCGCGGGTTCAATTTCCTATAAGGACAAATATTTGTGTGCATGAACATGTTTATTTGTTCCATGTCTGCATGTGAAATATCAATATAATGTATATATTATAAAGTTTATTTAAGTACATATATTAGTTGTCTGGTACCCAAAATACAAGCTTTACTTAGTTTGGGACTAGATGGCGCTGTATGGGATGTCCCAGGTATTATTATTATTTTTCATGTCAATAATGTTTCAAAATTGATACACTAACACACATTCGTTGATTTATATCGAAGCTAATTTGTACGGTTTAGTTATCCATGTAATCCACTGTCTACATCATTAACTGCTAGGTCATAACTATTATAAAAAATTAGCTAGTTGTGTGATCCAATTTGCGACCGTAATCACTCCATATTATAAAACAAAGCCCCCCCCCCCCCCGCGCCGCGTCTGTGTGCCTTTCTGAATGCGACAAACTCAAAAACTACTGAACAGATTTTTACACTAAGGTCCTCAATTCAAGAGAAGGTTTATGTCTATAATTCATTGATGTTTCGTATAAATTGGTTGAAAGATGACGTTGACTGTTGAAGATGTCGGCAAAAAAATTTAGGCGACTGGGAGCTTTTATAGCAGACGCTGTCTAATCCCTTTGAGATATAACAAAACAACGAATTGTGTAATTGTCATAAAAAAGCCTGCAATATGATGGTAGCTTACTATACCTATTTTAAATAATGTTTTGAAATTACAGTTGTACTTTATTTTCACACATTTCGATTGTAGAACATTTTTGTCTCTGGGGAACAAATTCTTTTACTATTGTATGTGATATGAAATAAAAGAGTAACGTGACAATTACATAGTTTATGTGGTGACGTTTTTACTCGACTGTGGAGGGTAATGTTTTTTGGGTGTATGTATTCTAGATATTTCTTTGGCATGCCCTGTAGCCTAAACGGCTTGATGGATATGAACATATGAGGTGTCTTTAAATTTGTCTTGACGTAGTGACATAGGGTATATCATATTTCAATATGGCGTCTGCGAACCAAAAAAAAGAGGGGGATATTTCTTTTCAGCTAAGTGTATTCATACTATAGGAGTTCTACTAATTAAACTTTCTTTGATCTTGTAACAAAATTATATTGGTAAGAAGTTATGAAGAGTCAAATATAGACACCTAATAGTACATTATGATGCAAGTATGGTAAGCTGCATATTATAGTCGAGGTGTTATAATAAACCGATGACTATAATAGCCAGCTTACTGAGTACGAGCATCATACGACGTTCTTCAATACATTTGCGATTAAAATTAGGTAGATACTTCAAATGTAATAATGGCGGGAATTGAGGGCGGAAGCGGGCTGCTTTACGCAGTTTACGCATGCGTTACAAACAGAATGCTCGTTTGTGATTAGTGTAAAGTAAAAAGGCCTAGTACTGTAAAATACAACACTACAATTCAAGTTTCGATATCATAAAGACCATATTAATAGGAAATGTATTGAAAAAGAAATATATTACATTAGTTTATATAATAATAATAATATAATAATAATAACGTATTCATCACAACAAACGTCTTGGCCCCATACTAAGCATTAGCTTGTGTTTTGGGTACCAAGCGAAGACACGTACATACATATAACAACCAAGACCCGGTACCAGTATCAATATTCATCATATAAATACTTACCCGACATGGGATTCGAACCCGGGACCTCCAGCTTCGTAGGCAGAGTCGCTACCCACTGGGCTAAGCGGTCGTCTAATGTCTAACGTCGTTTAATGAAGACATATACAATAATAATAATTATTATTATTAGTTACCCTAAAACGTTTGCCGCAAATATCACAGATATGGTTTTTGATCACTGGGTATGGTTGGTCAGGGTGCGTTGTTCTTAAGTGGTAGTAGTACTTGCGTATGGTCGGTATCATTTTGTCGCACTGTAACAAATGAAACAGATTTTTAAAAAAACTAGTTATAATATTATATTAAACCAACTTTTGTTGTAAATGTTCTTAAAATGTACTAAATTTTTATCGAAATTATCCACCCCATAGTTACAAAAGATTCACACTTTTTAAGACTTTAGGAGCGCAGATCTCAACAACTATTGACTTAAATAAAAAAGTCATGTCGAAATCTCTATCATTTTTAAAGAATTACCTATTGGTACCGCACACGTTAATGTGCACTGAATTTTTTTTTGTCCCTCAATTACATCTATGCCAAAAAAATATAAAACAATTTCTGTTTCGTAATGCGGCACACAGTTCTTAGATTACACTTATCTTCCAAATTCCGTCTATATAATGCCAATAGTCTTTGAGTAAAATAGCTGTGACAGACTGACAGGCAGACCGAAATTATAAGCATATATATATCAAAATTATAATTATAAGCTTCGGTTTTTCTTTCATTTGGCTACGCAATCCTAAAACACACCCAGTAAAATATTTTGATAATCTTATTGCCTTTTTGATTACACTTTTGTGAAGACAAACAAAAACATAGATAAAAAAGTCAGAATTTTGTTTTATTAAACTATGAAAACCTGTAATCTAAGATCATAATATGTTAGACATATGAACCCATCATGTCCCACTGCAGAGGCTTAGGTCTTCCCTCGGGATGAAGGAGCTCGGAGCTTAATCTACCACACTACTCCAGTGCAGGTTTGGACTTCAACGACTGCAATCTGATATATATGAACATGTTAACGCTTTACATAAAACACTAACACTGTTGCACTTCCTAGGCCATTCATTCAATAAAACGGGCTTCTTTCTGTTTGCTCTGGGTTTATTTTTCTTGTTATGTGCCATCGGATGCAGCATTTGATAATGGGATTCGAAGTCTTCAGCGGTCACGAATTGTCCTTTACAGATATCACAACTGGAAACAAAAAAGAAATAGCTCAAAATTGGTAAACATAAGGAGAAAATCACAAGTATGTATACATTTTTCTTCATGAGATACGGGATTGTCTATTCAACATGGAATGTTGTTACAGGTAACATTAGAAAAGGGAATATTAAATCTAGGTTTACCCAGGTGAAGTTAACAGTACCCGCATTCACTGGGTAATATCCAAAAACCACTTCAAATCGATAGCGGCTCAGGCACTACTCTGGTAAAACTAGTTCTATCTAACAGGCAAGATCACAAACGATTCGCAAACACATACAGTAGAATCTCACTAATCCAGCACATCCAATAATCCGGCAGCCTCCGGCCACACTTGCGCTCCGGTCTGGGTGTAACCTCAAAACTTATCACAATAGCACGCACATATTTACCGTCCAGCGAAAATTCCAGTTTATCTTCTGCTACTGTTTTCAAGTGAAAATAGTTATCTATGACGAATTTTCCTATACAACTCAGTAACTCGAACATTCCAATAATCCGGAACCCCCAGGTTTTCAATAGTGCCGGATCAGTGAAAGTCTATTGTGTTACTTTTATTTTCATTATAACTCATAGGTATTTGTTTATTATTTCGTTTGTTTGCGGGTTAATACAACAAACAATGAATATATATATATATTTTAATACTGACGTAAAATCATTGGTTTTGATTTTATGCATCACAGAAGCCAGATGTTTCTTCCAATATTGCCGTGTGCTGCATTGGAAGTCGCAAGCCTCGCAACGATTCATGACTTTACTATCCTTTTTTGACTCCTGCAAAACAACAATGGCATTATTGAACTTTATATTTCCTTAGAGGTGTCAATATCTTTTTGGTGAGTTCCCCATTATAAATTAAGCACAAAATGAGTTCAGTGAGATGTAACAAGAGTAAAATTTGATTCCCAATAATTATATTTCATAACTGTCTTGTTTCATCACATGTTGAATAGTATAGTCGCAATCGAACGCATACGTCACCCCGTAGAGACTGGCAATCATGTTTTCATACAAAAAAAATTGTCATGCGGTCTTCAGAGGGTATATCGTGAAAACTATCATAGCTCCATGGTTATTTCTCTTTCGAAATATTAATACAGTCGTAAATTTAACTAGCTCGATTTAGCGCAATGTATACGATTTTGAACAGTAGAGTTGAATTAAGTTTATTTGGCGCATCGTGTTTTAAACGCGCGTAGTTAAAAATCACACAACTTAAGTCAGACAAAAATGGTTATTAAAGTTGTATTTGAATGCGATTACCGTCATTCATATTGTAAATCTTCAAATTGTTATAAAAAAATATAGCTTTCCTTCAAGTGCAACTACAATAGAACGCATATATATCCCGAATAACTGATTGGCAGAGCGGTTAGAGACCCTAACTGCGGAGTCAAGCGTCGCGGGTTCAATTCCCGCCCGGGATAAATATTTGTGTGCATGAATATGTCCATTTATTCCGTGTCTGGGTGCAAAAAATATTTATATATGTATATATCATAAAGAATATTTAAGTATGTGTATCAGTTGTCTAGTACCCCATAATACTTGCATACTTTGGGATTAGATGGCGCTGTGTGAGATGTCCCATGTATTATTATTCAATAGTATGTAACTAATGGTGATGGGTAAATAAACGTAGACCTAGACACAACGCAAACATCTAGGTAACCAATCGCGTGGGCCATACGTGCGTCCCGCTCGTCTCCCTTTCTCATTCTATGACTCAAATGCGAGACCTTTTGTTCTCCAACTTAACAACCAGCATTACTACTCTATTGAACGAATTCAAAGCTCGATGCCATAAAAAGATAATGAAAATTCCTGCATAAATAAAACAAGTACCTAATCAAATCTTATGTCTTGTGATATTATGATGTTTTCATGGGAGAATATTTATTGGCTTAGTTCAGGATCAGTGTATGGTGCTAAGTAGTGTAAATACTAACATTCATGGCTTTCTTAGGCCTGGATACAGTTGGCTTCTTTTTAGTTGCTCCATGTCTTAAGGTGTGATAGTGCGATTTGAAATCTTCAGCGGTCGTAAACGCTTCTTTACAGATATCACAACTGTAATTTAAAAAAAAAATTAAATGACTCAACATTCATTTTACATTTAAAAAAAAAATTAATTTAATTTTTAACATTTACATAACTTCGAGAGACTGGAAGGCACCATAAAAAAATTAAACTGTCTATTTCATAACTTTATAGGCCTTCTACATAGGCAAATATAAATAACTTTATAACACTAATAAGTGTGTATCATAACTGTGACGTAAAAATGGACAGACAGCCGGACATGGCGAATCATGGTATCAGGTTTGATTATGGAACTTGAGTACAGTTTGGGCTAAACTTGTTGTTCGTTCTGAAGTCGAAACTAATAGCGTTCCAGTACGAAGAATAAGTATCAGAGAAACAATAGCGGACCACACGCCTGCGCAAAACCGCACCCACATCAACTTCAGATGGGCCAAGATGTTGGACACGTTCTGCATTTATAGTGAACTTCCACAACTTAAATCTAAACCTAAATTATAAGCTGAATAGCTATCTGGTTAACACTGCTGCTCTATTTAAGACGAATGAAATGTCCCTTTATTTTCATCACAACAGTTGGGAATTTCTATCTTGATGTTTTCATAAGTTTACATTAATTTAGTTTGTTTGGGATGCGGTGATAGGCTATTCGATAGAGACTAAATTAAAAGAAAAACACTGACCTAAAATCATTGGTTTTCATCTTATGCACTAGAGAAGCTACATGTTTAGTCCAATCCTGCCGTGAATGGAAATTAATGTCACATGCCTTGCAATGACTCATATTTATACTGCCATTTTCTGATTCCTGCAACAAGAAACAATTGTATGATTGAATTTTATATGTACACTCAAATTATAAAGAAGTAAAGTTTGTAAATTTCTTTGGGTGTAGAAAGTGATCTCTGAAATTATTCATCCGATTTCAAAAATTCTTTGACCATAATTTAGAGTGGGCCTCACAGACCAGTCAACCTCACACTTCAATAAACGTCAGTACGAAAACAAAATCGCCAAAAAGTGGCGGGGTGCGGGGAGAGGTCGGCTAATTTTCATTGGCTCGTTCAAAATTGACAATTTAATGGCTTCCGACGTGCTTCCAACTGACGGCTCACTAGTGACGTAGTTATGTAGTGTCACTACATAGCCTTGGCGAATGCTACTCCCTGTCAAAGCGTGGTCTATAAGGTTGACTTGTCTGTGGTGGGCCTTCAAGGTGGACATAGGTATAAATAATCATGTCTATCTGTCTGTTTGTTTGTCTGGGCTAATTACCGGAACATATGAATTTATATTGATGAGATTGTCATTGGCAGATAGAGAACTTTTTGAAGAATAATGTAGGTTATGTTTCATCTATACATATATGAAGGCGGGTTGATAACTACTTAGCCAAATGTACTTCTAAGTATGATGAATTGAAAAAAAATAATGTTATACTGTAAATTGGTTCTGTAACTGACCACATATAAAATTACAAGCCAGATAAGCTAGTAATTTTTTTTTAAATGTCATTTAGAAAAGCGTTGTCATGGATTATTTTACAATGAATAAAATCGAGGAGCGTGCTGTCATTAAGTTTTTGTATATGATAGGATTGAAGGGCAGTGCAATTTTCGAAGAAATGAAAAATATTTCAGGTCAATGCAATAGTAAAAAACTAAATAGCTGAATTTAAACGAGGGCGTACAAGCGTTCAAGATGAACACCGACCTGGATGTCAAAAAGTGTTACAATTCCCGAAATGGTATTTAAAGTACATGACATGGTTTTAGCACACCAACGTTTGAAATTATCAGAAATAGAATAACTCTTGGTAAAACATGTTTTAAAATTGGCCGAGCATAGCATATATTTTTTCCCATTAGTTAGCAAAAGTTATGTGGATTTTGTGACTTTTTCATTACAATCAGCTTTTACAGTTATCAGTGTTTTAATCTATATTTTGATACGTGAAGAAAAAACTTTACACCCCTTTTTAAGCATATTACGCGCACGGAGGAGTGAATTTGGCACAGTCAAAGTCTATATGGAGTAGGAGTGCGGAAAGCTAAGATCTATATACAGGTTGTTTTTGAGATGGGACTGTATGGTCAAATCCAAAACTATGAGAAATAGCAAAAAGTTTTCAAAGGATTCATAAGCTCGATTTTTTTAAAAAAAAACTGCATATTTACATTTTTAGAAAATCTGTTACTTTAACAGAGAATCAAACCACTTGATTTCATAATCTATATATTAATACGTGAAGAGAAAACTTTGTATCTCTTTAAAAGCATATTGTGGGTACGGAGGAGTGTTAGATTTGGTAAAGTTAAAGTTTATATGGAAAAGAAGTGCCAAAATATGGGTAATAATATATATATATATATATATATATATATGGGTTACAAATACTTCAACCACACGAGTGTCGTTTGATGCAATATGAATTGATTTACTGATTTATTGATTTACGCCTAATTATTAGTGGTTTTAAAATAGGTGAGTATGGTCGAATTTCGACCACTGGGCGACCACTAGTTTTATTAACTACACGTCAAATCGTGTTAAACAGGCTGCGCAAGAATTGATTAAAATAATACACTCACAGTTTCTTTGTTATGTGTCAACGCTTTGTGAAATTTGAGTCCCTTTTCACTGACAAACGAGAAACCACAAATATTGCACACAAAGCCCGACGGATGTTTTTTCCTGACATGACCGAAGAAAGATGAATATTTTCTGTAAAAATGAATAGAATTTATGTAAAATAGAAACAATTTACTAAATAATAATATTTCTAGAATATACCAATATATAAAGCGGTCAAACGCGATTCACACTCGCGCACCAAAGGTTCCATACCACAATATATTTGTATTAAGTATTGCGTTTCCGAGCTAGACATTGCAACAACCCGTGAAAGAAAAAAAAATTTTGTTTTGATCACACCTAACAAAGTACTTTTACAATTGTCGTTTTCAGTATTTGTTAAGTACATTTTAAGGTACATAATGTATATAAATTCCAAATTCCCCTAGTTTAGTTTACGATATAAACCACGTAACACAGATAGTCTACAATTTACAACTTTGACGGCCCAGCATTTCTTTATTTTTGAAATTTAAAGGGATTGAAAATACATTTGTCTTCCACTCAATGAGTTCTAGAGAACGACACTCCACACACCAGGATAACACAGGATAACAATTTTTTTTTGTGAACATTTTCCATGCAAGGGTACTTGAGTACACAATGAAAAAAAAAATTTTGATTCAATATTCGGGTTATGAGGTAAAGACGCGTAATATACGGACAGACAGACAGACAGCAGAGTGACAGCAATAGGGTTCCATTTTTCCTGATGGTTACTGAACCCTAAAAATATAACAATTGTTTCTTCCTCTATTTGTAGTTATTTCATGCTTCAAGTTCTGCAAGAATTAAACTGTTTCACATAGAGAGACTATACCCTGAGAAAAGTGTTCATTCATCATCAGTCGAGCAATAAATGATCCTCATAATAAAAAAAAACGAGGAATATGAAGAGGAAAAAAATGTGCATCAGCGGAAATTATGGTTCCTGTAACGTAATTATGATGACGCGTAATTTTATTCCTCAATTTCCTCGTATTTACGATGATCTCGATCATCAATTGCTCTACTGATGGTGAACTATCATATTTTTTGAAGAACACTTTTCTCAGTGTAGGGCCTAGTCATAGAGCAACAGATAACTGAAGACATTGATTTATTATATTACTAGCGTAAGGATATGCCCGTCGGTACTCCTACTATCCGAACGCTCAACGGTATGATAAAAGTGAATTTATTACCAATGATGATTTAGTCATAAGTTGTCTATGGTTCGGTGTAGTTGTCAATGCGTGGGCGATATATACATGCAAAAAACTATCATAAAAGTGTACCAAAGGTAAAGTTGGAACATGTTTTATCAATAACTTGAATCATAACTTCCATAATTTAAACTTGTTATTTAAAAAAAAAAAATTTGTATTCCTATTGTTGAATATATTGAAAATGACGCCATGCATTCTCACACAGGGAGTTGCGACGTAACCTTGTAAGAACGTCGCGTATATATGAGTAGGTATTATATTTTAATAGGGTCAAAAGTATCACACTAAACTTTGTAACGTTTATAAGGATGTTAGAAACAATATATTGTATCTATGTTATATATCTTATTGTAATTAGATATAAATCAATAAATAATAATAACGAATTATAGTACAGGTTATTACGCGTTCGGTCACCTTCGGAAATACGAAGAAGGCCGAACGATATTTTAATTAGTTATATTGTATGTAAGTATGCAGTTTTGAGTGTGATGCCTTTTACGAACTTACGTAGTAACATAATCACAGTGTTCACATTCATACGTTATACCACTGTGTTCGTTTTGGTGTTGAACTGCTTGGCTCCTGAAAAAAAAATCATTAAGTTAAGTACCTTTGAAACTTAAAAATATATGGCGAAACAGTCAAAGAGAGGTTACTTTTATCTATTTAACTAGTGACAAACACGCCTGGTTAGGTCATGAAATTCATTTGATCTGGGATAGGCTATTCAATATGTTAGGTCTGATCTCACTCAGCCAGTTCCTGCCTAGTCTTATGCACGTTTATGTTCCTATAATTTCATACTAACGAAACTGTGACGTCGGCGACTGTACAGATTTGCCGAGACACACCGAGACGAGAGTAAGCGGGTATAGGTAGTCCAAGTAAAGCTGACACAAGCGATTTACGTAAAGATGTACGTAACGGAAACAAACGGGTTTTTTTATTGCATACAAGTGATTGCATGGATTATAAATAGTTTGGACCAGTTTTCCTTGTACTATTTATATTCGGTGTTTTCATTTCGCCTCCGTCGCTCCCCGGCTAGCTACATTTCCACTGCATGTTGGTATTTTGCATCTGAATCAAAAGGCGTTGTTTGGTCTCGAGAGGTAAGTAAGAACCCCATTAAGAACCCGCATATATACACTTGCTATGCGCGATTATGTTTCCAAGCAATTCTATGGTCTAACAAGCTCGAGTTGGGAATATAAATTTAACTAAAACTATATCATATCAGCCGTAAAAACTCGATATCGCGAACAAATTTTTATTTTTATTATTTCAGGTTGTGCAACTAGTAAAATTACAACAATATGCGTTGGTTTTTTTTGTGGTGAAGATAACCCATTCTGAGTTTTTTTTTTATGGACTGTCCCATGAAAAAAAAATTATAGTGTCTAATAGCAGAAAGACCTCTATAGCGTTCATCTTCGAATCAGTGTAGGTCTAAACTGCAAATAACTCAGGGGGAGGACGTGTGTCTGGTACTTTCACCGCGATGCTCTCGCACGAGGCAATCAGCAAGAAGTGCTCAACGAGTGTGTACAGCCGGCAAAAACAGCAATCAATTTTTCATTTACTCTGAGCTATTTAATGCACAGCGGGTTTAAACTTAAAGAAACAAATTTTTTTTCGTAGGTTGACTTGTGTGTTTGTAGGTATACATTGAAAATGTCTCTTACGACAAGCATCTCAGCCATCCCAACATATGCTTGTATGATTCTTTAAGTGTTTGCGAATGTTGTCGCCCTGCTACTTATAATACAGAGAACATCAAGGCGTGAGTGCATTGTGTAGTGCAGTCATTTTGCAACAATTAAGATAAGATTTTTTTAACGTAGAGTGTTTGTTTTCTATCGAAAATATGTTTCAAATTAAAAAACTATTTCGTTCATATAATATAAAAAAAAGGTTTTTTACTTATTAATTTTACACAGTGGCGATTGACACTTGGTACCCATAATTTAAAGAAAAAATTAGTAGTTTTTTTTTTAACTTTATTTTGGACAGAAAACAAAAACTGTACGTTAGAATAAAGGTTTTACCGAATTCATTATTTCCACAATACAATATCTGTTTAAGACTCATTTCAAAAATTATAAGTAAACATATACAACGTAGAAATTTTAAGATGTTTCTTCCCATAAAAAATTAAGCAGGTTTATAGTGAACATCACGAAACAAGCTTAAGTATTAAAAAACCGACGAAAAAATAATCGTCTTTGATAGAAAACATTTCAGATTATTAAATTTTGTAAGAAAGGTAATTAATTTAGTCGCCGATTTTTTATAAATTATACCTAATATACATGGAACATCTAATATACATATATACATACACCTAATATACATATACATGGAACATCTCACATAAGGCCATCTATCCTAAACTAGGCACAGCCTATACTATGGGTCCTGAACAACTGATATACATATTTAACATCTTCATGATATATATATTACATCCAGATTATATATATACATATGTAATAAAAATGTTCATGCACACAAATATTGGTCTCAGGCGGGAACCGAATAGGATGTCGTGATAGCCCGAACCTAGCGAACCTGTTTCAAATCTATAAGGCCACGTGGGCGTGATTCGAATTCGGGCGTGTACCAATGAGTTTTTTCTGACTTAAGTACATTAACTATCACTGACTCCGTGCCTCGGAGAGCACGTTATGCAGTCGGTCCCGGTTGCTGTTAATAGATGGCGGTCGTTACAATCCGCCAACCCGCATTGGAGCAGCGTGGTGGATTTAAGCTCGCCCCTGTAGTGGGGTATAAAAAGGGCTGATGGAATGGAATGGGAATCGAAGCCGCGATCATTGGATCTGCAGTCAGCGTCTCTGACCACTAGCCTATTCTATCAGTCTCACTTGTTTGTGTCACTGTACCCTTGTTCCATTATTCATGGGAAGTAACACGTAAGAATCCCACACTGTACTTAGATTTTGTTTTAAACAAGGCTGTTCACTTACAAGGAATTGCAAACGTGAGAGCATTCTTTACATTTATAATTTTTCTCATGGAACTTGCAATGACTTGTCAAAGTCCTGCTCGTTTCAAAACATATCTTGCATATTGGACAGACGTGTTGAGCGCCAAGCTGCAATATTGAATACAGTTCAAACAAAAGCATTGGATTTTTTTATTTAAAAATTAAATTTCATATTTCTGAATTTCTTATTTTAGTGGCGTCCTTTAAGATACCAATAACATACTCAAAATTTACCCCTATACCACCATATTTACTCTTTTATGTCTTTCGTTAGTCCACTGAAAATAGAACTATGTCAAACTTCAGCTAACTGCAACAAATGTCTCAGAAAATAAAAATTTGTACCAATTAGACAATCTTAAAAATAATTTTAAAAAAAATCAACCGACATGATGGGCACACAGAATGACAAAAAAGGAGAACTAATAAGGATATAACATATAAGAAGTGATAGGACTGTAGGAACGACAACAACAAAATATTGTTATAGGGATGTTTTACACAGCGTGTCCCACAGTATAGGATCAAACTTGTATGTTATATTTTCACATTTATGTAGTTATAGTTTATAGAGAAAAGTAAACAAAAATAATTGGTTTACTAATAGTTTTTTTTTTTTTTTCAATTTATACTGTAAATTATTTTAACTCACTAGCACTTGACACAGTTTAGCATATAGCTCCTGACCTATAACACATATTACAATGTTACAAACATTATTTAAGAACCCATAACACTAACTTTAAAGATTTTATACTCGTGGGACGATCAATTTAAATAGTTTAAAAAAGATTTTTTTAAATTAAAAAAGAATTTAAAAAAAAATGTTATGGCGATGAACCATATCGCTCATCCGTTCCGTTCGCTCGCTCGCGTTCAAACGTGGCATGGAAACGCATAAACTTATGTAGTTATATTTACTTAAATGGTGTTACGAACTTTAAAATGGTATTAAACATCTTTTAACCCAAACGCACGTTGTTTTATTGCAAGGCGACACGCGCATCTCGAACCCAGACAGCCATTCGCCTAAGCTCACAGCTGTCATGACCGCTATAATGTTTGATTTATTAATTTATTTCATTGGATTTTTTTTGGTAGTATCCACTTTTATTACTAACCACAAGTATATTTGTATAGCTTGTATAGCTAATGTTGTAATTAAAATATGGTTAAAATTGAACCTATTTTTTATTTAATTTTTGTATGCACAAATACTTGAAACTCACTAAATTACACGAATATATCGGCGATGTACACACTGATCAAGATCAAGTGTACCCTTACTATACATAAGCAAAATTGTACAGCTCATATTGTTAGAAAGAAAGCGCATTGCGTAACCAACCAAAAGACGTATGTGTCAATGTCTTGAATGGCTTTGGTGGCAGGCATGCACACTAACGAAGTTCGATGCGACGGGTAAACATTAGGACCAATTTATTATCATAATGGACAGTCATAATACGTTGCCGCTTTTGTATCAGTGTATCAACGCATAATCGTGTATTTTTGTCTATCCTACGGAGTCTAGCTAAGAGTGAAAGAGATAGTTGATGTACGTTTGGCAACGTTAGCGTGTCAGTGTGAATAGTGTGAAGTCTTGACCGACTAGTCGGTCAAAACATTTCAAACTATTTCAAAGTCGTTCAGGGCACCGCGATCTGAACAACTTTCATGCTTAGTTTCATGCTGTGGTAGGTGCAGTCTTGTACCTAGGTACGTATAAGTCGGTGGGTAGATGACCAATATTTTTAAATTATTTTACACATAAAAGTTTTCTAAATATATCATAACAGTAAAATAATTTTAAAAAGTAAATAATCAATAACAGAGTTATAAACGTTTAAAATTTCCCGTTAGACAGAGAGGGCAATACCACACGGCGTACTTACCAATGACGTTAGGCTATTTAAAATAATGATAAATTTCGTTTTTCAAGAAAGAGACAAAGATAAAAAGTTAATAACCGCTTTTAAGTTCCATATTCTTAAAATGAATATAAGTTTGTTTATAAATCTTGTTATCGTTAAAAGTCTATTATTATAGTTACTTGATAAATATTATCAATATTAATCTAATATTTACCCTATTCTGATGTCAAAATTCATATCCCAAAAAGAAACAACCTTAGTTTAAAATATACTTACCGAATCATGACGCTTCATGTGGTTATCATACACACTGGAATCTGTAAACCCTTTGTAGCAGACATCACACTTATATTTGCATTCTATGTAATTTGATGTTTTTTTTCTTTTTCGAACCTCCTCCAATTGTTCTTCTATCTGCAATCATAACATAAAAATTTGATTTATTTTATTATCATGAATAAATAAAACAAAAACAATTGAAAAAGGGCGAAATATTAAATGATTATGATTTATACTTTTTTATACATGCCGCGACCAATGTAAGTTAAGATTCTTTAAGTAGAACATCTTCAAGTGGGAAGAAGCGGTACGGTGGGGCAGCGGAGGCTTGCCGTCGATCACTATAGTGAGCTCCGGCGGAGCAGACAGAGTTAGCATTATGGTTAGCACGTCATGCGGCTCACGCGCTTCCTGCAGTAGAGAGATTTTTGTGTTCGTAGCTATGCGATGTCGACATCCCTACACGTGTTTCGTAAAATTTTAGTGAAACGGCGCTAGTAGAGATGTCTTACTTACTCGGGGCCGCGCGCTTGAAGTACTTGCCGTGACACTAAGATTACTTTCTCATTTCTTTATTTTGAATTTATAAACCCACAGTAAATTCAGATTTTTAATCCAAAATGTAAGTATTCAATTTCTTGCTTTGGCTGGCACCAAATTCAAAAATAACTGAGTAGATACTGTAAACATTTAAGTACTTATCTATAATTCTGTTTATTGTCCTTTAATCTTCTTTTCTTTTAAGTAACAAAAAAATCTATTTTTTCTTTTTAGTTTAAGTTTGTAGACAGATTGTGTAGTCATGGTCTGCTAATTTCTGAAGAATGATTTGTAATGTGTGGCCTCTGTGCAAATGAGGCGGAACCTTTTAGAAAAAAATTGTGATGAAAGGGACGATTGTTTAAGAAAATAGGGGAAGAAATGCAATCATTTGCGGGTTCGGTGCTTGGCCGCAACCATGAATACAGTATAGAAGCAGAGAAGTACCAGTAACAAATAACAACTACATACAAATGTATACAATCTCTCTTACTGGTCCCACTTCACATCTGCTGTGTTCGTGGTTGCGACTTCCTCGGTTACAGTCAAAACCCAGACGGAAGTCCTTGTTAAAACGAATGGTGAACGACCGACCTATGTTTGTGAACTGATAAACAGTAAAAACGTATAGTGAATACTGCAGTGTAATATGTCTCGGTACTTGTGTACCCGATAGTGAGCCGCAAGTGATAAACTGAAAGGTTATTCTAATACGAAAATGTTGGACATTTCGTAATGACACAGCTATTCCATATGTGACTATTGAGTGTTTTTAGATACATTTTTATTTTAAGTAAATATTATTTAAAACTATTTCATTAAGTTGTTACTTGGTAAATAAAGAAAGTCCGTAACGATTTTTTCTTTACCCCCCAAACCCTCGGCAACGGTTTCTGCATGAAAGAGATAGCTGAACTGTGCTTTTTTAATAACCCGTGGTGCAGTGCAGTCTTGAACGACATCGTGAAGGGCATATAAATAAGACGCGACGCCGTACACTTTAGTCGACGAACAGCGGGCAAAACATGAAGAGCAGAAACAGAGGCACTGTGGAACCGTGAAGTGAACCAAACGGCAGTGAACAGTGAACCAGCATACAGTCCATCTGCACAGGTACTCTGCCAGATGTTCGAATTTCGAAGGATTTGTGATAGTCCCCGAGGTTACATGAATCATATGAGCTCAATCAAACACAAGTTAGATGCTGTAAGTGCAGATTTGTAAAGCCCAACCCCAAAGAGTCTATACTGTACTTATATCATTTTCCCTTCATGTTGAACATCGCTCGTAGTAATACTTTTTCAGGAGATACAGTAGCTGACTTTAAGCTGTGTGAAGTAAATTACTGGACTCATAAATGACTTCATGTGAAACACACGCATATGTCCCTTACACGACCACACCAATTTTTTTTAGATGTAAACAACAAAACTTGTCAACCAAATTTAAAAAATGTACCGTCAGCTTAACAATTTCAAAACGATCTGCCATTTTCCTTTCTCGTGGTGTTAATCCAGTTGGATGCTTCTTCGGTCCTTTTTTTCTTTTCAGTGGTTCAGAATTTTCTTCAGATGTGTCTCCTGAACTATCCTGTAATGTTACATAAGAAGTTGTCACAAAAATTTGTGGCCTTTTTGAAGGTATGAAACTTGTATGTATATTTCTGGCAATACTGAGCACCGACAGGAAAGTAATAAATTGTTTGATAGCTGACTTTTGTGTTATGGTGGCAAAATTTAAACTAAGAGATAAGTGTGTTCTTTTTCATATTTTTAATACTTAATTTTCAAAAAGAGGTTATTAAGGAGAAAATTATATTTGCTTTGCAATATTTTTTTATACAAGGGTCTTAATGCTTCTTGTATTCAAAAGAAGGTTTTTAGTGTCTATGGGCAAGACCTTTTATCTAAAATTAAATCAAATGGTCCTAGGCTAGAGCTCGGTTGCACTGTGAACAAAGTCATGTTATGTGTAAGTTAGAATTGAAAAGGTATTTATCATGATCATAAGCTTTTGCCACATGGTCAAATGATTATGATTATGTCTACTGTCAGCAATTAGCAAATATGAAACAATTAAATAAAAACATCTGGAATCAATGAATAGAAAAAAAATAATATTTTCCACTATAATAATATAATACCTGGGACATCCCACACAGCACCATCTAGTCCCAAACTAAACAAAGCTTGTATTATGGGCACCAGACAACTGATATACACACTTAAATATCTTTTTTTAATGCTTTAAGTACCATATAGGTACATCTTTGCTGACTAAACAAAATTGACAAACCTTGGCTGGGAAGTTGTAATGATTTTCCATACAGTTTAGACAGCACTTTCAGATTATCATATATATTTACATATGACTTACTCTAGGAATCAAATCTTAAAGCTAGCAAGGATATGAACTTAAAAAAATAATTTTAACCTCTTCTAAACTCTTCTTCAATCTTTTTTTTTTATTTGGATTCTTCACTCTTTGTTCACTTGTTTTTTTAACTCTGAGTTTTTTTGGAGTCTCTTCACTTTTTATGGAAGTTTTGAAAGATTTTTTCTCTTCATTACAATCTAACACCCTTCCTTCATCTTCTTCTATTTGTGAGAATTTGGGTTCAATTTTAATTTCAATCATATCTTTTGAGTTGTTAGTTTTAAACATTTCCATGGAATTATTCAAATTATTCTCTATTTTGATATAGGTAAGTTCCATAGTGTGAATATTTTTAAAACCATATCCGAGATTAGAAGAGAGTTTCAGCTTTTGCCGGTCTATCGATTTGATATCACTTTTTCTTATCTACAATACAATTATATGAAATTAAATTTTTCTATCTGCAATACAATAATATGTGATTGACAATTTTGACGTTCTGAATGAAAAAATATTAATATTTTACCTGCTCTTTCTGTTGAACAATTTCATATAATAATGATTGACTTCTGAGACATTTTTCCCTAAATGTGTTATATTTTTTAAGACCATTAGCACACTCGTAACAAACATTCTGAAGATAGTGTGAAATGTTAGCCTAAAAAATAAATTTGTTTAGAATCACAACACTGACTATAAAAGATTATTTTACATTTTGATAGTCAACATCAGACAACAATATAACCTCTTTGATGATATATTCTATTAAGTATAATATAAAAACATAGTGATCAGTTATCTTCCTCTCACGACTTCCTGGGGGATCTATAGAGACCATTTTTAATAGATGATGAGTTGATGGCAGCAGTAAACAAGCATTTTGACGGTACGGCTTTTCAAAACTATCACCCCAGAAGTATTAATAATAATTTAAGGGATGGTGGGATGAAGACACGAAAGCAACTTTAAGAATTTTTAGAAATGCAGAACTGCAAAAAAAAATACATACTCATTATCACCAACATGCATTCGCTCCTTGCATTGACCTGTTCAAAGGGTCGACTATTGAAAGTTGAATAGACTTCAACATTAAAATAAATTGAAAACAGTAAATATGTAAAGAATTTTCTGATCTAACTTTAATAACAAGTGAAAATTCGATTTGTGTGGCGCTCGGCGGGCGCTGCCGCGGCACGCTCGCCTTGCGCTTTTTTTATGTTCCTAATGGGCTGTGAACCATCAATTGTTGGAACAGTAGGCGGAGTGCCCATATATTCGGTTTCTATTGTATTTTTTTTTTTAAACTAACCTAACCTACTTATTGATTGAGAAATGATAGAAAAGCAACCTAACTTGACCAAATTGCTTTTAAACATTCTTTTACGTACCAAACCTAAACAGTTGAAACTTATTAGAAGAGTGGCTAGCCATTTAGTGTTAGTTTCAAATGTTTTGAATTTGAGGCCTATCAAAAATGTCTTAGTAGTAAGTACCTATTACTCATTTATAATTTCGTTTTTTTTTTTCGTATTTCCGCATTTCTAAAAATTCTAAAAGTTGGTTTAATCTGTTCACCTTGCCCCCTCTTTCTTATTATTAACACCCCTAGGATGGTAGTTTTGGAAAGCCAACCCATTTTGACAACAAACAGAAGTATATTTTTTTTAAATGCGTAATTGAAGCAGCAGATCTAAACAGTGTAATGGGGGTGTTACGACACAGAAAATATTGTAAAAACAATTTTACTCTATATAGGTAACACCTTATATTTAAAACTCCACAGGCATTGAAGGATGCAACAATGCTTTTTTTATTGTTATACCAATCCACACTTGGTTATGGTCTCCTATAAATGACACGATAATTATCGTTTTAGAAACCCATCTCCAATTGGTAACCAAAAAATATATTGAGGTATTTACCTGAAGTAAATTTCCAATAATGCATACATAATAATCCTCAAGTGCATAACCTAGTAGTTTGTACATTTTCACATCGGTGTTTAGACATATTCCACACATTATTAGTTCATCCATTTTAATGATTGAATTATGTATTGAATTTGAGGAAAACAAAACAACGAAAACAACTATATTTCTTACAAAAATATTATATATTTTATATTTTCTTCCTTTTTTTCTTTAAAATTTTAATCAATCTTAGTCAATCTGTGATTTCGAATCAATCATTGCAAACCAAAGCAATTCAACACAATTCAATCAACGTAATGTCAATCCGATCCGCTATCGGATCGGTCCGTCTGTAGATTATGGTCCTTCAGTCTATGGATTATGGATAGGACATTTATCCTGAAAAATCCACCTATGGCATAAAAGTACAAATTACTAGAAGCCCTCTTTTGCGTTTACCGTCTAACCACTCATACTCTAGCTAGCTGGGGTATACACGTTGTGAGATGGTTTCAGTCCGACAGAGTCGATAGAATTTAGTTCGCGAGGTCTCCACGTGCCGGTCTTCACTCGCCTGAAATTAGGTTTGACATTTTCGATACTGTGATGTGAGGTAGTATTATTTATGTCCATGTGTGACCCATTAAGATGCTGAGATTAAAACGTGTTAAAACATGGTTAAAACCATAAAGGTATATGGTTAAAACCGTTTTAAAACCAAACTCTGCTGTCTTTATTTACTCTATGCTTTATGGAAAAGACTTGCCTCAAAGCACAATGGGTGACTATGCACTAAGCTAGGAAGTTAAAAAAGGCGGGCGATTCAATTTCATTGTAAATCACTTTATTTTAATATCTATCTTTGTAGTGTGGAAAATGGATGGAAAGCCGAGGTCCAGCTTTGGGAATACGACTTTCTGGGAAAGACTTTAGAGCAATGATGGCCGTAAGACTGTGGCCCTGCCACTTTTCGATTGTTAATAATTATTTGACTCTCTCCACTGAAATTACACAATGTATACAACACTAGTGAAGCCAAGTTATTGCTAGCCTCAGTTGACTTCATCATGCCACGCTTCGGAGACGAAGCATTCACAAAACAAAATTACCATCATACTATTGCAAAGTTTCTGGTAGAATTTATATCACTGAGCATTTAATTAGTTCAAAAGGAGTAATGCTGCCTGTTTTGTTCGAAAATCAAAGTCATCACATCTGAGCCATTGGACGAGAAAGGGAGACGGGCGGACGGAAGCGCGTATGGCCCACACGTGGAACTAATAAATACTTCTACTTATTAGTTCCATGGGCCCACATGACTGGTTAAATAGACGTTTGTGTTGCGTCTAAGTCTTTGTGCATGTATTTTGTATAGTATATGTACCTTTATGGTATTACCTGTCACAACTAGTTACTATTGTTTAAAAGTCAGATACATGGTAGTAAAAAATAAAAAATTTAAAGTGGGTAAATAATGCTGAGAAAGTCAGCTTTCAGTTGAGTTTAGCAAACGTTCACCTTCTGATTTGCTACATTCAAAGTTCAGTGGTCGATATAGATTAAATACAACAACAGGCAATTAAACTTATACTCTTGAATTATTTTATAAAGAAATATTTATTATAAAATTGTAGTTCGCCCAAAAAGCCGCCACTGCATTAGAGCATATATTTCACTTGTAAAGCCTAATACTATTAATATCTGCCCGGTAATATTGTACGATAATACCAGGTAGACCGTGAATATTGGGCAATTCATGAAACCACACATTTAGCTTCAAATTTTATTCATTAAAAATATAAATTATGCTCCAAAAAAATGTTTTACCAGACACTGGAAGTTGTACAAGAAAAAAAACTTGAAAAAAGCTCCTATAATCAATTTATTACAAAGCTTGAATTGTTACATGGTTGATTGATGTGTGAAAGTTCGCAATTGGGTAAACAAAAAAGCATTGTATTTATTTCGTTTATTGATAAAATTAAAATAAACAATCATAATTAAATAAATGTCAATTTCATAACAACATTAACTCTAAATGCGTTCTGGTTCATCACGGGGCAACCTATGACGTTTTTTAGTTTTATAGGGTACGGGCATCTTAAAATGCACTGTTGTTATGTGAATCCTGCGATTGCTTGAATCAGCAAAAGCCTTCCCACAGTAGTTGCATGGATAAGGCCTCTCCCCTGTGTGACTCTGAGGAAATAGAGGTTATCATTACAGACAGATTAGAAACAAAAAATGTAACTTCAATACAACGGCCATAAAAAAATTTAATAGATTGTGACCTAGGAATTATTTTCAATGAATATTAAATGATATAAAAAGTGCCTGAAGGAGGGTGTATGTTTTAAACAAGTGAAATTTAAGAATTTGGTATAGCTGGTTGGTAAGTAAAATTCTATAGTTGTCAATATTACAAAAACATCCCAAAAATAAGTATGTATGTGCCCTACGCAAAATAGGCGCTTTGACGTCGAATTGCGGAAAAAGAGCCCGTCTTCAAGTGTCAAGTATCAAGTAAGTATGTATGTGCATAAAAACATACAGGTTTTTTATTTAAGTCTTAACGTAGCTCTCTATTACTCATAAACACAAATCGTGCCCATGAGTAGATAAGTACATTATGAATCAATTATTCTAAACGAAACATATGCATGAGCACATTAGGACTCTGCCTATTTTATATGCTCCAGCTGTTCAGGAGCACGAGACTAGACTCTTGAGCATTTTTTTAACCTAAACTCCGTTATTTTGAATCTTTCTCGGTTATGGTCGACTAAACATAAAGACTGGCCAAGTTTGAGTTGGCCTCGCACACGAAGAGTTCTGTACCCATATGGTTAAAAAAAAAACTTTACTTCTTGATGCATTATTTCAGAATCTATTTAATTACTTAGAAAAAATATAATGTATTTAAAACCCAATAGAACTTGCTCCTAACTTTTACTTTTCATCTGACTTGATCTACTTTCTTGTCATGGATATACTACTATACATAACACAAACAGTACAAAACATATTTAAGTGAAAATTAGTCTCTCACTAGTAAATGTCTCCGTAAGTTGTTTTTGGTCTTGTATGCTTTATGACAATCATCACAAGAGTATGGCCTGGCATCACTGTGTGAACTTTTATGTAGCTGAAGGATCGTTTTGCTGAAAAACGACTTAGAACACTCAGTACACTTAAAAGATCTCCCTTCAAAATGTGTCCGCCTGTGGTACTGTAGCAATGTGTTGTTCTGGAAAATAAATGAAAATAATTTAAGTTTGAAATATGAGTATTAATATTTTAGTGCCGAACTCAGTCTAATATTAAAATATAGTGTTTATACTATATTATAACATACGAGTGTACACAATGGTCATTTGAGGTGGGGCTGCAAGGGCTGCTACCTAATTAAACCATTACAGCACAGGAAAATGTTCTGAGAAAGGCATTCCTAATAATTTCCAACTGTGTTCACGATTTAGAAAAAAAAAATGGTAGTCATGTCAGCTACAAAAATGACAAATCTCGTATTCTTTTCATGGTTGCAATCCAACCTGTTTCTTACAAAGATCAAAAAACTCTATTAGACCAACTGAAGTTAAACTACTAGGAATCTCAGGTATCAAAAAAAATTTTTTATTCCATACTTTTCATAGGAATTAGATTTATAACCTTGCGAGTTCTAAGTTTTTTGTGACTTGACAATTCAGTACCGATCGTGTCAAACTTTATGGCGGATCGGAATACAACGCTTTAAGCAAGCTCGCGCAGGTTCAGGCATGTACTCCTCGCTTCAATGCGTCCCGCTACACCTAAAACTGGTTATTGCGACGCGACTTGTGCCTACTTTCGGATCCGCCTTAAAGTTTGATTGTAACTGCACTCTGGTATATATTACACTGCCAATATATTACACTGGGTATTTTGCCCATGATATACCAATTTTTTTGGTTTCGCCGTCCAGCTCATATCACAATATTCCGAAATCTCTTTCTCCCCAAATCACTATTTCATTTTTTCTTCTAGCCAAACGTTTATACAATATGTAATAACCAATATTAACCTTTTGACTTGTCATCAATTATTATCAATCAATTGTCTCTGTCAATTAAATGGCTCGTGACTTTCAATCTGATCCAATTGGGTTAATGTGTGGTGTAGTGCATAAGTTAACAATTAATATTGCTAGTCATAGTTATAACTCAAAGCTAATTACCCTGAAACGTTTGCCGCAAACATCACAGATATGGTTCTTTACCACTGGATCTGGTTGGTCAGGGTGCGACGTTCTTATGTGGTAGTAGTACTTGCGTATGGTCGATGACATTTCGTCGCACTGTAACAAATAAATATCATCAAAAACGGTAAAGTGCAGGTTATGTATTTACAAAAAAAATGTTTTCTCTGAGCTAGACATAGCAACTACCTGTGAAAGTAAAAGTTAGTTTTGGTGACATTTTATTTACTACATTAAGAATTGGGTTTTTTAAATGTACATTATTATATATAATATTTATATATACAATTTTTGTTACTTAAATACAATGTACAGTAATTCTAAATTCTTAACTACTTTAGTTTTTGAGTTAGACCCCATAACAAACAAAAATGGTCTATGTTATATATACCCACAAGGTGAAATTAATATAAATTGGTATCACCATCTAAAAAATTTCTAGATATTAGGTACGATCAATAGACCCCCTTTCGTAAATAAAAAATATAGGTAAAATATTCATTATCAATACTTTTGTCTAACAGATTTCAATCGTCGTGATTTTGTGTATTCACATATTCATTATTATTTAAATATCCATACATATTACAAATAGACTTCATGATTACAGTTGATGTTATTGAAACCAGAATCTTTAGGTGAATATTACTTTGTTTTTTTTTTATAAATTGCAACCCCGAGATCGCCAATGGGGAGAAACTGCAAATTGATTTAGCTAGATGGCGTTCCATCTTTAATAAATAAATAGTAAATACACGCGGAAAAAAACGACAAAATAATTTTATAAAGATGAATGAACATATTAATTGAAAATAGTTAGGTAATGCAACAACAAATTATACGAAAGTACGTGACCAGCTACTTCGATCAAACCATCAATGTATAATACGCCTTTTTTTTAAATTAATATGTTATAACATTATCATATTTTTTTATTAAGTCTCCGTAGGTCGCAGAAACGAAATCTGCTAGATAACTGGTATATTGGGTAACTGACGCTTTAATTGAAGATTGTGGAAGACATATAATTGTGAGGGCGAACAAATTTCCTTATTTTTGAAAATGAAAAAAAGCATACTTACTCTAATCGATGTGTTGTAAGCAATAAATCACATGCCGGTAACACACAATAAATCATATTTTTAGACTCCTTTTACATGCACGGGACCCTTTACCGAAAAATAATTTAATTTAATTTGAAATAAGAAAGTTCGGCTTCAGGGTAACATTTCCCATAAAATATGCAAATTTCAAATCTGTAACTCATTCCGTTTACGAGGTAGGGACCTGTGAAATACGGACGGACAGAAACACATACAGTCAGCAGTCAGACAGCGATGGGGCTGTGCTTTTCCCTTTGGGTATGGACCCTAAAACGACTTGGTCATATGAAATTATATTGGATTATCCTATTGTCTTTGGATTACACCTGTGTTAGGACCGACAGACATATGATTAAGAAAGTCAGAACATATTTTTTAGAGTCAGAATGAAGTGAATGCTGTTTCACTTTTTGCCTTTTGGCATTGTCTAATGATCTCATGGAAAAATATTTACTAGGACAGCCCAGGACAAAAAATGGCCACAAGGTTCTAAAATCTGAATTTTTGGCAGACGATAGTACTTACAGAGTTCATTCACATACTTGTGTCCAGTCCACTGAATATAGGATTTTTACGACACAACACTCTTTTTACCGTCTATATATTTTTTTAAATTAGAAATTGTTTAAAACCCAATTTTTCGTATACTGCCAGCTCTTACACATAAAAAAAAAAACTAGTGTGTGTGGGTTGATTGGCACAATTTATTGTTGTTTGTTGTAAAACAGAGTATTCATACTTAATAGTATGCACTAAAGTCAAACCAAGCTTGAACCCCCTGCATGACCAAGAACAAGGTTTTTATTATTTGTTTTACTTAAGCATGAATGATACTTATATTGGTTAGGTTAGTGTATGTATTGCTATTATTAAGATTGAGCAAAAAACATTGACCGAGTGGTTAGAGACCTTAACTGCATAAACAAAGATCGCGGGTTCGATTCTCGCCCGGTGCAAATATTTGTGTGCATGAACATCTCTATTTGTTCTGTGTCTGGATGTAAAATATTTATATATTTATATATGTATATATTATTAACAATATTCAAGTATGTATTTCAGTTGTCTAGTGCTTATAGTACAAGCATAATCCTTGTTTACCTTGGAACTAGATGGCGCTATGTGGGGTGTCCCAAGTACCGTTACTAACAGTTAATATCATTTGTTGTTATAGCGGCCATTGTAATACACTCTCTGAAAATTTCAAGTGTCTCCCTATTATGGTTCAAAAGATATAGCCCTGCGACAGACGGATGAACGAACAGACAGCGTAGCTTTAATAAAGGGGTTCCGTTGGCACTGCTTGGGTACGGAACCGAAAAAAGCAGTTTAAGTTTTACGAGCTTTTAGGAGCATAATATCCTATGTTTTATTGGTTTTGGCATCGTTACTGAAGCGCCGAACACCGATTTAAGGTTAAATACTGGTACCGCACTTTATGCTTAAATAAAAACTAGCTGTATACGAAAAATACAAGAAAATTGTTTTTCTAATTATTTTTAATATTCGCGAAGGCGACGCGCCTCAAAGTTCTTATATCCACCTAACTGACCACAAGTACGTGAATGAACTCTGTAAGTACTATCACTTGCCAAAAATTCAGGTTTTCGAAATTCGTGACGATTCTTAGTCATGGGCTTTATAGGCTGCGTTCCGAATGTACTAATCAACACTAACATGCGCGCACTTCCTAGGCCACTCTTTTGATAAACCGGGTTGGCTTTGGTTTTTCCTCCGTGGGACAGGATGGAGCTTTCGATAGTGCAATTTTAAATCTTCACCGGTCGCAAACACATCTTTACAGATGCCGCAACTGTAAACAAAGGAATAGAAATCTCTCAACACCTATGGTAAATCTTGGAATAGTTAATTCGGAAGAAAATCACAAGTATTTATACTCCTTTAGTACTTAGACTATAAAAACGTAGAGAAAAGCCAAAAACTCAAACGATGTCAACAAACTAATTTTCCTTATCTTTCAATGCAAATTGATTGATAGCACCGTGTAAACTAATTCGACAATAAATCAATATTTAATAAAAAGATACTGACGTAAAATCATTGGTTTTGATTTTATGCACTACAGAAGCCATATGTTTTTTCCAATACTGCCGCGAGCTGCACTGGAAGTCACAAACCTCGCAATGTCTCATATTTTTACTCCCATTTTCTGAATCCTGCAAGGAAAAACATTTATATTTGTAACATACATCATCATACAAAGCAAAACTAAAAAAAAAAAACTGAGGTTCGCGTTTTAATTAAATAACTTAGTTTGTAAATTTTACTACTATACATCGGCCGTCGAGAGTATGCGTTCCTGACACATGAGATTTATAGCTATAACTGATGTTATTTGTTGTTTGTTTGTTTGTTGTGAGTTGACATAATATAATTTTTAATTTAATTTTAATATTTGAAAACGGGAATCGTCCGACGGTACAAATTCATACCAACCATCCGATTACTATGCCGATTACGACCTGTCAGGAACGCAAACTATCGACGGCCGATATATAATTAAGTAAATCAAAACTTAAGATGCGATTGCACGGCGTAATGCCATTCGCGTGGTAATCAGTGCAGCAACCATACATTTTCGGGAAAAATGTAATTATTTTAAAAACGGATTCGGTGTGCCTAATATTTATTAATCCAAGACTGCTGCTTAGAAAACAACCACACAGAATTCTACATAAATAAAACAAGTAATCACATCTTTTGTCCTATGATAAGTGTCTAATGATGTCATGGTACAATTTTATTCATTCCAAACAAGTGTATAACAAACATCCAGTAAATACTAACATTCATGCACTGCCTAGTCTTGTTGCTTGTACCACGTCGCAAAGGGTGCACACTTCGATAATGCGAATTGAAGTCTTCACCGGTGGCAAATGTTATTTTACAGACGTCACAACTGCAACCAATATATATCAATATGAGTGGTAAATCATTAAATAATTTAGGCTACATTCAGGTGACGCGAGAATGAAAAAAAAAACTTCAGTATTGACCCTCACTATTGGTTATTTGTTTAAAAATAAAAAGACTGTCCCTTAAGAAAATCAACATCAAAGATAAATTATGCGATTTCGATTAGATTTTGTGATTTTCTATTAAAAAAAACTGGCTGTCTTTTAGGCGCCCTCCTCCCGGAATTAGACTTTAAGAAATTCGAAAACCATATCCAGACGATTTGGGGCTTTGATGGTATTTCATGCGAAGCAGACGGTACCGTCATCAGTCAGTATATAACATGGCTCTCTGTTAGTTTTCTACTATAATAAATTATTAATTATTTTAAAAATTATATATTATATTTATTATATATTATAAATTATTAAGTGTGGATACTTCCACTGCTGTGTAACTTTACACACGTTATCATTACCAGTAACATCTTAAATTAGAGTGGCTAAAGATGTGTGTGGTGTAGCGTTATCACAATGGTTCGACGGTTCGAATCCCAGGTCGGGTCAGTATTTATATGATGAATATTAATACTGGCACCGGGTCTTGGTTGTCATATGTATGTGGTGTCTTCCCTTGGTACCCAAAATACAAGCTAATGCTTAGTTTGGGACTTAGGCGTTGTTGTGATTGTATGTGTTATTATTATTATTATAATGAAAGACTACACACTTCCTATTGATCGATTCCAGCCATTTTTTAGTGTACCATGCCTAAAAGGTACCAACGGAAACTCTATTACTAAGGCTTTGATGTTCGTCTGTCATAGGGCTATATCGACTGAACCGTAATAGGTAGATACTTGAAATTTTCACAGAGTTTGTACTACCATGACCTCTATAATAGCCAACTATAAAAATTAAATAAAGTTAAAAATTAAAGGGGGTCCCCATACGATAAATATGTTTATTTTCGACGTTTTTGGTGATCTGTGGTTGGTGGTAGGTAGTGTGATCATTGCTTACACTTGAAATTTTCGTGAATTATATACTGCTATGGCTACTATAATAACACATAATAAAATAAAATTAAAAATTATAAGAGATCCCCAAAACAAGAAACATATTTTTTTATATTGTATAGTGGTGGTACAGAAACCTTTGTGTGCAAGTCCGACTCGCACTTGGCCGGTTTTATCTCAATTGCATGCGATAAATTGATGTTGGAAACTGTTATACAACAATACATATTTTTTACAAAGTCTTTATGTTTGTGCATTGCAAATGCACTGTTGAAATTCTGTTAAAAAAAAATAAACATTACAGTAAACCTTTGAACACTTAAATTTAAGTCTACACTGATATTGCTGATTTGTGAGTGAGTTGATTTGATAAGAAATATATATATTAATACTAACTTAAAATCATTAATTTTGATCTTATGTCCTACAGAAGCGACGTGTTTATTCCAATCTTGTCGCGAGCTACAGTGGAAGTCACAAGCCTCGCAATGACTCATATTTATACTGCCTTTCTCTGACCCCTGTAATAAGAAATATTTGAATAATTTCATTTTATAATAATAAAAATACAGCGCCACCTAGTTCCAAAGTAAGCAAGTATTATGCTTGTATTATGGATACTAGACAAGCGATATACATACTTGAATATTCTTTATAATATACAGATATTTTACACCCAGACACAGATGAAATAGACATGTTCATGCACACAAATATTTGTCCCGAGCGAGAATCGAACCCGCGACCTATGCGTCTGTTGTTAGGGTCTCTAACCACTCGGTCAGTCGGTTTATATTTACTATTATTTCATTTTCAAGATACCGTAAAAGTTGAACTGAACAGCCATGAAATTGAAGGCTATTTCTGAAATGCCAAATCAAAACAGTTTTAAACTTTGAATTTTTAAGCACCTTTTATATAAGAGTAATTACAAACAACACATACCTACACCCTAAGATTTGTATAATACAAACCATTAAATACTTCGAGGATAACAAATACAGTGTGGTATGCTAATACAGTTCAACTGATACATTGTTTACCCCTGACCCATACATAATGACGAACAGGTGAACCAAGAGCAATGAGGGGAGGTAGCACGGACGCAGTGCAGAGATAACGCGAGAATCGTAACTCGATTAACTTGGAGTCGCTAGCTTCGGGAAGCTCACGAAAAACGTTGGAGCCCGACACTTGGTGAAGGACCAAATTAAGTTTTCTTTTCTTTCGTTGATAGTTTTTTTTAAATGTCTACTCATTAAAATGAGATTTCATTCACAGCGTTTTGTATTTCCTCGTCGAAAAAAACCTAGTACGGTCTTGTACTTACGTTCAAATCTCATGAAAACCAGACATGCAATGGTCGCCGCTGAATAAATTAGGAAGAAACTGAATTCGCTGATGATAAACTGTTATCATATTGTGATAGGTAGTCGGAAACATTAATTTTAGTTTTTACTGTTTTGTATTATGGAAATAATGTCTCTTCTTCATATTTAAAACTAAGGTTAAAGACACTGTTTTATTAATTCAATTTTAAATTAATTGCCGCACCTTTCGGCTATCACAAATCAGTGCATTTTACGTATGGTCCTTCGAGCCTGATAAGTTTGTTGTATTGCTCTAATCAAACTTTCTATCGGATCGAAATACAACGTTTTATGCGTACTTACGCAGGTTCAGTCATATGCCCCTCGCTCCATTGCGTCCCGCTACACCTAAAACTGGTTACTGCGACGCGACTTGTGCCTATGTTCACATCCGCCATAAAATTTGATTGTAACTGTAACCAGTGCATTCTACACTGGTTACATCGGAAGGAAACCAGCAACCGCGGACGAAACTGGGTATTGTGAATTGAGGCGTAAATCACATTGTTATACAAAATAAGTATAGAATTTTCAAAAAGACAACTCACAGTTTCTTTGTTGTGCATCAAAGCTTTGTGTAATCTGAGTCCCTTTTCACTGACAAACGAGAAACCACAAGCACTGCATACAAACTCCGATGGATGTTTTATTCTGACATGACTCAAGTGTGAAGAAAGCTTTCTGTAAAAATTAACATGATTTATATGAAACAATAAAGTACCGACTAGATAAATACTCTACATTCATACATTAAAAATGAAACAATGTATTTTTTATTATAGTCTTCCATACTTCAAATACTAACAGAAAGCATAGGCTCTATAAAGCATGGAGTTACAAATAAGAGCTTCTCATATTTCAACTGGCTTCCAAAGAATATTTATACATGCACAAATTGTTCAACAAGATACAATACAAAAAATTGATCGATCGATTGATTGATTGCAAAAGTGTATTTGACTGCCTATGTGTCTGTTACGTTTACATGGCTAAACTGTTGAACCGAACTTGAAAAATAATAATAATACCTGAGACATCCCACACAGCGCCATCTAGTATCAAAGTAAGCAATTGCATGTATTATGGATACTAGACAGCTGGTGTAGATACCTACTTAAATATTCTTTATGATATAATGTAACTATTTTACACCCAGACATGGAACAAATAGACATGTTCATGCCCACTTTGAAAGGGAGATAGATTGTGTGTAGAAGATAAATATAGGCACCTATTACCGCGATAATTCGGTACGTTTGTTACTTTTTCATGGCTAAGCTGTTGAACTATAGACAAGCATTCTCAACACCTCCTCCTTCCTTGCAAGCAAGCTCCTCATTCTTTATGACATTGCCAAAGTAATAAATAACATTTTGATTTCGATTTTCAGTGATTATTATGAATGCAACATATGTGATAAAAAAATCAAAACATGATGGACTAGGCACCTATTTTTTTTTTAAATTATTTTAAATGAAAAAGTTTTTTAAATATATCATAACAGTGAAAGAATTTAAAAAAATTAATCATTATTAACAAAGATATGAATGTTTGAAATGTCCTGGTAGACAAAGAGGGCAATACCGCACGGTGTACTTAGCTGTGACCTCAGGCCATTTAAAATAATGTTAAATATCGTTTTGCAAGAAAGAGAGAGATTTTTTTTAATAGCTTATAATTTCCATATTCTTCAATTGAATTTAAATTTTGTTTATAAATTTTGTTATTGTATAAAGTCTATTTTTACATTTTCTTAATAAATATAATGTATTTAATAGTGGTCAAATACCCTATTACAAGGTTCATTAAATATTAACCCGGGCACTAGACATTAACCCAATTGGGTCAGATTGAAAGAGACGCGCAATTCAGAGACAATTATTGATAATGATTGATGACAAGTTAGTAGGTTAATGTTGTAGCCACTCTTTGTTATAGCATACAGGATTTTCGTTATAGCTATTATGCGTTCGGTTACATTCGGAAATACGAAGATATACGCCGCTCGGCGTAAAAGTAATACTTAATTAATAGTATTGTAATCTGAGAATGCAGTTTTATAGTGCTATGTCTAAATTCACAAACTTACGCAGTAACATAATCACACTGTTTACATTTATAAGTTTTGCCGCTGTGCTCGTTTTGGTGTAGAACTGCTTGGTTACTGAAAAAAAAAAACAGTGTACATTAATAAATATACAGTTCTTACAGCCCCTCCACCGCATCCATTTAGAGTGTATATACACGAGACGTCTTAACCAATAGCTCAGTTGTTCGATTTATTAGCCAATTATGCGCCACATTTACAAGTGCACTTTTATACTACTTAGGCTATGTTCCATACGCATTCGATAACAACTCCGAATGCCACCGCCGCGAACGTTACAATAGTTTGTTTCTTAAGCTCTAAACTGTTAAGAATTATTAATTCACTAACAAAGCTACTAACACGTAAATTTGTGCCTGGAACGGTATTAAATGTCAAATGTCAAAACTAAAAATGAACACAAACGACCCACCTATCGAGGTGGGTCTAACGTAGCAGTTACAAACGCCACAAACGCCCAAAACGAAACGTCTAAACCGTATGACACTGACAGCAAAATCGCTACACGTGAACGATTTTAGCAATATTTTTCTATCTGGAACGCAAAAAACTGGCAAAAGTATCATTTGTAGTTGTTATTTGATGCAAATGGAATGCACCCTTAGTGTACTCACTAACATTGTTAAAGATAAATTGTTGTGGAGGGACGTGCCACATTGAGTTAAGGCTGATTCGCACGCGACGACCCGCACGGCAGACGGCAACGGCATTTCCAAATGCACCATCCACACGCTACGTAACGGCAACGAACGATTGTTATCGGATTTTAATACACAATAGCGCAACACGTGTTCCCGGAGCGAGCGCGCCGTCAATGTGCCGTACTACATTATCTCGATCCGTATGCAACGGAACGGTATATTATGGAAGGTGTAGATTGATTTATATTTACACAAAAAAATATAAAAAGACGTGTTAAAAATTTTGGTTCAAGCCAAGTCTGCGGCCTAATGCATGCATAAAATGAAAGAAAAGTATGTACTTACAGTACCCGGCCTTAAGTTTAAAGCCAAGATTACTTACAATTTTGTTTTTAAATTTCTTTTTACTTAGCCGCTTTCTAGAACTCGTCTGCATAACTTACGGCCGAGTACTGTATGAGTGTTTTATTAATTTTTAACGGGCCAGATATAAAGTAATAGTTAAACGTTTTTACACTTACATTGAATTACAAACATGAGGGCATTGTTTGCATTTATAAATTTTCTCATGGAACCTGCGATGATTGCTCAAAGTTCTACTCGATGGAAAACATATCTTGCATATCGGGCAGACGTGTTTAGCGCCTGGCTGTAAAGTTAAACAAAGCTCTTAAAACATTGAGACTGTGGTTTTCATGACTTCTTTAGAGACTTAAAATTTTTTTTTTAAATTTATTTATCAAATCAAGGTTCATTTTCATTTACAATCTTATTCAAAAAAAAAAAACAACATTGAAAAACCACAAAGGTTTGTAATAATTCTGTAAATAAAATTGAGTTTAAACTTATTTATGTTTTTTCTGATTTTCCAAATTCATCTTTATAACATCACATTTAATTGTACATTGTCTTTATATAGTCCACTAGAACTAGAATATAGAATTATATCAAAGAAAGACACCCATCTAATATGTGCTAAGAAAAAATATGGGTACTTTGAATGTTGTGCATGTGCTTTAATTTGTTCCCGAATGATTTTAACATAACTTTCCAAACAATGTTAGGAACAAATAATTTTAATATATTTTTTTGTCTGTTGCTCATTGTTTGAGATATGAAAGAAAATGTAAATATTAGACTTTAATAACATAATAATAACGTATACAACACAACAATGTCTAGGCCCCAAACTAAGCATTAGCTTGTGTTTTGGGTACCAAGCGAAGACAACACATACATTTAACAACCAAGACCCAGTACCAGTATCAATATTCATCATATAAATACTGACCCGACCTGGGATTCGAACCCGGGACCTCCAGCTTCATAGGCAGGGTCGCTCCCCTTAGGCTAAGCGATCGTCATCGATTTATACTATATTATTAGAATACTTTTCGTCGTGCAGCGGAATCGAATAATAAGCAATGTTGTCGCTTTGTGCGGCTGGCGAGCAACGAATGAGTAACGAAACGTTTACACGGTATCATACGGTACGACACGTAAGTTGGAAAACCAGCGCTGCCTTTTATAAAGCGAATTAATGTTAAAACAAATTATAAACTAATTTATTAAACAATTAAATACGAATCTATAAAAATATTTAAAAGATATAAAGTTGGGCATGAACATGTCTTTTTGGTCTATGTTTGGGTAAAAAATATAGATATCAAAAACTCATTGTTGGAAAAAAATAACTTAACATCATTCTAATACACAATTTAGTAAACATCAATTAACACAATGGGCGTGGCAATATTCGGGGTATAACCATGGTCAGTTGCTGTAATCAATACATATTATAAAATAAAGTCCCCCGCCGCGTCTGTCTGTCTGCCTGAACGCGATTAACTCCAAAACTACTGAACGGATTTGCATATGGTGGGCACAAATGGACAGGGTGAATCAACAGGACGGTTTGTGTGTATAATTCATCAATGTTTTATGCAAGTTAGTTGAAATATAACGATTATTGTTGATGTCAGAAAAAATCATGGCGACTGGGAGCTTTCATCGAAAACGCTGCCTAATCCCTTTGAGATATAACAAAACAATGTATGGAGGAATTGTGTCTCTTTTATAGGACTAAAAAAAGTCTGCGATGGCATATGTCTATTTTTTATGGAAAGCTTACTATATCTATTTTTAAGTATAAAAAAATGGTGTAATATGATTTGGTAATTGGAAAGCAATTTATACAAAACAATATTAATCTTTATCAAATTAAATACATTATTTACCTTCAGAATTTCATGCACATTATGATTGCCCTTACACCATACAATTTAAATTAATATCTTAGGAGTTAACGTCAAATAAACACTATCGCGTGACAAACAGCCGGGCGCAGAATTTTACAATATTTACAGAATTGGAAATAAAATATATTAAAATCTAATGAAATTAAATCTAATCGACATGTTCGACGCAACAAGCAAATACGACACTACGGCAGAAAAAACACTACGGCATATATGCTCTGTTACCCGTGCGAAGCCGGGGCGGGCCGCTAGTAATAACATATTTATGTCGGTAAATAAAGGTATAGTCGGTTTTCTTTAAATTTTTATTTTATTTAGAAATTTGAAGTGACGTGGGCACGAAAGTCTTCATTTTCCTGCTAAATCCATCTCTGAGCGAACGTGCCGCCCCATCAGTGTCGCCTGTTATCGCGCACTACGCTAGCTCAATTTCGTTTGCGAAAACATTTTGTAACAATTATAAAGTATTTGCATATATATCTAAACATATAAAAATCTCGTGTCATAATGTATGTCGGATAAACTGCGATTCTACTTAACTAACCTATTTTGATAACATTTTGTAATGATATGTAATTTGGTCCAACTTAAAAGACAAGATAGTTTTTATCTTTCTATAGATGCTACAATTTATTCCATTTTATATTTGTATAAGTTTACGGCATAACTGCTATGTTACTTTTCGTGTATTGTCTTGATTAAAGACTTCTAAACCATGCAACGAATTTTTATACAAAAATCTGACTTTTTTACTCCGACTTGACATTTCAGAACTGGGAGTAGGTAAGAAGAAAAATCAAAAATGCTTTACCACCTGCTAGAATCCTTAGTTGCATTTTCAATGTACTCGATGGTTGCGGAAAGCGTGAAATCTGTGAAAAATTTTTTTCGTACCAAACCTTACATATTTCTCTTAATTTTTGCTTGAAATTAAGGTTCTAAAGTTCGCCATTTTGGATTTAGAGACAATTCATAAACCTTTGTGACACGTGGATTACGCGACAAATAACAACATATTTGTCAAAATATGTTAAGTAGTTTAGGAGCTATGAGGGAACAGATAAACATCTCCACATACATAGACTGATGAAATCATAACTATCCTTTTTTATTGTTCGGGTAAAAAGAAACAACCCCGGTTTAGAGTACACTTACTAGATCATGTCGTTTCATATGGTTATCATACACACAGGTATCAGCAAATCCTTTATAGCAGATATTACACTTATATTTACATTCTATGTAATTTGACGATTCTTTTCGTTTCCGAACCTCCTCCATTTGTTCTTCGATCTGCAATTAAAAGAAACATTTTCTAGTTTAATACTGCATTTTATTATTTTGTTCTTGCTAACAAACATGCATATATTGTAAATATGCTGATACCGGGAATAACAAAATATAAGCTTTTACCACAATCAAGAATCTATACATAATCTCTTTAACTCTTCTCTATCTATAAATAGGTAAAGACAAAACCGTTCAGTGCCTTTTTCTCTTCTGTTTGTCAACCAATTTGTTTTAATTTTTTTCTTTTTAGTAGTTATTGATGAGTTTTCGGGTTTTTTCCCCACCTTCGACATGGAGTCAAAGCCTTTATTTAAAAGTATTCATCATTGTTCATACCACTTTTTCGGTTTTTTACTATTTAGATTCAATATATCTGTTACATTTAACTGCCTGTGAATTTTTAGACATTATATTAAAAAACAAAAGAAACGGAACAAAAAATAAATATCAAGAACAAAATAACAGAGAAAATGTAATCCATGAAATTAATGTCAAAGCGAGATAATATTTAAGGTGTCAGTTAGGTTGGGGAGAAAGTATATTCTTATTTTATATACAAATTTTCAATTTCATTTCTGCTATGGCTGCTTAACTTGTCAGCACTGGTACTGCCATAAAACGGTGACTACACAATCTCAATTATATGCCAGCATTGCTGCCTACCAGCCAATGCTGGTATATAATTGGCCAATGACAATGCCTCACGTACTACATCAATGTAAATCAGCTTTAACACTGTTTAGTAATATTTTTTTCAGAAGACGCAGTGGCTGACTTTAAACTGAAGGAAATCACTGAACGCAGCAAAGCATTAATATCTTTTTGATTTAAATAGAATAATTGTAGACAATACAAAAGATAGGTACCGTAAGTTGTGCAACTTCAATACGATCCGCCATTTCCCTTTCTCTTGGTGTTAATCCAGTTGGATGTCTCTTTGGTCCAAATGTTTTTTTTAACGGTTTCCTTTTTCCTTCAGATGTATCTCCTGTACTATCCTATAACATTGTTATACATTTCATTATTAGAGAGAACGAGCAAATGGAACGGATGAATGACAATTAAGCGTTTAGGAGCCCGTCGGATATGGTTAATTGCTATACATTATTTGACATTTCCTGACCTCACATCACATTAACGCCACCTGGTGATTAACTCAAGCGCATTACTGCGCATTACATAACTTCACTGCAGGGGCTTAGGCCTCCTCCTAGGGTGAGGGAGCTTGGAGTTTAAATCCAACACGCTGCTCCAGTGCGGGTTGGTGGATCGTAAAGACCGCAATCTATTGACAGCAACCGGTACCGACTGCTTAACGTGCTCTTCGAGGCACGGAGTCAGTGATAGTTATGTACTTAAATCAGAAAAACTCATTGATACACACCTGGATTCGTACCACGGCCCCACAGCCTTATAAATTTGAAATAGGTTCACGGCGCTCGGGCTATCACGACACACGACCCATTGGGTACGGAACGGAGGAAAACGCATTATGTGTGAAAGTATGTGTACAAGTGATGTCATACGTTAAAACTATTCCATCAATATGGTCTTAATGACATTGAAACTTGTACCATAATGTTGTATTTTACTAGGTTTGTACTAGGCCTTATTACTTTCCACCTATCACAAATAAAAATTCAGTTTGTGACGCATGCGTAAACCGCGAAAAGCAACCTGCTCTCGCCAAACCCATTTCCGCCATTATTACATTTGAACTATCTACCTAATTTTAATCGCAAATGTATTAAAAACGTTGTATGATGCTCGTACTCAGTAAGCTGGCTATTATAGTCATCGGTTTATTATAAGCACTCGGTTTCGCCTCATGCCTATAAACACCTCGACGCCTCAACTTTAATATGCAGCTTACAGTACCTGCATAATGTACTATTAGCATCTTTTCGATACCCACATGATAAAAATATATATATATATATTTTTTCTTTTATTAACAATCAATAAGTAGACTTAGGTACCTTTTCGTTTTGTCATTTCTGTGCTGGAATATTTCGTATTATTCTTTAAAAACTCAGCTACCGTAATCTACTTTTTTTAGATAATTATTTTATATTATCCGTTTGGGCTTTCACGTAACCAAGCTTCATACTGTAAACCTACACCATCATAACACAATACACAATTAACTTATTTATCTACATATTTAAACTATTTAAAAGAAAGACGTAATTAACTTACAATATACCTAACACATCATATACAACTGCGGCGGGCGCGGGCCCGAATGTCGGATGACGTCATCATACAGAATCGAGAAAACGTGCGCGTTTTAAATGTAGCCTTTAGGAAACAATTAATAACTTTGTCATTTCTGGATGGATTTTAATAATTTAAAAAGTGAAATACTCCTGAAAATAAATCCCAAGCGCTGAACTGCATAACTATCAGGTAACCAATTGAGTGAATGATCCTCATTGCCAGCACTGAATTAAAGTAACATGTCACAGTAAATCCATGTAAAAAGTTTAAATATTTTCAAGTTGCCATATTTTAATTATTTTGAGATAACTAAATATATGTGCAGTAATAAACTCAATGTAACTTTTTCTTGGTATTTGATAAGAAAACTTTTCACATTAGGATACCAGTTCACTTTCAAAACAAGTCATCAATGTTATGAGGCCAACATGGGACTTGGATTGCGAGTTGGGAACAACCTTTGAAGTTCTGAATGATTCAGACTAAAATAAAAACTATTAACCTCTTTTAAGCTCTTCTTCAATCTTCTTTTTTTAAAAGGTTTCTTCACTTTTCGTTCACTTGTTTTCTTGATTTTTTGTTTTTTCGGAGTCTCCTCACTTTTTATTGAAGTTGCAAGAGTATCCTCCTCATCATTACAATTTGATGTTATTGTTTCATCCTCTTCTGTTTCTTGTAAATCAGCTTCAATTTTAATTTGAATTTCTTTGAAATTGTTAGTTCCTATCGTTTCTAAGCTATCATTCAAATTTTCTTTTTTGATATAGGTATGTTCTATTGTGTGCATATTATTAGAACCATATTCAAGATTAGAACAGAGTTTCAACTCCTGCCTGTCTATTGATGTGATGTCACTCTTTTTTATCTGCAATACAATAATATGAATCAAAAGTAATCGATAATGTTGACATATATAATAAAAATATTTACTTATACTGAAATTTACCTGCCCTTTCCGTTGAACCATTTCAAATAGAATGGAATGACTTCGTAGGCACTTTTCTCTAAATAAATTATACTTTTTAAGATCATAAGCACATTCATAACAAACATACTGCAGATATGTTGATATGTTAGCCTAAAAAATACAATCATTTTAGTGACAATTTTTAGTTTATGGTTTCATACCTAAGGGGTAATACAGAATTCTGTTTATGAACACAACACAGACAAAAAAGGGTTTGTTAACATGTTTAAGTTTCTATTGGTGTTTGATTTTTGAAAGTTTGTCTATTGTTGTTCTGGTTTTGAAAAAAAACACCAGAATGTTCCATCATGCCCTCTCCAATATTATTTCTAAATTAAAAGTGACGTTTTTGAAAAGCACTACCGTTGCACTTGTCTTCTTACTGTGAACGACAGACCACAACAACACAAGCGAACAAGACAAGCACTATGGAAGGATGCTGTACCCAAGCATTTTATACTGTGTGATTTCATCTGAGTACTTTTTTCAATACTCACTCAGTACTTGACTATAAAGCATTCATATCAAAAGTACTTGATAACAAATAAAAAGTATCAAGCACTTCCCTACATGTATTTACTTGTATAGATTCATTTACAAATACTAGTAGTTAAGATTTAAGGCTACTTTTTTTTAAAAAGAATGGAGTTAGCCTTCTTGATTAGTAAATATATTCTATGATTTGAAGATTTGATGATCTTGATGACCGCTTGGCCTAGTGGGTAGCGACCCTGCCTACGAAGCTGGGGGTTTCGGGTTTGATTCCCAGGTCGGGTCAGTATTTATATGATGAATATTGATATAATAATAATAATAATATAATAATACAATGGAAAGCCAACCCTAAATTTATTTACGTGGGCTATTATTATGCAGGAGCAAAGTTTATTTATGGTAATTTTCTTACTAAATTTGTAGTCACAAAATAGGTTGATGAAAATACCTCCAGTAAACTTCCAATAATGCACACATAATAATCCTCAAGTGCATATCCTACTAGTTTATACATTTTCACATTCATATTCAGACATATTCCACACATTACAAGTTCCTCCATTATGAACTTGGCAAAACAATTTAAAAATAAATTAATAAACGCTACACGAAGACCAACCACGACGTCCACTGACTGACGTCCACGACCAAGACTATACTTATCTATGACCAAGACCCAAGACCAACCAAGCACAACCAAATCAACAAACACAAACACAATAAGTCACAGAACAATATAGTTTAAGTTCTCTGACTCTCTGTGTACCACAGATTACTATAGTTTAAAATAGATGTGACACTTCATGGTACCAAATATTAGTTCCTGTTGACGGCACGGCGCTAGTATATTGGTTAGCTGCTATTGGTCGTGGTCGGACCAATACCAGCTCACCTATAGTGACGTTCTACGTTTATCGACGAGACGTCTGTCGATATCGACAATCGAAATAATAGTGCAGTATAGTCGATAGTATTATTAGAATATTTCATGAATATTTATATATATTATTTTTTAAATGAAACCCAAAAAATTATTAATAAGATTGAATGCTTAATAAATACCATTAACATCAAATCAAGTACATGGTTAGGTATATAATATTTTTTGACTAAGTAAGTATTGCTCAAATTTATTTTGAAAATATTTGCGGTTTTATGAAATATTCGTTTTTTACATGAGTGAATATTTTTTACGACATATCTTTTTGTATAGACCAATTTATACCTTACCCTCAAAGTCAAAAAAAGGAGGCTTCAATTTTCTAAAAAAAATATTGGTGAAATATCCTTGTGACGTCAACTGAACAGATGATCAGTAATTTATTTATTTATTCAGGAAACAAACAGCGATAAATATAGTATGAAATAAAATATATATTTATATAATACATACAGAAAATAGTTTAAACAATTAAATTATACATTACAATAGCATTATTTTAAAGTAAAGTCATAATATTTTCATTGATTCATGAGGATTTCACCTTACCTCAATACTTTTTGTTTAGTTGTAACTTCAGTTTTTTTACTGTGGAAAGCAGCGCAATAAGATCAACCGCCTAGATGACGTCATAGGGACAATTTCATCGTCAGATGAACTTTCATAAATATCTGGGAAATTTGTAAATGGAAGAAAACTTACATTTACATGTATGTTTGAACATTTTTTGCTGAAACTGTTGAGTTTTTCTTAACAAATTATTTCTTTTTGATATATTTTCATCAGAAATGAATTTTTCAGTATTGTTCAACTTATTTTACATATGATATCACATATGGACTTAAGTAGGTACCTACCAAACTTAACTCCCTAAATTTAAAAAAAAATCAATTTTTTTTTGCACACAGTACATTACTCATACGTCATCGCAGCCGTGTCAGGTTAATTCGTCCCTATAGTACCTGTGCTATAGTACTGTGCAAGTACCACAGAGTACTTTGTAGTTAAGTACTGTGATGTGATTGTGGATGTGATAGCATGTGATAGTACTAGTGATTAGTTTAAATTGTTCTGTGATTAGTGAGCTTGTTTTCGTAATGAAGGGGATTTTTTATTTATTTACTGGTTGTATTAAATACTTTCATGAAAACTTTCCAAAATTAAATTAGTTCGTAAAATATAAAAAATAAAACAATGGAGGTAATAGCGTGTGGAATATGTCTAAATATGGATGTGAAAATGGACAAACTGCGAGGGTATCCACTAGAGGTATATTATAAGCATATTATTGGAAATGTATCTGAGGTAAATTAATAAACATATTTTTTGACGTATTTTATAATCCCAAATATTCATTTAAAGTAAATAACTTTATTTTATTAATAACAGTTTTTTTTGTTTCAGACTAATATTTCGCATTATTTCCAATATGCTTGTTATGAATGTGCTTGTCTTATTAAAAAGTATCATTTGTTCAGAGAAAAATGCCTACGGGGTCAATCAGTATTATATAAAATGCTTAAAGAGAAAAGACAGGTAAAAGTATATTTTTTTTGCACCAGATAAATAAGTATGTTATAAAATATCAATAATATTTTCATTTTCTATTACCTACAGATAACTAAAGCTGATTTAAAATCAGTTGACAGAAAAAAATTGCAACTGTGCTCTAATCTTGCATACGGTTGTAATAATATTCACAAAATAGAACAAGCTGACATTAAACAGGAATGTGGTATTAAAGACATCTCAGAAATGGTTGAAACTAATATAATAGAGGCCAATGAAATTAAAATTGAACATGATTTTAAAGAAGACGATGATGAAATTATGTCCCTAGATTTTGATGATAATGAACATTCATTCACAATACCAGTAGAAAAACAGGACTCACCGAAAAGATTTAAAATCAAGAAAAATAGGAAGAAACTTAAGAATTCTTATGAAAAACCAAAACAGAAAGAGAACTTGGAAGAGGTACATTTATTTTAACCATATTTAAACCTTATTTTTTCAGAAGGAATAATTTGCTTTAGCCTGTTTATTTACAAGAACAAATAACACTTAATGAATATTCTATACCATCATTTAGATTTTTTTAAATTTACTATTAATGTTATATGCCAATTTTAAGTTGTATCTTTAGATCATCGCAGTTCTATTTAATGTGAATAATACTCTGTTTAATCTACTAATCTACTGTTATGCTTATTAGTTATCTGCTTACAGACGTTAATTTATGCAGATTGGAGAAATGGAATTTACACATAAATAAATAAATAAATAACGTATACATGACAACAACGTCTAGGCCCCAAACTAAGCATTAGCTTGTGTTTTGGGTACCAAGCGAAAACAACACATACATATAACAGCCAAGACCCGGTACCAGTATCAATATTCATCATATAAATACTGACCTGACCTGGGATTTGAACTCGGGACCTCCAGCTTCGTAGGCAGAGTCGCTACCAACTAGGCTAAGGGGTCGTCAGGTCGACATGTCCTGAGTACAGTTGCTCAAGTTTATAGACAATTTGATTATTTAGTAAATATTGGATAAACATCCTTTCAAATGTGTGTGTTTGCATCCTTTCAAATACTGCTTTAGATGTGACTGCCATAACACTAAACTTTATTTGGAACTATTAGCCTACCCCAACTTCACCCTTGAATTATTATATTATGAACATACTGTAGCCTATATTTATTTCCTTAATACACTGACTTATATGTACCTAGGGTACTAGACTGTACGTACCACAGTATGAAAAACTCTGCACGAAAATTGTTGTGCTCTGAACTACTAGGAAATAGTTGCTTGTGGACCGCCTGTCAGTGTAATCGATTGACATTATTGTGTATTTTGGAAAAATATCTTAGAGAAATGCCTTGCTGTGCCTTTGAAAAGTGTATAAATAACACCAGAAACTTTAAAAAGGTGGATGGGATTACTTATCACATGTAACTTCATAATATTTTATTAATTTAGTTTTTACTAAATAAATTTTTGACAATGGCAAATTTGGCGATTGCACATAAATTGAATTAGTTGGTAAGCATAACGATAATACTCTTTCCATCTCTTTTCAATCTATTACATTGCTGTATACCTACCCTTTTCGCTGTCTCATTCAGCGCCTCGGTTCAGACACAAATTTTGAAAGATCAAAGAAAGCAGGGGGTCATTCTCAGACTACTTGACTTTAAGTCTAATGAGACATTGTCGTTGAAATTCAATATTTTTCTAGCGAAAATGTAAATCTGTATTCTCAAAAGCCATATAAAACATTACGATTTTGGAGAATCATATGTGACATACCAACTTTCATGATACAAAATTACGTTTTGATAAGAAACAAAATATGTTTCATTGAAATTGTCTAATAAAACTAAAAGTCAAGCGGTTTGAGAATCACCCCCACAAAATTGCAATTGACTATCTTCGGACATGTTCCGCCATTCTCGTTTACGTTACGTGCACTGTACAATATAAAAGGGTCTTCGCATCTAGTACCTAGGTACTATATTAATAAAATTGAAGTGTCTGTCTGTCTGTCTGTCTGTTCCGGCTAATCTCCGAAACGGCTGAACCGATTGCAATGAAACTTTGCAGACGTACAGAGGGCATTACTGGGGGTGACATAGGCTACTTTTTGTTTGTCTGTCTGTTCGAGCTAATCTCCGAAACGGCTAAACCGATTTCAAGGAAACTTGGCAGACATGCAAAGGGCATAATCGGGGGTGACATAAGCTCTTTTTTGTATGTCTGTCTGCCAATCTGTTTATCTGTTCCGGCTAATCTCCGAAACGGCTAACGTGATTTCAATGAAACTTTGTACAGACATACAGAGGGCATTACCGGGGATGACATAGGTTATCGTGTTGGTACTCAAACTTGATGTTTTGGCAAGATCTATGTGACCACGTGACCAAATTTTCAAAAGCTTATATTTTCGAAACTATCAATCGCAGACCTATCGTATTCGTACTCAAACTTGATGTTTTGGCGAGATCTATGTAACCGCGTGACCAAATTTTTAAAAGCATAAGTTTTCGAAACTATCAATCGCAGACCTGTCGTGTTGGTACTGAAACTTGATGTTTTGGCGAGGTCTGTGTGACCACGTGACCAAATTTTTAAAAGCTTATATTTTCTAAACTATCAATCGCAGACCTATCGTGTTGGTACTCAAACTTGATATTTTGGCGAGATCTATGTGACCACGTGACCAAATTTATAAAAGCTTATATTTTCGAAATTGTCAATCGCAGACCTGTCGTGTTGGTACTCAAACTTGATGTTTTGGTGAGATTTATGTGACCACGTGACACGTGACCAAATTTTAAAAAGACTTATATTATCAAAACTATCAATCGCAGACCATCGTGTTGGTACTCAAACTTGATGTTTTGATGAGTTCTAAGTTTTCATTTCTATCGGCAGTCCCTATAACTGCCAACAAGTTTTCTGTCTGTTTGTCTGTTCCGGCTAATCCCCTAAACGGCTGAACCGATTTAAATGAAACTTTGCAGAGATACAGAGGGCATTACCGGGGGTGAGACACAGGCTACTTTTTGTTTGTCTGTCTGTCTATCTATATGTATGTTCGAGCTAAACTTTTAAAGATTTAAATGAAACGATGCAGACATTAAAAATAGATTGTCAGGAGTGATATAGGTAACTTTTCGTCCGTGTGGTTGTCTGTCTGTCTTTTTGTTCCAGCTAATCTCCAAAACGACTAAATCATTTCTATGAATCTTTGCAGACATAAAAAGGTTATCAGGATTGACATAAGTTGGTTTTTGTCTGTGTGTTTATCTATCTGTTTGTTCGGGCTAATCGTCAAAACGGCTAATCATATTTTACTGAAATTTTCCAAACTTAAAGAGCGCGCTGTCAAGAGTAAAAAGCATTTTTTATATACATATAAAAAACTGTAGTGTTTGTTAGTATGTCTGTCTGTTATCATTAATCTTCAAAATGGCTGACTGACTTTGGGACCGACTTTGGGGATAACTATTCTTCATGCTAAAATAGCTAAATGGATTTTTACGATATTAGATATAGAGATTTCTTAGGTAGTTAAGTTTCAGAATGTTCTAGAAAGTGCTACAATGTTCTGGAGCGTCGCGTTCCTGTACCTGTCCCGGTACAACTGTGTAGTCCACGCGAGCGAAGCCCGCGGGCGGAAAGCTAGTATTAAATAAATACACTCATTCTACAATTTTAATTATTTCATTTTCGTACATATAAATTATTTATCTACCTATACCTATATCAGTTAATTACATATTGTTACCAATTATTAAAATATCTCGGAATCAATTTACAACTTCATTTGCATGCAATTAATCATCAACATAAAAGTAAATATTTAATTATAATAGTTGGTAAACATTAAAAAAAACACTAATGACTTAAAGAATAATGAAGCTGATTGAAAACTTAATTATTAAGGACCTCTCTATGAGTAAAGGGCTCCTAAATTATTCTCCATAAAATTTTTACTGTGTATCCAGTAAAAATTTTTACTTTGTAATCCAGTTACTTCCAGCTGTTTTCTTTATTTCTTCTACCCATCTCTTTGTCGGTCTTCCTCTGCTTAGTTTGTTTTGTGGGCCTGTCCAAGTAGTGACTTTTTGCCTATCTAATATGCATATGGGTGACATAGCCTGCCTGTTTCCATTTTAGCTTGATAACAGAATAACTCTTGCCTATATTCATCTGAAATAATATACTTTTCAAATAGTGAAAGAATTTTTTAAATAGGTGCAGTGGTTCCAGAGGTTACCTTTCACATACACAGACTTACAAAATTTGCACAAAATTAGACAAATTTAATTAAAATTTGTCAATAATGTTACAGAATAGCACAGATGATACTTCAAAAGAAAATTCAGAAACGCAGAAAACAAAACCAGGACCAAAGCAGAATCGAAATGGGTTAACACCGGAAGAAATGAGTATGGCTGATCATGTTCAAGTGATAAAACTTACGGTGACAATTTCTTTATTTTTATTATTCAAAGGACCCATAGAATTAATAAATTTGACAGCAGCGTTTGGTTTTAATAGAGTCAGAAAGAGTATTGAAACTGTCAATCGCAATTTCGCGAGGGTGAAGGCTGACGCGCGTGGACCTCGCGGACTGAAACTCGCCATCTCGCCAAACGGGTACACCAGCAGGCTAGAGTATGAGTGGTTAGACGGTAAGCACAGAAGAGGGCTTCTAGTCAATTCATACTTTTATGTAACGACCCAATTTTTTAAATGCTCAAAACTGTTAATGATAATATCACTGATTATCAGGTGATTTCAAACATATTTCATGAAGTTCCTATTTTTTAAATATCGCGTACGTTAATTATCAAACCATTCGATGATTTAGCGAGTCATCTGAAATATATGAAATTAAATATGATAATTTTAAAATTATCGAATTTCTATGAAACCCTTCAACAATATGTGAGTGTTGTAAAATAAGAAAGAAGAAAGAAAGAAAGAAAATATATTTATTCATGGGAAACACAAGCAGACCCAACAGAACAAAAGAACTTAACAACTAAAACACACACACATATATATATATATACTTTGTATAGGTCTGTGCCGCACCCACGAATGGGGCCACAACTCAGATATTAAATATATATATATATATACAAATATTAAATAAATATGTAAGTCTTGGGTGTTGGTTTTTCAAGTATTGTTTCAGATTGTGTGATCAAAAGAATTAAATCATTTAACATAATTGCTAACCAGATATATATTTTCTTTTAGAAGCATATGACATGTTAAAAGATGACAATGAAAATTTATTTATCACACTTTGCAGTGGTTTCTATGGAAGGTTGATGCTTTTAGTTTAAGCGATCACTTATTTAAATAACATTTTCATCTTATACCTGCCATGACTTCTACGATGACGACTCATAGCAGAATTTTACGCCCATATAAGCAAAATGGCATAGGAGCGTTTGCCCTTAATGTCACGACGAAAGTGTAATGTTTTAATAAGCCAATTTTTAAATTTCTATGTTGTACGGTTATCGAGATAAAACATTATGTGACAGAAGACATGCGAACACAAGAATGGTTTCATAAGGGTTCTGGTTTTAGGGTTCCATAGATTTATGGCCGCTAGGAAAAAAAAAGACAACGAACCAGACGTCATAGCGTGGGAGGGTGTGGGTTGTGACTGTCTAGAAATCGTTGAGTAGAACACAGGGATTATTTATTAACCTTTATTATTTTCAAAAATAAAGTAATTGGGATCTATTCCAAAACTAAATTAGTTAGGGATTGGTTAGTGTGTTATGTACCATTACTGTATTTAAATAACAGATACTGATTTTTTTAATGTAGTTTATAAGCTATGACCAAAACAAATATTTTTTCTTTCACGGACTGTTGCGATATCTAGCTTGGCAAAAACCCAATCTTTTGGTAATTACATATAAATATATTATTTAGAGGTACATAACCCTCAGTCGTACAGAAAACAAAGTCTGACCGGGTGTCCGGCAAATAAAGGCCCCAGATTACTGAAATATTTTTTTAAACTTAATCTATTAACCTATTTGTATAATATGAAAATAATTACTATGTTAAATTAGTATAGCGTTCACATTTTGAGTGTTTGTATGGTTGTTATTTATTTGCTTTGCTTTGTATTCCCTATGGATTAAATACTTCAAAAGATCCATCATTATACACAATCTACTATACATTTGTGTGGGGGACACAGACAAGTCAACCTTATAGACCACGCTTTGACAGGGAGTAGCATTCGCCAAGGCTATGTAGTGACACTACATAACTACGTCTCTTGTGAGCGGTCAGTTGGAAGCACGTCGGAAGCCATTAAATTGTCAATTTTGAACGAGCCAATGAAAACTAGCCGACCTCTCCCCGCACCCCGCCACTTATTGGCGATTTCGTTTTCGTACTGACGTTTATTAAAGCGTGGTCTATAGGTTGACTGGTCTGTGGTGGGGGATGTCCCAGGTATTATTAATATTATTTACTGGTAAATTTTTATCTGTTGCAGCTTGAAGAACAATTAGAAGAAGTGACGAAAAGGCAAAAAACATCAAATTATATGAATTCCGAATATAAATGTGATCTCTGTTATAAAGGGTTTATAGATCCTGATGCATTTGGTCATCACATGAAACGACATGACCCTGTGAGTAAAATCCATTGAAACTGGATAGGTAACATGATAAGCTTAATTTTAAAGTAGACCAGATGTTTCAGTATCATGGTTGACAGAGAACCTAAACATAATTTCTGTTTTGTTCCATTGTAGGCTCAGTAATATGGTCCCGTTTTACCTCTTGGGTACGTACCCTTAAAAAGGGGGTTATGTTTTACGTTTTTCTTTATTATTTTTGAACATATAAAAATGTCACTAGGAAATTGACTAGAAAAAGTTTGAAGAACGATTTCATACTTTTTTTCTATGCATGTATTAATACATATAAAGCTATGAAAAAATCAAGAATTTACATAGGTCAAATCCTTAACTCGTAAGCACTTATAGTTCATTGGCATGTAAATGTTGAAATATTGCAAATTTGTAAGCTTAATTTGTTAGTGATAAAATTTTGTAAACTATATAAAAAGTTACAAACTTAGAGTATTTTTATATTTTTGTAATGTAATTATATTTTTTTCACATTACAGGCTAACGCATCAAACGTTTGTCCAATATGTAAGATATGTTTCCAAACCAACAGGGCTTTATACAGACATCGTATGAACCATGACAAAAATTACATATGTAAAGAATGCTCTTACATTTGTAAGACACTGTAAGTGTATAGTCCTTTTTATTGAATAAACTAGCGGCCGCCATTTTCTACAATTTCGAAAGTTTACGCGGGACCTCTAAATATTTCCGGAATGAAAATATTAAATGGTTCAACCGTTTTGGAGATTAGCTCGAACAGACACACAAACAGACTGTTACTATGATTTTATATATATATGGATGTTGTCAAAGGTTTTGAAAAATTATTTTCGCAATGGGGTGTGCCACTTAAAACTTTTGTAGATGGCGCTTTTGTAATATTGTACCTTGTTTACAAATTGTGACATTTATATTTTGCGAATATATTTTATTTTGCGGAAATAATGTATTCAAAGCTATCAGTGACTCAAAAGACGAGTTACGCAAGCGGAAAGCATCACTGAAAGGGAAAAAGGCAGATTTTATAGAGATGGCAGCAAGAGGCTATAATAAATAATGTCTTATCAAATTTACATTTTTCAGCAATCTTACATATTATATTGCGATTTGTATTTTTTTGTATTTGTTTGATGTAGATTGAAGTATTATGACCGCAATCATAACTTAGGTGTTATAAATGAAGACAGTTTAGACTTTAGATGATGACAAATATCTTCCATCTGTTTATAAAAAATATTCAGAATAGAACCTCGATGAAGCTGTTGATTTCCAATTTTTCCTCTTCATAGCTTTGTACCAAAATTTACGAGGTTTCTTGTCTGTTGGAAAACGATGGACTCTTAATTTTTACATTTTAAAGCTGCACACTGCGGTACTGTCCCAATATTTAGGTACATGTTTATAAAAAAATGCTACTTTTGTATGAAACCCACAGTTCGATTGGGTTCCATCGTTCATGCGCCATCTGGCGAGAGAAAAAGGCAGTGATACACCCCATTGAGTAGGTACTTATAAATTAATATTTAATGTTGTAATAATTAAAAAAAAAAATTACCAATGGTAGACCACCTCTCGAAATTTTCTGCAAACGGACTCAAACCCTATGCCAATAAAAATTTTGATTATTAAAAAAAAATTCTCAGGTTTAATGTTGAGGTATTTGAATCAATTTTCACAACTTTTTCAGGACACAAGCAAAACAACACCAAAATGATCATAAAGGTAAAATATACAAGTGTGAAATATGTGGAAATATTACTACGTAAGTGCCTTCGAATTTCAATCTATTCCACGAAAATACTCATTAAGGTTAAACGACGCCGCCGATTTCCATACTGAATTTAATTGACCAAAATTGAAAAAAATACATGTTATATCTATTTTACCATCATCCTAAGTAAAGTGTAGGTATCATATAAATTGTCGTTTTATATAAAATATGGTTTTTCTAACACGAAATAGTTCTGATTTTAGTCTTAAAAAAATGTCGCTTACACATAAATTGAAAATTATGAACTTTAAAACCCAAATTAAAATAGTTTCTTGTTAGAAAGAACATAATATTATTAATTTCATGATACACTTTACTTACTAAGTTGGTAAAATAAATATCACATAAATACTTTTTAATTTCTGATCAAATAAATTTTGTATTGAAGTCGGCGGTGTCGTTTAACCTTTAAGTTAATTTAAGAAACCGACTTTTTCACATTTTAGCTTGTATTTCAGTATTAGATTTTTTCCCATGTTCTAATCTATCTCACTCTCTTGTTATCTTCGCTTTTTATGGTTCCATAGCCAAATGACAAACGAAAAAAAATAAAATTACGTCATGTCCGTCCATATCTCACAGGCCCATATCTCCGCTATCTTTCCACTGATTCTGATAAAAAGCCTCTTACTAGAGAAATAATGACATAAAGGTACTTTGCCGTCTTTCTCTTTCCCTCACCGGCAGTGTTCGTAAGATCATGACTTCTCTTTCCAATACTTCCAAGAGCCGCGCCTTTTTCACACCCGTGCCACGTTCGTCCCGCGCTTTTACTCTAGTGTGCGTTGCATGAAAACTTCGCAGTTAATTGACTCCATTTAGAGTTACATTGCGACTAACACATGAGTCCATGACTCCGAAAAGAGTCATTAGTAGCATACTTAAGCGGATGTATGATTATAGATAAAAACATTAACTTGGGAGATGAAGAGATGTCCACCTACTTATACCCGAACCAGTTAGGCTTTGGGGTCCGTTTGGGTTGTGAGGCTGCCATACATGCGGTACATACTTTTGCTGTTGACCCGACCAATGAGGACTGCATAATTATTAAGCTTGACATAAAAAATGCATTTAATAGTTTGGAAAGGGACATTCTTCTGAGTCAGGCCAAAGATAAAATCCCATCTCTTTACCCGTTTCTTTTTCAGGCTTATCACTCCCATAGTAACCTGTATTATAATAACAATCTAATTATGTCTCAAGTTGGCGCGCAACAGGGTGACCCTCTTGGGCCTCTTATTTTTAGCCTCGCTATCCAAGATGCTATTTCTAAGTTGGAGTCACCTTTAAATTTGTGGTATCTCGATGACGGCACCATTGGTGGCAGGCCTGATTCGGTGGAGCGGGACATCCGTGATCTGTTTCCGCGCTTACGCCAGTTGGGGCTCGAAATCAATACAGCGAAATGCGAAATCTACCCCTGCAGTTCTTCGTCGAAATCCTGTCTAACGAACTTTCAGGATTTAATCCCAGGTCTAGTTCAACTGGATAGATACTCTTTCAGTCTCCTGGGTTCGCCCATATTCCCGGAGGCCATCCCGTTGGCTCTAGAGCATAGAAAACAGCTTTTACTTTCGACCCAAAAGCGCCTACTGGACCTTTCTGCCCATGTTGCCCTCACACTATTGCGCGTATGTTTTGCCATTCCAAAAGTTACATACCTTCTTAGAACATCACCCACTTGGTTGTTTCCTCAGGATATTTCTAATTTTGATAAGGCTCTAAAAGACACTGTTCAGAGCATCCTGAATGTGGATCTATCCGAAAACCAGTGGTGCCAAGCTACATTACCCATCCGCCACGGGGGCTTGGGAGTTCGGAGAATGCGGGACTTGAGTTTACCGGCTTTCCTAGCTTCGACACACGGGGTTATGGAACTTGTCACTAACATACTTCATTATAACGGTGGCAAAGTTTACATTCCTTTCATGTCCGAGGCAAAGTTTACATTCCTTTCATGTCCGAGGCAATCAAAGCTTGGTCAGATATTCATCCGTCCTCAGAACTGCCGAATACCCCAGAATGCCAACATCTGTGGGACGAGGCGAGTGCGAAACGCTCATATGAGCGTCTCCTAGGTGAGGCTTCTGGTGTAAATTTAGCCAGACTTAGAGCGGTGGCTCGGCTGGAATCTGGGGCATGGTTGCATGCTCTGCCCTCTCCACACGTGGGTACTCTGCTCGATGATGAGTCTCTTCGTATAGCAGTGGCATTGCGATTGGGTTGCAAGGTGTGTGAACCTCACCAGTGCTCGTGTGGTGCCATGGTGGAAGGCAACGGTCACCACGCCCTGAGCTGTAATAGATGCTCGGGCAGGTTTCCACGTCACCACACACTTAATGATATCATTCGTCGCGCCCTCATTTCGGCCAATGTGCCCTGTGTTACCGAACCACGGGGTCTTAGTCGCACGGACGGAAAGAGGCCTGATGGTTTGACCCTGGTGCCTTGGGAAAAAGGGAGGTGCTTATTATGGGACGCAACTTGCGTCAGCACTTTCGCTCTCTCCCACCTCAACTCAACAATGCGTGTGGCAGGGGCGGCCGCTGAGTCCGCGGCCCGTCTGAAACACCATAAATACTCAAACTTAGAAATATCCTATATCTTTGTTCCTTTTGCTGTGGAGACCACGGGCTGTTGGAGCCTCGAGGCGAGAAATTTAATTAAGAGCATCGGTCGCCGACTTAAGGAGAGGGGGTGTGACCCTCGCTCGGGGTCGTTTCTGATGCAGAGGCTCGCCATAGCGATCCAGCGCGGTAATGCCGCGAGCATTATGGGTACCTTTGCATCAGGTTCGCCAGGCACGGGTTATTTTTAGCTTATATTATTCCAAAAGTAAAATTTAGAATAATTAATAATAATTTATTAATAATAATTTATTCATTATTAAGTTAAAACTTGGGACTTCTTTATTTATTTATCAATTAATTTACTCAAGTTCCTTTTAAGGTTAAACGTCACCGCTGATTTCCATACAATATTTGTTTGACTAGAAGTAAAAAACTACACTTTGTTCTGTTTATTTTACAATCTTAATAAGTTAAGTGTCATAAACTTGTTAAATTTATAAAATATTTTATATTTAATACCGAACATGTCTAATTCTGGTTTTCGAAAAAAAAACTCACTCGCATTTACGTAACTAAATCGAAAATTATGAACTTTGGTAACCATTTTCTGTCAGAAGGAACATATTTTTATAAATGTAACTTCTTCTGGTCAAATTAATTTTGTATGGAAATCAATGGCATCATTTATTGTTTTTCGTTTTTAGGTAAAACTGAATCTGTTATATATATGGGTAAATCTTATACCTCATGTAAGGCAAAAGTAAACGTGTTAAAGACGAATTTTCAGAACCGAAACCGACGAGCGTGTATGAACTATCTCTAACAAGTGAAGCCTTGACCCCTATAGAAGGCATGAGCTTCGCTCAAAACTTGCTTTTTGTACAGGAAATGGTCGTCACATTTGACTCATACTAGGATTAAACATCCATCAGAGTTCATATGCGATGCCTGTGGATTCTCGTTCGTAAGCAAATTGGGACTCGGCAAGCACAAGACCATGATGCACAAAAACGAAAATGTTAGTATGAACAGCCATGTTGGAGTAGGTGTAGCTCTTTTACATTATTACAATGATTTCACCCATGACGCTGAAAGGCCATGGCGCCTGGCGGTACGAGGAGATGTCTCCGATTTGGTTGAGCGATTGAGGAGGTGCATTTCAAAATTCCACTTCTTAAAATTATGAAAATTATTCTCGATTCTGTTCCTCAGAACTAAAATTCTCACAAAGGCGAACAGAAAATCGGGCAAAACATTTTTCTAGCTGTAAATTACGTTTAAAATCTTTGCGTCGTATGAAAACGTGATATTTTAGACTATACTAGACTATAGTAGATATTTTAGAGTACAAATAATGAACTTCGTATTATTAGTACCTATCTTAACATAATAATATCTTTGGGGACGCCGGCTGACGCAGGCGGGCAATTAAGAGGACTGATCGCCCGCCTGCGTCAGCCGGCGCCCCCGAAGATAAATAAATAAATATAATAATAATATCTTCAGGGATGCCGGCTGACGCAGGCGGGCAATTAAGAGGACTGATCGCCCGCCTGCGTCAGCTGGCGCCCCTGAAGATAAATAAATAAATATAATAATAATATCTTCATGGATGCCGGCTGCCGCAGGCGGGCAATTAAGAGGACTGATCGCCCGCCTGCGTCAGCCAGCGCCCCCGAAGATAAATAAATAAATATAATAATAATATCTTCAGGGATGCCGGCTGACGCAGGCGGGCAATTAAGAGGACTGATCGCCCGCCTGCGTCAGCCGGCGCCCCTGAAGATAAATAAATAAATGTAATAATGATATCTTCAGGGATGCCGGCTTATGCAGGCGGGCGATTAAGAGGACTGATCGCCCGCCTGCGTCAGCCGGCGTCCTCAAAGATAAATAAACATAATAACAATAATATATTCAGGGACGTCGGCTGACGCACGCGGGCGATTAAGAGGACTGATCGCCCGCCTGCGTCAGCCGACGTCCTCAAAGATAAATAAACATAATAACAATAATATATTCAGGGACGTCGGCTGACGCACGCGGGCGATTAAGAGGACTGATCGCCCGCCTGCGTCAGCCGGCGCCCCCGAAGATAAATAAATAAATATAATAATAATATCTTCAGGGATGCCGGCTTACGCAGGCGGGCGATTAAGACGACTGATCGCCCGCCTGCGTCAGCCGGCGTCCTCAAAGATAAATAAACATAATAACAATAATATATTCAGGGATTCCGGCTTACGCAGGCGGGCGATTAAGAGGACTGATCGCCCGCCTGCGTCAGCCGGCGTCCTCAAAGATAAATAAACATAATAACAATAATATATTCAGGGACGTCGGCTGACGCACGCGGGCGATTAAGAGGACTGATCGCCCGCCTGTGTCAGCCGACGTCCTCAAAGATAAATAAACATAATAACAATAATATATTCAAGGACGTCGGCTGACGCACGCGGGCGATTAAGAGGACTGATCGCCCGCCTGTGTCAGCCGACGTCCTCAAAGATAAATAAACATAATAACAATAATATATTCAAGGACGTCGGCTGACGCACGCGGGCGATTAAGAGGACTGATCGCCCGCCTGCGTCAGCCGACGTCCTCAAAGATAAATAAACATAATAACAATAATATATTCAGGGACGTCGGCTGACGCACGCGGGCGATTAAGAGGACTGATCGCCCGCCTGTGTCAGCCGACGTCCTCAAAGATAAATAAACATAATAACAATAATATATTCAAGGACGTCGGCTGACGCACGCGGGCGATAAAGAGGACTGATCGCCCGCCTGCGTCAGCCGACGTCCTCAAAGATAAATAAACATAATAACAATAATATATTCAGGGACGTCGGCTGACGCACGCGGGCGATTAAGAGGACTGATCGCCCGCCTGCGTCAGCCGGCGTCCTCAAAGATAAATAAACATAATAACAATAATATATTCAGAAACGTCGGCTGACGCACGCGGGCGATTAAGAGGACTGATCGCCCGCCTGCGTCAGCCGGCGCCCCCGAAGATAAATAAATAAATATAATAATAATATCTTCAGGGATTCCGGCTTACGCAGGCGGGCGATTAAGAGGACTGATCGCCCGCCTGCGTCAGCCGGCGTCCTCAAAGATAAATAAACATAATAACAATAATATATTCAGGGACGTCGGCTGACGCACGCGGGCGATTAAGAGGACTGATCGCCCGCCTGCGTCAGCCGACGTCCTCAAAGATAAATAAACATAATAACAATAATATATTCAGGGACGTCGGCTGACGCACGCGGGCGATTAAGAGGACTGATCGCCCGCCTGCGTCAGCCGGCGTCTTCAAAGATAAATAAACATAATAATAATAATATATTCAAGGACGTCGGCTGACGCACGCGGGCGATTAAGAGGACTGATCGCCCGCCTGCGTCGGCCGGCGTCCTCAAAGATAAATAAACATAATAATAATAAAATTTTCAAGGACGTCGGCTGACGCACGCGGGCGATTAAGAGGACTGATCGCCCGCCTGCGTCAGCCGGCGTCCTCAAAGATAAATAAACATAATAACAATAATATATTCAGAAACGTCGGCTGACGCACGCGGGCGATTAAGAGGACTGATCGCCCGCCTGCGTCAGCCGGCGCCCCCGAAGATAAATAAATAAATATAATAATAATATCTTCAGGGATGCCGGCTTACGCAGGCGGGCGATTAAGAGGACTGATCGCCCGCCTGCGTCAGCCGGCGTCCTCAAAGATAAATAAACATAATAACAATAATATATTCAGGGACGTCGGCTGACGCACGCGGGCGATTAAGAGGACTGATCGCCCGCCTGCGTCAGCCGGCGCCCCTGAAGATAAATAAATAAATGTAATAATGATATCTTCAGGGATGCCGGCTTATGCAGGCGGGCGATTAAGAGGACTGATCGCCCGCCTGCGTCAGCCGGCGTCCTCAAAGATAAATAAACATAATAACAATAATATATTCAGGGACGTCGGCTGACACACGCGGGCGATTAAGAGGACTGATCGCCCGCCTGCGTCAGCTGGTGTCCCCGGAGATAAGTAATTAAATAAATAATATATGTGCCATCCCGACACAGCACAATCTCCTCACAAAGTAAGCAAGTATTATGCTTATTCAAAGTTTATTCTATCTGTGAATTGAAATAACATTTTTTTGAAACGCACCTCTTCAATTTGGCGTCTGAGCTAAATCATAATTTATAATAGACATCGTGTAAAACACAATAATAATCTTATAATGTTACAATAGATGTAGAAGAAAAGGAAATAGGGCATAATTAGGCCGATTAGATTGTACAATACTTGCCACCGATCTGTGCGCTCTGAAGTTAGTCGCCAAAACGTCGCAGTATTATAAGCGTTGTGTGGGTCAGCCGATATGTTAATTTACATCAGCATTTCTTTTCGTAGGAGTCAGAGAGCAGTAGTATTCAAACGACCAGGTATTGCAAGGTTTGTGACTTACATTGCAATTCACAACAAAAGTGGAAAAGACACATGGCCTCCATCACACATAAGATTAAGACAACCAATGATTTCACGTTAGTATATATTTTTTATAAAACTTTGCATTAAAATGAACCTACCTACGTTTTATTACAGTTTCGTAGATAATATATTTGTTCTTATACTTTAATTTGATAAGTTATATGAAAGTTTTTTTTGTGTACCTCAGAATTTTTTGTCCACTATTTTCGGAGATATTAGGCTGTGACAGCCGGAAAGACAGATACCAGAATGATTATCCTATAAAAGTTCTATTTTTTTTATCTCAGATTTATAAAACTCCAAAAATTAAATTTACGTTATTTAGGGGGCTGTCCATACATTGAACTCAGGGATGAAATTTTTTTGAGCAGTTCATCTTATGTATCATTGGACAGATCTTTGAAAATACCATGAAGATCCGCAAACATTTTTTTTATTTAGGTGAATATTTCGCAAGATATGAGGTCTTAAAGTCTTAATAATGTGTCTAACTTTTCAATCGTGTGGCTTAAAAAGCTGATAATGAATATTTTGAAATGAAAATAATAATAAAAAAAATGAGTTTTTCATATTTCCGCTAAATTAAGACTAACAAACTTAATTCTGTGATTGGTAATTGTAAAGTTGCTTGTATGTATATCGTTTTTTTAGCATTAGAAATAGGACATTTTGGGTTTTTTTTTAATTTTACAATGTCTTTTGTTCGTATATCGTCGTACGTTAAGGCTAGAAAGTATTGCTAATATTATCGGTAAAAACAATTGAAAACCGAGATCTAGTACACCGGTTTTTTTTTCGCCCCTTTCCTTCGCGTATCTATCCAAACAATGAGAGCGTTTGAGGAGCTAACAAAGAAGTTTTTTTTTGTTGCCTTTTTTAGTAAGTAATTTCGAAGTCTTGGACTATTCCAATGAATCGTAGCTATGATATCTAAATTGAAAAATAAAATAGAACAACATAAGTATGACGACCTAGTTTTTCGAGAAATGGAACAAAAATTTAAAATGACGAGCACTTTTTGAGATTTTATTAATTATTTGTTTTTATGTTTAATAAAAGTTACATGTTTGTAATATCTTCTTATTTTTAATATAAAAGTAATACGGGACCAAATCAGAATGGAGATAATGTACAAAATAAAATTTCGAAACCCCCAAAAAAAAAACCGTTGTACGAGACCTCGCTTTTTAATTTTTTTTACCGATAATATTAGCCATAGTTTCTAGCCTTCACGTTTGACGATACACGAACAAAAGGCATTGTATACGTTAATGTGTGGCAAGCGAAAACATATTAAGAATAATGGCATATATTTTATAATATGTGTCTTTAGGTTCTAAACATTAATGTGAATTCATATTTTTAATAATAAAACATAAAACGTTCGTGCACAATTTCTAATGCTAGAAAAACCAAATGTTACATGATTATAAATTGATGCGTGTCCGATATGCACTTGGCAGGCCACTTCAGTACTTTATCATGTAATTGAAGTTTCCCTAGTGTAAGCTCCTATACTAAACTTTTGGATAGGTATTTCGTGCAGCTAAAGGAAACTGTTTTTTTTTTTCATTTGCAGTTGTGAGATATGCAAAGAAACGTTCACGACTGGTGAAGATATAAGGTGGCACCATCGAAGGTTGCATCCGATGCGACATGGAAGAAACAAGAAAAACCAATCTGCACCAAAAGTGTGGCCAACTAAGTGCGTGCATGTTAGTGTTTATTAAACAGTGTATACATACACGGACGCCATAGACACGTCATCGCCGAATAATTTCCGTATTTTCTTGTCTACCCATGTTCCTTTTACATTTGGCGTCGGCTCTGCTTATATTACTTCACTTCACTTCATTTCATCAGCCCATTTTTACCCTACTGCAGGGGCTTTGGCCTCCCCCAGGGTGAGGAGGGGGGCTTGGAGCTTAAATCCACCACGCTGCTCCACTGCGGGTTGAGGAATGTAACGACCACCATCTATTGACAGCGTCCGGGACCGACTGCTTAACATGCTCTCCGAGGCACGGAGTCAGTGATAGGTATGTACTTATGTCTAACAATTAAAAATCGTATCTGTTTGTTATTGAGCAATAATTCCCCACGGGGATTTAACTCATTCCTTTACACCACAGATAATTTTTAATATATTGGACTTATTTCACATTTGCAATTTGACGTCAATTTTAGCAAGACCCCGCCGCCTCCTAATTTCAAACAACGTAATATATGCCGTGTCGTGATAGCCCAAAGCGCAACGAACCTGTCTCAAATTGATAAGGCCATAGGGCCATGGTTCGAATCCGGGCGTGTACCAATGAGTTTTTCTGACTTAAGTACATTAACTATCACTGACTCCGTGCCTCGGAGAGCATGTTAAGCAGTCGGTCCCGGACGCTGTCAATAGATGGCGGTCGTTACAATCCCCAACCCGCAGTGGAGTAGCGTGGTGGATTCAAGCTCCAAACCCCCCTTCTCACCCTGGGAGAGGCCTAAGCCCCTGTATTGGGGTAAAATGGGCTGATGATGATATAAAATATGAAGATTAAAATTAAAGATTATGTTGCAATAGTAAAAGATGTTCAAAAACAATACTGATGAAACGCTATTCATTTATTGCTAGAGTTTATGAAGCACAATTTTCCAGGCGATTGTTTAACTTTTACATCACATATACAGAATCTCGACGCACACGCTGATAACTTTGAGTAACTTTTTCGGCGGCAGATGAAGGCGGGTGTGCTATTTCTAGCACCTATTGATTTAGATTTCAATAGTCTATATGCTGTATCAAAATCTAAATAAATCTAAGGGTAACGAAATTGACAGTAAGGGAAGAAAGTAAGAAAGAAAGAAATTTAATCAGAACCAGGGATACATAATACACAAAGAAAACTACAAAAAATAAAACACAAAAGGTCTCCATAGCCATGACAGGAGCTGACTCAGCACCCGTTGCAAGTGTGTGTGACCACGCCCACAACACTGATTTTCAGTCAGCCCCTACGCATACACCGAAGCACAAAAAAAAAACAATTCTAAAAAAATATAATGTATTATATTTTTTTAGAATACTTGTCAAAAAATGGGATAAACTACAACAGGGTATTCTTACAAAGAGTACAAAAAATTACATGAATAATATAAGAAACAAAGAAAGATAGAAAAAAAACATCGCATATATGTACACACTGACATTTTACAGACAATATTACTATTACAATATTATTATTGGTAAGGCATGGTAGTGTGCAATAACAGTTTGAACTATGAATCGAACATGAACCAAAATGGTGGGTGTGAAAGAAGGTATGCGGACTGTCGACGTCAGCTGATTCGTCTTATGTACCAAACAACTAGTGTTTAGGCGGTTGGAGAGAACGACCGAAGTGCTACCTCGACTGTCATGCACGTTGCTGTCAATTTTGTTCCTCTGACCTTCATTTCTTTATCTTCAGTTTTATCTCTCACGAATCATAACCTTTATTTTTAGTGCGACGAAGAGATATCAAGCACGCGCAAGTACTACCACCACTTCCGAAAATCACATCCTGACAAACAGTATCCAGTAATTAAGAACCAAATCTGTGATGTCTGTGGCAAACGCTTTACGGTAAATACAGCTAATTACTATTGTACTACGGCGCCCTTTTGCACTGAATCGCTTAACAAATAATTGTCCTAAAGCATTGCAAAGGCATACAGTTCGAGATAAAGGACTCGGGATTTCAAGATAATCTGTGCAGAAAGAAGTCTATTTTTGGGACTATTTAACATTTGAAGTAAGAGACGACAAACGTATACCTTTTCGGTTAGGTCATCAAACGTGTTCGCGTCGGAAGTTCACATTAAAAGCTAGTGTACATGTGCCTTGTATCCCTACCGATGTCGTTTAAGTCCCAAGATCTGTGTCTCGAACTATAAACGACGCCATCTTTCAAATGTCAACCAGAAAAATCTTACCTGTGTTGTGTGCGCGCGCCGTTTTTTACTTTTTTGCAATTTGAATTTCGCTTTGTCAAATCAAAGACGTTTACCCGTCTCGCATTCTATTAGTGCAAGCGACGAGTGCTTTAGAGATAGTAGAAACCGTGATTGTACCTATATTAAGTAATGTTGAAGTAGGTATCGCTATCTATCTACGATTTTTCACTAAAAAATGTCGATTGCATACTGTAACGTGTGAGAAATGGAAAGTTAGGTATTTGTTATAGGTATATGATGTGTACGACACGGAGCTACTTACGTTACAAAATTATCGATGGATGAAGGTCGCTGCCGCCTGTCCTGGATCGAGCCTAGTCGGCAAGCAACGGACTTTTGTATCAAGGACCGTCTGTATGGAATAGAATGGAATGGAGATTATACGATGCTGTGCGCTCGGCCCAAAGGAATGAAACACGTTTCGATCAATTTAGATTTAACATTTACTTCTCAAAACTAATAGGATGACGCTATTTGCACTAAATACATCCGCCGCGCAGGGCGGTGAAAAATATCGGATATTCGTGTCTCTATCGGTGCCGCGTGCAGCCGATTATCAGACGGGGCGGGATTGAACCGCTTATTCGTTTCACTCGCACTTTGAACTTGGGCTGAGCCTTATAAAACTGAATCGTACCGTTTTCCTTTTGTCACGATGGAGCTTGCCAACGGGCAGCTGAGATTCCGCCGCTCCTTCGATCTTGCTCGAGACGGAGATTCGATCTTGCCTCTTCACCTCTTCTGCGGCACTTCGCGACTTTCGCGTACGAATACAAAAATATCCCTATGCGGGAGTACGTGCCAACAGACGATTTTTATTGCTATTTATTCTATGGCCATCTGCCTTAAGATTGCGTCGACTTTTCTCGATTAAATATCGGACTAAAAGGTTTGCCATTGTCCCTGCCTCCGCCACCGACGTTGTCGCCATTTTCTTCATACCCTCTACCCCCTATTCTATAATAATAAATCTACGTCCGCTGCCACGGTGATGCAGTGGTGAGAGCGTCTATCTATCGCGCAGTCGGTGAAGTGAATCATCGTGCGATCTTCACTCGGTTCGGCACGTAGCCGGCGGGCGTTAGTTTCACCCGGCGGTCCGTCCGCGGGCGGGGCGCCACCAACCTATTGGTGTGCGCGCGCCATCTACCGTGTGGCGTTGACGCTTATGTCAACGCTCGATGTTAGTGATTTCTATTACGCGCCCCGGCACGGTGGCGTGCCTATAGGTGGCGCTGTTTGGGTTAATAATAATGGACTATACATAAATGATTTGTTATTCCCCAGGTACTCATTTGTAGGTGCTACAATACCTATACCGAATTTGATGATTGTAGATATATCTTAATCAAGTAAATTGAATTTCATTACAAATATTCATAAACTATTCTCTATCCACCTGCGTACGGTTAACATAGAGGCCTTCTTTTATTCCCTAAAGATGCCCAATGTAGAAGTTTTAGAAACAGACCCATAGGATAAAGCTGCATCGTTTGAAACTTATAGAAGTTTATTTTCTCTAAATCATATTTTAACTCTGGCATAATATATAAGGAGTTTTCACAAATTTAATTAGAAACAAGTTACAAAAGGAAACTTAATACACTGAAAGCATTTTATTGTTTGGCGGACTGTCCCGCAGGCTTATTAACTAAATACAGAAATCGATTTCGATTTCGAACCGATTTGCAAATCGAATTTGCGTGAAATTAAAATTCGTATTACCTAAACAAATCATTCCTGATTTCATCGTAATTTTATCGATGTTTCGATCGCATAGAAACAAGCGCCACTGAAATCGGTGGCAAGAATCGTAAACAATAGTGATTACTGTTGTGTGATTATTTGAATTTTACGTTTTATACCATTATAAACAGTTATAAAATAAAGAAGGAAATCTATCCCACATCTACATTATTTTAAAGTAAGTATTAATAAAAAATATTAAAACATCTAATTTGTGATAATTTAATTTTTTGTATCTGATTTGTGATAATTTTTTTCTATTCAATAATTTTCTCTTTCTCTTTCTCCACATTCGCTACAGCCATCAAAATCAAATGCAAATATTTTGTTACAGTTCGATGCTGATGCGATGGAGAGCATAATTTCAGGTATAGTGTTTGATATCAGATTAATGTATTGGGATATCAATTATTGATATGTAAATTTCAATTGTTCTAAGGTACAAATACTTTAAAATATGTATTTCTGTCATAATATTTTGATTGTACCATTAAATACAGAAAACAATTTAATTCAAATGTTTCAAAACAACCAACGTTGCATTTGCTCAAAGAAAATATAAATATTTAAATTATATTTTTACTGTTTATAGAAGTCCAATCAACCAAAAATGACGCTGTCCCAGTCCGAGAGGAACCATGCATAGAAAGTAAGTTTTATCAACCATCCTGAGCAAAAAGCTTACTAAAAAAAGTAGTTAAGTGCTATGGTGGTGTATGTATGGTGCTATGATGAGGGTGTTTTTTTTTTGAGTAGTTTTTAATGGTGAATCAAACCTATGACAGAATGTGAACCAATTGAATCTTCAAATTTTGGACATTATTGTCATACAAAGTTTAAGCGCATACATGTATTAGTATATCAAATCAGAAACAACAGCTAAAAGGTGATCAAATACGAGGTGACAAGTATAATTGATTTAAAAGGCTTAATCACTATATTTGTATATATTAATATATCCTTGAAAATTGCCTTTATTAAGATTACTGATATTAAAAAAATATTGTTAATTTCAATAGAAGATTTTTAGTGTAAACATTGCTTGCTTGGAATCGCCAAAAAAAGAGAAGAGTTGAATCGTGGGTTCTGGAACTTGAAGAACGCAGGGTTAGATCTGAAGAAAAAAATTGGCAGACGCTATGAAAATAATGGCTGATGCTGCCTTAATAAGCGCTGAAGCCGCGAGAACTGTGGCCCAGGCCCAAGAAACTTTAATTAGAATTTTAAATAAAACTATTGATAAAATGTAATAAATATTTTTATTCATTCCTGTATTATAAAATGACTCTCATTATGTGGCAGTGGCATAATTAGCCATTACTGTCTCCAGTTGCACAAACGTTGTACAATGTATTCTCTGGTTTGTTGACCACCATCTAAATCGATATTTCAGTTCCTTGGTGAAACATTTGGAGCAACTTGTCTGTGTGAGTCTCTGGCAATCTCATTACTAGGGATGTCGACTGGAAGCCTTGCCCTATTGGCTATATTGTGTAACACAACACAACACAAGCATTAACCATCATTGCCACAGATTTGTTATAATGTAGAACTCTGTGCCCATAAACAATGCCAACGACCTTTCAAAACCCCTATGCATCGTCCTACTGTGTTTCGAGATCTACAATGTAAGCTAGTGTAGTGTGCTTCTGCACTGCCTGGTACAGCATCTACAATAGGTGTCAACAGCCAAGGCCGGAGTGGATACCCACTGTCACCTGCAAATAATATTGAATTGATGGATATGTGTGAGAAACTTTTATATTTTATCATAAATAATTATTCATAACCAATAAAATAAACAGTAATTATACTTTTATTCCCTCCAATTCCACAAACGTTGAACCATGTACTCTCACGTTCGTTGACCACCTTCCAAATCCATATTTAGGTTCACTGGAACAACATTTGGGGCAACTTGTCGAGCTGAATCTCTAACCATTTCATCGCTTCTGATGTCCACTGGAAGCCTTGCTTGGTTTGCCATATTGTGTAATACAACACATGCATTAATGATTGCTGCAACTATTTTGTCATCGTAGTGGAGCACTCTATGTGCCAATAAGCACCGCCAACGAGCCTTTAGAACTCCAATACACCTCTCCACCGTATTCCGAGTCCTACAGTGCAAGTCTGTATAATGTGCTTCTGCACTGCCAGCTGTGGCACCTACAATAGGCGTCAATAACCATGGTCTGAGTCCATAGCCACTATCACCTGAAAATAACATTTAATTAATGAATGCATAGATATTTTTTTCTTCTTATTTTATATTCTAAAACAATAAACTACATATACAAAGTATATCTGTTATGTGGCATTATATTGATACAGAAGATAAAATTTTGACTAAGAAGTTTACCACATTTTTATACAGTTATGCATACTATTCATATCAGTGTTCATCAAGATACAATGCACATAATATAAAAATGTGTTCAAAAATTAAGTTCTAAAATGTTGTTTTAGATATAAGATTTGACTTTGATTATTTTAGTATTCTAAGCTAAGTTGACAAATTGAATTAATACCCAAAAAATAAATATTTTCTCCATCTCGATGCAGTTGTTGAAGGTGCTCATTCAGAACGTGGTTTCGCCATATGTAAGAATCATGAGTAGCACCCCCAAATGTTGCATCAACATTTAAAATATTTAAATCACTGTCACATATCTGTAAAAAACATGTTATTTTATGTATAGTTACACACTAGTATAGTTCGCCTCAAACTTTATGGCGGATTGGAATACAATGCTATAAGCATGCCTGTGCAGGTATAGTCATATACCCCTCGCTCCACGGCATCCCGGTACACCTAAAATTAGTTACTGCGACGCGACTTGTACCTATGTTCACATCCGCCATAAAGTTTGATTGGAACTGTAACATATGTAAGCAGAATTACATCATTAACTGATCAAAAAATATAATGAACAGATATCACATAGAGTTATCACAATTTCAGTTTGACAATAAAAAAATATGGAACCTTATGAATGGTAGACTGACAAGTAAAACTAGATCACAAATACAAAATACCTACATTAGATATTTTTTTCACTATTATATTTAAATATAGGTATGAAAAGACCAATTTGCATAGACAGCATAGTAGGGATGAAGCAGACTATAGTAGTTAGTACAACTTTTCCTGACTCAACATTTCAATATGGTATCTATGATAATTCAATACAAGTGAGACATGTAACTGGTACTTTTTCTTTGTATCAAATTATATTAATTTATAGCTATCACTTACTATTTGTACATTCCTTGAATGATACTGCTTCCTATTGAAAAACCTTTCTTTATTTAGTATAGGGCGTACTAGTGCTACATGCGTACAATCAACACAACCCAAGACTCCTGGGAAGCCAAACTCATTGTAAAATCTACAACATACAATAATTAATAATTATAATATTTACAGAAAAAAAACCAAGCAAAATCATGATAGCATCAACGAACCCATTCACAATTGCATTTCTTTCCTGATGTGTCTGAGGGAACTTGATGTATTTGCTTAGCATACTTGGGTGGTTAAGTGCCAGTGTGACTTCTCTAATAATATTAGAGGCACTGGCTTGGCTAAGGTTATGCAAATAATTCATGCCTACTGGTTTTTGATAGGAGCCGCTTGCGTAAAATGCCAAAGTGGTAAGCACCTAAAAAACATAAAAGTAATTTTTTTTGTTATAAGGTATGGGTTTCCAAAACTTAGCAGTTTAAACTACCCTAAAAGTGTTGATAACAATTTGGGGAAGGGGCGAGCAAGGGCATGAAATCATGACTTGCTCGTATTACTACCAGGGTTGAGTTGATCCACAAAGATTTTTTTCGCCCGTGGTCCTGCTATGTACAGATGGTTGTACAATGGTACATTTTTTACTTGCTTGTGGTACTCATCAACCTAACCGAACTTAATAGACGATGATAACTTAAATTATGATAATGATGGTTACAATTTTCAACTAACTCAAGACCTGTTGCTTGGTAGTACCACGGACTAGTAAAAAATCTCCCGTTGTACAACCACTTTATTATATACCATTATTTTGGGTTGCAGACACCAACCTTACATTCGACGGAGATTTTCGTTCGTCTTTGAGTCCTCGACAGTATTGGTCTCAATTCTGAGCACAGAAGTAAAAATAGATGTTTACTCAGTCGGTAATGGGCTTGAAACTCTGGCTCAGAAAGTTCCGTCGGGGTGGCATTAGCTCGTAATTGCCGCCGCAGTCTAGATGTTTCGAGGCATCTACTTCGGTCGGCCTCAGCATCCAGCAGTCCCATTATCATTAAAGCTCGTGCCATTTTCTAGATGAAACCACAATAACTTATGCGTTCGACAAAGCTTTTTACAATAGCAGGTCCTAATAAATGTATTTTTTAAAAATATCTGGTACTATTTCCAAAAACGTTATCACAAAAATCGTTTGCAAATCACCTAAAAATCACTCTTGAGTAGTCCTCTTCAGAAATTTGAATTTTAGAATGATTATGAAATCGATTTCGATTTTATGCCTTAGGTAATTAGATAATATGTCAAATTCATACTTACAATGAAATTACGATGAAATTGTAATGTCATTTTAGTTCACCGATTCGCAATGGCAGCAGCACCATCGATACCAAATTATTTTGCGTTACGTAATACGAAATCGAGTTTGACAGATATTATTTCAAAATTATTTCCAATTCGCAATCGATTCCTGCTTAGATAATAACCCTGCCGGTGGACCATTTAACAAATAATCTTAGAGCTGAATCCAAAAGAAGTGACTTTGTCAATAGTTTTTAAAATCATTATTGTGATTTAATGTAATTTTGTAGTATTTTCAGCAGAGATAAATTATTACAGATCGTGCTAACTGACCCTTAATTTTGTCGATTCTCCAGAGCAACACACTACTGCGCTACCATAGACGAACACACTTTGAAGGAAAGCCATTTAAGTGTACCCAGTGTACAAAGTCTTTCTTCAACAAACTGAACCTTCGGGAACATACCAAATCGCACAGTGACGCAAGACCTTTTCTCTGTGAGGTCTGCCATAAAGCTTTCAAGACTCATGGCAACTTAAAGAGACATTTCTTGGTAAGATGCTTTGATAAAAAAATACTCAATAAAAACATTGAAACCGGCGCCACCAGTTTTTGTTGGGTGGGGTGGGCGATGTCGTTGAGACAATCCTATAATTTTTTTTTGTGTTTCCTTAACGTCGTCGTAACGGGGCTAAGAGGGCGTGATTTTTTGCATGGAGATTTTGTATGGCCAAAGAGTAACATAAGCTATTTATATCCTAATTGTAGGTGCCTAGGGAATACAAATGGAATAAGAATGGGAGTAGAAGTCAAAATGTGGCCATTGAAATGAGGATGGGATAACATTGACATAAGAAAGTTATGTAGCCATAGACCAGTCAACCTATAGACCACGCTTTAATAAACGTTGATACGAAAACGAAATCGCCAAAAAGTGGCGGGGTGCGGGGAGAGGTCGGCTAGTTTTCATTGGCTCGTTCAAAATTGACAATATCGCTGACAAATAGGCTTCCGACATGCTTCCAACTGACCGCTCACAAGAGACGTAGTTATGTAGTTATGGTAGTGTCACTACCATAGCCTTGGCGAATGCTACTCCCTGTCAAAGCGTGGTCTATAAGGTTGACTGGTCTGTGTATGTAGCTAACGGTGCCTTAAGACTTGTTCGATGACGTTGATTGCTCAGCCACAATATAGATAGGTACAATCGAATAAACAAATTGTCGATTTTGTTGAGCGACAATATCGAGCGATAAAATCGAGCAAGTTAGGCATCTTAAAGCTAGTCGGTTAGTTGGTAGCAGCATCAAAATAAAATTTCCCAGATTATTAATAAATGAGAACACATTCATTATGGGGGACATACCTACGTAAGTGCCTAGATCCAGAAACATTAGAAAATTTATTTAGAAACACATTGACATGGACATGGATATAGATATGAAAACGGTAGTGCATTGTAGGCACAAACAAATCAACCTTATAGACCACGCTTTGACAGGGAGTAGCATTCGCCAAGGCTATGTAGTGACACTACATAACTACTTCTCTTGTGAGCGGTCAGTTGGAAGCACGTCGGAAGCCATTAAATTGTCAATTTTGAACGAGCCAATGAAAACTAGCCGACCTCTCCCCGCACCCCGCCACTTTTTGGCGATTTTCGTATTTCGTACCGACGTTTATTAAAGCGTGGTCTATAGGTTGACTGGTCTGTGATTGTAGGTAAGAATACTTGGTCCACTACTCACACTATGGTCACTAATAAATCAAATTAGGATGTATTTGTAATGTGTACAATTTCAATTTAATAATACTGTTCAAATCACAAGAAAGTAGGTAGTAGGTACACCCAATTTTTTTTGTAGGTAATATAGATCCAACCTGAATCCAAACATGTGGCTTATAAAACCAAACCGAGTTATCTTGCTTTGCCCTTATAAAAGGCTGCAGGTTCAATTCTTGTGTCACATATTCCAAAATAATGAAGAAATGTTGGCAAAACCTAATTTCCCATGTTGAAATAGAGCATAAGTAACAAACTACTCTTATTATTTTCAGTGTCACACAGGTGAAAAGCCTTATTCGTGCGAATATTGCGGGAAGGCATTTAGTCAATCTAACAGTTGCAAGGTACACATCAAGACAGTGCACTTGAAGCAGCCCGCACCCTACACGAGCCGCAGTCGCTTAAAACGACGGAGAGCGCCCCCTGGCGAACCGGTCCAACTTCAACCACATACAGAGTGTGAATATTACTGAGTCAGTTCAAATAGTTTTCAATAAGAAATCTTTCGCAATATGTTATTTGTAAAAGGTTGTTTGAATGTATTCGCGCTGTGGAAATAATCTAACTTAGACCATTTGATATTACTAACGTGCATTTTGTTTTGCGGTACAGATGATACAGCCCTGTGACACGAAGGGACGGACAGCGGAGTCTTAGTAATAGGGTTTCCGATGGTATACTTGGGGTACAGGACCCTAAAAAAATTCTGTCACTTTAAACCTGTAAAATGTTAGTGTTTTCAAGTTGATGGTTCAATATTTTAGGTTCTTGGCAGCCAATGGATCACCAGATCTATTTAAGGAAAATTTGTTTTCTTTCATGTTCTTTTTGTTGTTTATTTTTAAATACTTAGAGTTTTTCTTGGGGTAGATGTTTACATGCAAGTCAAGTAGTAATGCAATCTGATAATAAATATTAGTATGGTTTTGTAACTATTAAAAATCGGCAGGTCCCACTAGTTTTATTGAACAGTCTCGTGATGTGGCAAATTTTTTTTCCCAGTAGGTTTATGGAACCTAAGTAAGAAATATATTAAACGAATACATAAAGAAATATAGTCCCACTACTTCCGTATCATAATATACTTGCTAGGGAATATCAATTAGCTACATTCTTGTATAGTTCACATCAAACTTTATGGCGGATCGAAATAAAACGCTCTATGCGTGCTTGCGCAGGTACGGTCATATACCCCTCGTTCCACTGCGTCCCCCTACACCTAAAACTGGTTGCCGCGACGCGACTTGTGCCTATGTTCGAATCTACCATAAAACTTGATTGGAACTATACTTGGATTATTTATGTTTTTTTTTTAATATTATTATTAGTGTATTTTCTGTGTGAGGGAGAAATAAAGATTATTATTATAAGTGTGGACATTTTATAGGGGAATGTACGTATTTTCAAAAACGAATCTTTTTTGTTATTTAGATATTACTGGTTAGAACCAAGTCAAAACTCACTAATTTTAAGACTTTTTATTTAATTCTTTGATAGTTAAACCAAATCTGTTATAAAACAGGAACCGATTAAGGTTGATTTTTATTGCAATTGTTTTAAATGAAAAATAGAGATAACTATTGTTAAAAAGGGCTGTGGTAGAGTATTACTTTATCTAATTTTGTTTTAAGTTTAATATAAACAATACGTCACAAATCTGGTACCATTTTAGCTTTAGATTTGAAGCAAACATGTGCATATAAATTTAGACTGCGTATATAAAATTTTAAATTTAATAAAACTGAGAAAAAGAAATGTTTTTTACTAAAAGCATAATTTTTGCTTTATCTGTCTGGATTCCTTTATTTATACCAGCTTTTATTTCACTACACTTGTATGTTGCCATATCTTGCAAGTTAATTTAGAAGCACGTTAAAAAAAAATTTAGTTCAGTGTTATTTAAATAGAATCTTGTTTTTAAATGTATTTGTGATAGATTCATCAAACTAATAAAATTATATATTAAGTAATAAAGACTACATGAACCAATAAACACATGATACCAAAGGTTTTTGAGTGGTGCATATTGGGCGAAGCTAATTTCATCGTTTTCATTTCTTATTTTATCTACCAGGAAAACGTTTAACAGATACATGGTAATATAAGTGGTCTGACAGAAAGAGTTTTACGGTTAAAGATTTAGGAGTACTTTTTATCAAAGACCTCACATTCAGAGAACACAAAGTCTATGTGTGCGAAAGCTCGACAGAGCTTGGGTTGGATACTGCAACAGGGTAGCGACTTTAAAAGCATTCAAACGCTCTCTGTGCTGTACGGCGCCTAATGTGAGAAGTAGGTTTGAATATAAAGCTGCTTTTAGGATCCCCATGAGGCCAAATATATTATTATGGTGGAAAGCGTCCAAAAGATATTTATTAGATATGTTTTTAAGAGATGCTAATCCGTATCTCTATATAACTCTATATTTGATAGGGATGCTCGGATTCAATACTCTAGAATTGAGGAGACACATTGCACTAGCCATGTACATTCTGGCTATAGTAAGGGGAAGGCTACGACGACATGCAGCGGCGGCAACCTGCAGCGGCGGCGCCTATCGGTCGCGCGGTGCGCATTATGAACGATATGTGCCGAGCTGACGCCCATCTTGATCTCTTCGCATCTCCGTTGTCGCGTATAAGGTCAGGCGTTGTGAGGTGTTTAGAGCGATCCACATAATTTGCTTTATTGGTCTCAGAGGCTGTTTGTATTTTATGTATAGTAATAAGAATAAATAAATAAATAACATTGTACGATAGGGGTACTTTTTTACTGTTAAATCAAAAATGAAATCTGTAAAATAGTACACATATGATAAGTACATATTTTAAGTTTTTAAAATAGGTGTGACACTATAAAAAAATTATTGACTATCTGTCTAACAAATATGGGTAATAGTTATACTTGGTTGAATGAAAATATACCTGAACAAAAGAAACCATATCGACTAGCGTACGAGAACGGGGGCGGGAAGCGATCGCCCGCCTCTACACACCGTACCGTTGTTCTGTACCGTTCAGGTGGCCCGTGAGGCTACAAAGTCACTTGCCGCATCATCAACAAATGAAAGTCCATTGTTGCAAGAGTTAATATCCGGTTCTCTTCATTCAAACTATGCCATGTAGGTGGTATACAACCTAGTGAAGCCAACTCATTGCTAGCTAAAAGCTTGTCAGCTCAGTTCATAGTGCCAAGGACCGGCGACGGAGCGTTTACTGAACATAAAATTACCATCACGTCGTACCTACTAGCCGTTTATTGAACACCATTTATTACAACACCCCCTAGTAGCACTTATCCATAAAATATGCCAAAGAACCTGCTCTGAGGCGATACTTATGTGATATGAAAAACTGCATCGAAATAGGTCCAGTAGTGTTTTAGGAAAATTGTAACACAAATTCAGAAACAACATCCACAGCCTTTTACACCAAATGTATTTATCTACGGTCTCCGGCCCGTCGCGTCGTCGTGGGTAAAAAAGGGTGCATATAAAAAAATACATAAAAAGTTGCATGTTTTAAGATTTTTATTACCTAATTAACTTTGGTGTTTTCTTTCAATAAATACAACTTAATTCAGTCATTTGACGATATCTGTATCTTTCGAAGTAGTACAATGATCTGACTTTTTTCTGGTTAAAAAAATTAGAACATAAATAATCAGATATACAATGAAACTTAAAACTTTAATTCTTTGATTTAAGAAACGGAACTATAACTAAAATTATAAACTAAATTATGCTCGTATTGTAACATTTTTCTAGTAAACAGCCTATTGGTTTAATTTTACTCCAAACAAAACATCTCTTCTGTTATTCTACAATATAATTACCTGCGAAAAAAATGTGACTGGTAATGAAATAAGTTATATTAATTTCTTATATAAAAAATATTATTTTCAAATGCAACTGTTTTATAATTATTCACAATATACATAAGTACATACCAAGCATTATTCCACTTAATCTCGTGGTTCAGTTTTAAATTCTCGTTTAATTTTTTTGTAATTGAATGGTGTTTTATTTTTCGGCCGACTGAAATAGAAATTGATTCATATGTGAATTAAAATATATAATAAGATATGGAGTAAGTATTTAAAAATTATTTTAAAATATAAATTTATAGTTTCCATTAATTGTATTTTGTAATTAACTAATACAATACATACTATACGCGCCACCACACTAAAAGGCTCACAAGTTAGCACCAGATAACTGCGCGAACACCAAAAATATGGGCAAGGGGCGGTGACGGCAGTTGGGGCGGCGAGACGGGGCGGCCGTGAGAGCAGTGGCCCTACTCTAACTTAATAACACGACACTGAAGTAGCGTCGAATACGTTTCGTTTCAAAAATCCAGTCGCTAGGACTATGGGCGAGAGTACGGATTTTTGAAATGGCGCGTATTCGGCGCTAATTCGGCACTGCGTTAATTTACCAGAGTACGGCCGTCTCTATTCCACTTTCATAATTTTAACCCGCCCCGCGTCAGTTTATATTAGTAATATTCTGTTGCCGTTGTTTTTGTGAATTATTGTCATTAATTAGTATTGTTAACTAATAATGTTAATAATAATAATGGCGTAAACATCACAACAATGTCTAGGCCCCAAACTAAGCATTAGCTTGTATTTTGGGTACCAAGCGAAGACACCGGTCTTAATTTATTCGGTTATAAATATATTGAGACTTGGCCATCGCACTAAATAATTGAATTTACATGTGTTTTCAGGCGATTGAATTTACACGTGTTTTCAGGCGATGGCCAAGTCTCAATATATTTATAACCGAATAAATTAATAACCGACTTGGTATTACATGGATCTCACAACTTTTTACCGCAGAACAACTGAGTTGCGAGACTTGGTTTTTTTGACAAGTATTGTTTTTGATGGGATAGATTTATTTAATCACTACATATTATAAAATACAGTCCCCCGCCGCGGCCGTCTGTCTGTCTGTCTAAACGCGATAAAGTCAAAAACTACCGAACGGATTGGCATATTATTGACACCAATGGACAAAGTAATTCAGGACGAAGGCTTACGTGAATAATTTATTAATGTTGTAGAAATTTGTTGTAATATGGCAATTATTGTTGAAGAATTCGGAATAAAAATAGTTTACTATACCTGTTTTTAAGTTTAAAAAAATTGTATCATATGATGAGGTAATTGGAAAGTAATTTATACGGATACAGTATTAATCCTTTTCAAATTAAATACGTTATTTACCTTCAGAATTTCACGCAGATTATAATTGCCCTTTACACAATAAAAATTAACTTAATATCTTAGGGGCTATCGCGAAATATAAATATCGCGCGACAAGCAGCTGGGCACCGCGCTGGCCGGCCATACCGGATGACGCGACACGCGTGGTTAGGCTGAAGTTATCAATGTTGTATACAAAGAAATATTGTTTGTTTTTATGTAGGTATTCATTCTTTACTTTTTCAAATATTTATAGAATTGAAAATAAAATACATTAAAAATACTCCAAGTATGATGAATTTAAGTTACATTTGAATCTAATTAAATCCAATCCACATGTTCGACGCAACAAGCTGATAGGAAACTATGCAGAAAAAACACTACGGCTTATACGCTCCGCTACTCGTTCGAAGCCGGGACGGGTCGCTAATTAATAATAAATACAACAGAATGGCGACGAGGGTAAAAATCAATAAGCAATAAATTTACGAAGAAAAAATTGTTTTACTTTAGTTAATTTATTTTAATTTTTTTGAAATATGTTGTGTTTCTATTTATTAGACTTATATGAACAGTAAAGATTGACGATATATGCTTATTAAGTTAAACGATTCCTGAAGTTCAAAATAATAAAATATTATATTTGTTTTATTTAATTGATACGTTCGACTGTACCTCCGCGACTTCGTGCGTAGCCAACTTCAAGCGGCCTATTAGATAGGTGGCGCGTATAGTACGTGCGACCGATATTATACGGCACTGAAGTGTGATGCACAGGTTCAACGTAGTTTCCAATGCAATACGCGTTCATCAAATTATGTTACTGCGATGTTATTGTGACAATTTCAGAGCCGCACAGATCGGTTGTCCATACTGCAGAAACCTTTCTGCCAATATTGACTTCATGTCTAAAATGAAACTCGAGCAGTATCGCCAGTTATTTATACATTCCATACCTACATCGAATTAGGTAAATTACATAGGTACCGTTTTCGTGGAGCAGCCGAATGTTCCTTTTTTATTTGTAATCTTACCATGTGGGTCTTTCTATTCTTTAATTTTCTACGCTTTGATGGGACCACATCCAAATAAGTTTTTGTTGCAGAACTGAAAAAGAAAAACAACGCACTTTGTAGGTACACAATGTGTAGGTTTTTTAAAATGAACTTTCTAATAGATAATATTAACGGTTTGCTATAAGGGGTTATGTACTAGAAAAATACCTATTTTTTAAATATTCAGTGGCAGTCACACTTCTCATAAAAAATAGAACTATCACACATCAATACAGGTACCTACTCACACAGACGCAGTAATAAAGTAGGTACAGGATGTTTTGAACTCGTTAATGTAACAATATTTTTAAATTTTTTTAATTTTTTTTTTAAATGTAGGTAAGTAGTTATTTAGCACTTATAGGTTTATGGCTTAAATTACTTATTTGTAGTTTGTATATATTCGATAAAGTAATTCAATTATTCGTTTATTTTTGTTTAACTTTAATCTGCTGATAAATATTTGTAATCAAACACAACTTAGTAATGCCTATATCAAATTAGACAAGTTCTTTTTCGTGATATGTATTGGGTAAGAGAAAAAATAGTATAATAAAAAAGATTATTTATTTTTTCAGCATCGGTTACGTATAATCTGTTAATAAAAAGTAACAACTTATTAACAAAATAATCTGTAAAATCAACACTTCAATAAACATTATAATAAATATTTAATCCACACGAGCACACGTACCGACCTACATTCATAGCAAAATCATAGATTTAATTGACAAACAAAATAATTCAGAAGGTAACTCAAGGACGGACGCCGCACGCAGCTTTAGGCGCACGAAAATCTAATAAAATCAAACACTTAATGTCTTCTCTTCGCTAACACAATGAGCGTGCGCAAGCGAAACAAGAAATGTTATCTTCTCGTACCCTCAGGATATATCCGGAGATATTGCAGTATTGTGCGACGTGTAGGTTGGTACGCGTATTTATCAAGCGCTCGCCATAGGAGATAAAGGAGTCGTGCTTTTAGTGATCGGATTGCAAGTACGTGGGTCTTAACAGTGTTTCTGAATGGACACGCAAGACATGTTAGCTTCATATGTTCAGGAAATAGTGACTGACGGTAGAAAGCTTGTTTTCGATTTTAGTGATAACTGGTTTTTTACTTAACTGGCATGCCAAAGGACACATGATAACTTTATAAAATCATTTCAAACTGATTGAAAAGCAATGTCATGTAGGAACTAGTTTATATTGCCACATTGATTTTTAACCTTCCACTACAGTGGGACGAAAAAGAGGAATATTTTTTTGGTATTTATAGCCATGAAAGAAAATTAATTACTTAAGTCAACGTATGGTTCGCTTCAAACTTTATGGCGGATCGGAATACAACGCTTTAAGCATACTTGCGCAGGTACAGTCATATACCTCTCGCTCCACTGCGTCCCGCTACACCTAAAACTGGTTACTGCGACGCGACTTGTGCTTATGTTCACATCCGCCATAAAGTTTGATTGGAACTATATGTGCGACCGATATATTACTTAAGCGGCACTGAAGTGTGATGCACAGGTTCAGCGTACTTTCTAATGCAACGCTTTTATCATTTTTTTTTCAATTATTTGAAAATTTAAAACAATTACAAACCCACACATAAATTTAGTGTAAAAAGTTGGGGTTACTTGAAAAAATGAGTGTATTAACTGAAAAAGAAGAATTATACTAACGGATTTTTCACATTTATTGGTTTTCGGTCGTAATTATTTCTTCCAGTATATGTGCTCCTTAAAGTAGGGTTAATATAGGTTAAATTTTTATGTCTCTGCCCATATATATGTATTCCAGTATTGTGTATGGGTTGAGCTGAAATCGTAATAAATAATTAACTCTTGAACAAGTAAAATTGAAGCAATATGGATTTCATCTTATGGCGCTTCAATACAGAATTTCGTAATAGAAAATTTTTAGTTCGATTTACAAATCTAATAGCAGAAGTAACGGGGTTAATTTTAAGGATGGCTATTGTCATATGATTGGTTAAAGAAGATTGTAACTATCCGTTAACTAAAAAATTAATAATAATATTATAATAATATCCAACGCCCGGAGTTGGGCCTGTCGCAGGCGGCGCATGCAAGTAATGACTGATCATGAATGTAATGTCTAAATTGAATATTTGGAACCATTGCATCTGTTGGAAATAACAACTACATGGTATCCGCGAATTGAGACTTCCATTGCCGCTGATATGAAGCTCTTCGTTAGCCAAAAAAGTTATAATAATATCCAACGCCCAGAGTTAGGTCTGTCTAAGCCGGCGCATTTTAACACGCATAGTAATGTCCAAATTGAATATTTGGCACCATTGCATCCGCTGGAAACAACAATTAATTAGGTACATGGAATTTCCGAATTGAGACTGCCATCGCCGCTGATATGAAGCTTGAGATGGAGTTGATTCATGAATCCAGCTCCATTGCTGGATTCAGACATGGATTCACATGTACTTAACACCGCTGGAGTTACCTACCCAAGACCACCGTGAAACCGCTTCCGATGTGTACGCAAACGTAGCATTTGCGTCGTGAAAATTGTACTTTTGGTTTGAGGTCCGCCTTACTAGACAGTCTAATATTATTATACCTACTATACATTATATAATCACCACTTATGTAGACATACCTTTGATCCCAGAAGGGATGGACCATGGCTCTATTCCATTATTCTGTTGACATGGATTTTTCCATTGGCTTGGATTTTTCCATGAGTATGGATTAGGCCATGAGCATGCATTACTCCATTCCCATTGTGCAATATTGTCGTATTCGCTAAATTGATTAATCCTTTGGTTTTGATTGTTCCAATTGGTTTGTTGGTTTCTTATGTTTACTTGCTGTACTTGTGCTCTGGCGAAATTAAATTCAGTATTAGCCGAAACAGCAATGGCCGTTTCAATATTTTCCGCCCTGTAAAAATTGCCGAAAGTAAAGTAACACTATATACCTACTTACAAAACATTAGGAATGGTTTCGTTTTGGCACTAAGAAGCAAAAATCCCGGGGGGGGGGGGGGGGGGAGGAATTCTAACTAGGTCGGTAGATACGTTTAAACAGTATTTATAAACATACCGGTTCCGTAAACCCCCCCAACCCGGCCTATAAAAATCATTTGAAGGAATTTATATTCTCAATCAGTATTCAAAATTATTTTAAGCATGTCAAATGTACTCACATATTTGATTCAGGTTTGATAACACTGTTTTTTTGTGTAACTGTAACATAAAGTAACATTAACTGTACCAACACAAAAATTAAAAAAAAATAATTAAAACAAGTGTAGGTATTATAAAGCCCAACTAAGATTATGAAAACGGTTAATTCTTCTACGATGTGTAATTAATATGTAAACACTTCTTAATTTCTTTAACAATATTTATCTCAGATAAAATTTAATGATTTATTTTCTACCCTTATCCGGATATCTGAAATTGCTTGATGTTCTTTTGATGTTTGTTTAAATTTTCATCTTCTTATTCGGACTTTATATTGTTACGTGTTAGGGTTCGAATAATTTGGAGAGAAAGACCTGCTCACTCTTTTGAAGAATTTATTCACTAACACTAGGTCCAACACAAAGCACTAAGTCCAAACACTAAGCACTAACGATGTTCCTAGATCGCAGCCAAGTCGTAGATTTCACTCGTATCACTAGTTTCGCTTCGAAGTCGCGTCGAAAGTAGCCCAAAACTGAACTGGGCCGCTCGTCTTCCTGCGGCCTCTTATATAGGTCGTAACTAGCCTCGAGAACATTCCAGCAATCACTCCACTCGCACGAACGTAACCGACTAGACTGGATAATTCTAGGACATTCTTTTTTTTAACGCCATCTAGTATTGAGTAGGGGTTTCGTGTTGTCCTTATTGTTAACCCTTCTACAAAGTGGTTTTACTGGTGGACGCTAGATGGCGGTCATTACTCTGTCCGTTCGTAACAATATATTTTCATTTTCCATTGACATTTTTTTTCATAGAACTTTTACTCAAAAACATGACTAATATTGTTTTATTGGTAAAATGTATGAATGCAATACATATAAAGTAAATACTCGTAAACATAAAATAGGTCAGATGGTCTGGCCTTACAAAACGAAATAGCGCCACTCGCCCATTGTTAGGAATTATATTAATGAATATAAAATACTAGTGTCTTTTATGTATTAAAAACTTATGCGTTATCTGTTTAATGCAACACAATAAAAGCGTTGAACATTGTTCTGAATTTCAGAACAGAAAACACCACTTTTACAATAATTAATATACCTACACTGGGACTCCAATAATATAAAATATAATAAATCCAAATTGTGACTGCGACGACTAGCGCGTGGTAGAGAAAAAAAATGAAAAATAAAATATTGATAATTAGTGAATAATATAGTTAGTGCAGTTCGCTCCGAAATTGACGCGGGTGCGTTAAAGAAGGTACATTAAAGCATTCCAAATGTATTCCAAATCACCTTCTGTGCTCCATTCAGCTTTAACTTTTACAGGACTTGTGCATGCAATACTTTCAACTTTAACATTCCTGTGGAAGAATAAAATTAAATAATAAGGAATTGTAAATTAGCCATGTTATGAAGTTTTAAAAAAATCCAGTATTTTTTATAGTACCTAGTAGATTGTTAACCAAGGGGACAAAATGAAACCGCGTTTCTGCCAAATTCCACTCTACCAGTTTTTGGCTTACCTACAACCTTTTTGGTTACACCATATTTTTCATACATTTTATTCGCATTCGAAATTCAAATCACTTTTCATCTCTAAGGAACAAAAACGCATTTTGCTCCCGCTCCAAATGTAAAGGGTCCTTTAGGTAACCTTTTTAGAGTAGGCACACGGAGTGAAAAATGCCGTGTCCGAGTAATGAGCGCTAGCTTTCACATGCTCAGTGAATTATTGAAGATCTGTTCGGTGGTAGGAAGTGAGGTAATGACGGGCGGAATAGTAGATTGTTACACAAGGGGTGAAAGTGATCTATTTAGGCACGAGATGGTTTGGCGCACAAGCGTAGCGAGGGCGTTAATAGTTCGAGTGCCTAAATAAGTCTTTCACCCGAGGTAAGCACTCTGCTTTTCATTACGAATATGAGGAAAGTAAAAAAAGCGTTAAATCCATATATGAATCTGATGAACTCATTTTATATAAATATCTATGTTTTTTTGTAGCATTCTACACAGCCAGTATTTTTTATCATTGATGATGGTAAATATTTACGTCAAATCTATATAAATTAAATGTAACTTTAGTTAAAAGATTATTAAAGTCAATGCGGGTAACTTAAGCTTTCAATATAACATTGACCCACTCTTCACTATTGCATTATTTTATTTTACTTTACGATCAAAACAGGTTGATGTGTGGAAATGTACAAAGAAGAACATCATGAAAGTGCGTGAAAAGAACGCTATAGATATGAACCAAAGCTACTCTGATAAAAGACGACTTTCTGTCTATGGAGTGCGGCGATTAAAGAGCGCTTATATATTGCTATCATATGATCTGGATCTTGGAACAGTGTATTAAATTTGCATGTTATAATACTTTGTAAGACTCATTTTTAATTTTATTTTGTGTCAAGGATTGTAATATTACAAGTGTAATTTAAAAAATCTTAATTGAGAACAAATGTAGTACCTGTGTCATGGCAACATTTTTATTCTGCCTATAATTTCCACAAAAAAAAAATATTTTGACAGTTATAGGTTGTCTATGGGCACTGAGTACGTTCATAAGCATAAACAAGAGGCCAAAGTTATAATGAGAAGCTCAGAATTCAAAATAATACGTAATAATTGAACATGGGTAAAGGTGGGCCAATTATACCTCAAGTCTCCATATAACTTTGGCCCACAAGTTTTAATCGTTTTTTTTTAATTTTTTATAAGGGTGATGCTATTAACGAATGATGCAATACAATCTAGGCGTTTAGATGCCACCAAAAACATAGGCAACGTTTATTACAAGTTTTAACTCTCTCTTTTCCTTAACGATATTCAACAAAAGTGGGGCAAAGTTACCCCCATTGACTGTACCTATTTTTTTTAATTCCGTCACAGATACACAAGAGATTAATATCCCGCCAATTTATGTCGACTTTTTAAATTTTAAATATGGAACGCTTCGCGTAAATTGTTGCAGCTTATTCCACTCAAAGAAGTTTGCGCTAAGTTCACACTGGCTGTTTAGAAACTCAGATGGCCGCAGCATTTTTTTAAATTAGTTTTTTTTTTACATAAAACTCTTCACAGCTGACAGTAGTTCTATTTTTAAAGTTCATTCCGGCCCTTAGGTGGAAAGTAATTTATATGAGTTTTTCCCACTCTAGGGAAGGAAGCAGCATTTTCTACCCAATAATCAGATCAAAACAACACTACTTTCCGAGTATGAGAAATGAAAATACTATTCCAATCTCGTTATTAATTTATTATGACCTCCCTTCGTACCATTATATCAAACAGACCCTGTAAGATGAACTATTGTGCAGTACAAAATGTAAAATGTCTAACGTGTCTAACATATCTCTATATGAATGGATATAAAATGATATGGATATGAATGGATTGGACGACCGCTTAGCCTAGTGGGTAGCGACCCTGCCTACGAAGCTGGAGGTCCCGGGTTCGAATTCCAGGTCGGGTCAGTATTTATATGATGAATATTGATATGGTACCGGGTCTTGGTTGTTATATGTATGTGGTGTCTTCGCAAAAATATTTATATATGTATATATTATAAAGAATATTTAAGTATGTATATCTGTTGTCTAGTAACCCATAACACAAGCATAATACTTGCTTACTTTGGGATTAGATGGCGCTGTGTGGGAAGTCCCATGTATTATTATTATTATCTCACTCAGACACATGAAGTTAGTAGGTGAAATAGTGAATGTGGATTCAAAATATTCAATTCTACATCACTGTGTTGAGAAGCTGGACAGAAGCAAACCCTATTAATGCTTTGTCTATGGTACATAGTCGTTTATTTTTAGCCTTAACTTTCTTTGAACCTCATTAATTAATGGAAGCATACGCTTCAAGCTATTTCGTGACGTGGTCACTGACAAAATTTTGAAAAATTATTGAGAATTAACTACCATCTGAAAAACAAAACTATTTAAATATGTTGTATAAAATGGAAAATCGTATTTTTTTAAATAGGTACCTAAAAAAATTAATATTTTGAATTTATGCAAAGGATTGAGTATATTGTTTACATTCACCTCATTAGCGTCAGGCTTAGATCCTTTGTATCTTGTTTTAAATCATTGGATTCGGTTTCTTCTTCAGTGTCAGATATAATTATGTAATTTTGAGACTGTAAATATTAATAAATCATTTACAAAAAAAATATGCTTCAAAACTAACTGTGCTATTGTCATAAGTTACCTATACCTTCAATATTTCAGCATTTTCCTCTTCAAGTATTTCTAGTACTAGAGCATCAACAATTGCAGAAGCTGGTTTAAACAATTGATTCTCTTTTAATTTCTGTTCCAATATGCGTTTTTGGTTTTGTGTTAAAAAAAGAGTTGATTTATGTTCATTAAGATCCTGCAAATTGTGTGATAGTTACATTGGTGTAAGTACTTAATAATATTTTTTATTACATTTGCTATTAAAACGTTCTTTATGACATCGAAACTTGTACCGTAATGTTGTATTTTACAGTACTAGGCCTTTTATACTTTACACCAACCACAAATGAACATTCTGTTAGTGACGCATGCGTAAACGGCGAAAAGCAACCCGCTCGCGCTCTTAGCTCCCGCCATTATTAAATTACAACACAACAACACATTATTTGTTATTATTATGCCATTATTACATTTGATGTACCTAATTTTAATAGCAAATATATTGAAAAACGTCGTATGATGCTCGTACTCGGTAAGCTGGCTATTATAGTCATCGGTTTATATAGGCACTCGACTTTGTCTCGTGCCTATAAACACCTCGGCTATAATATGCAGCTTACCGTACTTGGATCATAATGTACCTACTACCTATTACAAAAATTGTAATTTGTTAATTTCATTTACTGTTAAAACAATGTTTTCTATTGATTAGTGAAATAAAGTTAAATTCAGTCGGTCGATGCACGGTTTTTGAGTTAGCCCACGTTGAAAAACGTAAGAAATCATCGCACGAAAATGTTCACGAGTCAAATCCATGGTGATAAAGCAACAAGCAATTTTCAACATGACGCCACAATGGAATAACAATTGACAGTTAAATGAAAAAAAAACTGTATTCTACAGCTAAAGAGTTCCATTTTTAAATGTTGTAATTAACTTTTTAAATATTTCTTTGTAAGTGGCCAGTTCCGGATTCATAAGCAGTAGCCCTCGTACCTTGGATAGCAACAAGAGCAAGTACTAGTAGGAGAGAAAAGAAGTCCTAACAGTGACTGCTGCATTTTACCATTATTTACCTACACCATTCTTCGACCTATTGTCCCGTACAAAGCCGTATGTTGGATGACACTGACCAGCCCGACCCGTGCAAGTCCTGAGGGACCTCATGCATCAAAATGTGAAAACACAACGAATGGAAAACATGGCGCGCAACTACTATTTATTTAGTAAAGGTTTTTGTACCAACCACAGATAAAAAATCCGCTTGCTCTTCGATCATCTCTTTTATAATCATTTCAAGTGCTACTGACTTATATTCAGATTTCAATATTGCCTGCAGGGTCTTTTTTAAATTATGCCTTCCTTCGTTTTCCAAATTATGAAATAAATTTACGTTCTCTGCAACTCCTTCAATATAACTATTAGGAACAAATTCTTGTGAGTTTGTCGAACTAAACAAAGTACTCCAGCACTGAAAAAAAAAAAATTAATAAATTACTAGCTTCCTTTCACCCGCAATCTGAGCAAAATCGTCGCAAATAAGTTTTTGGATTTTTGAAACGGGCGTTATTCGACGCTACTTCGACGCCGCCTTAAGAGTCAGAGTAGGTAGGGCTGTTACTCTGCGCTGCTGGTGTGATATGTAGAACCTGAAGTGATTTTTTTTCAATTCACAGGAACTTTTAGGTCCTAAATCGTCCTATAAGCGGATAGAAAGATGGGCAGATTTGATGATAGATCGAAGACTTTTAAATCTGCCCTCTGATGTCTTTACACGCAATAATAAACATCAAAAAATCAAACAATATATATACCATACCTGATGCAATTCAACCTTTTCATCAAGTAATTCCTTTATCAGAGCTTTAATTAAATTCGAACTACAGTGTGCCAGTTTTAATCCTTGCTTTTGTGGTATACCCTTATTATGGCTCGTAATTTCAATATGTTTTGTAGCTTGAGCATCATCTTCTGGAGTTACAATCTGGGTAACATTATTGATATTTAGAGACTGTTGTACTTGTTCCATTGTACAGTATTTTATTCTTCGTAGTTTATCATTAATCTGTTCTATATTTTAATACCTATAATTATTTCTTCATATTTTTATTTCACTCCACAAACAAAATGAAATCTGATTTGAATACTATCTGAAACAAATATTTAACTTTTGCAATATTTGCAATAATCGAGTTTTAGAATGAGCTAAGTAGGTACGTACCTATTTAGTTTACTGCTAAATTAATAGTTTTGATTGATTTTACAATAATTATTGTTGTGTTTACATGCATGCGACGACCGCTTAGCCTATTAGTGGGTAGCGACCCTGCCTACGAAGCTGGAGGTCCCGGGTTCGAATCTCAGGTCGGCTCAGTATTTATATGATGAATATTGGTACTGGTACCGGGTCTTGGTCGTTATATGTATGTGATGTCTTCGCTTGGTACCCAAAACACAAGCTAATACTTAGTTTAGGGCCTACAGGTTGTTGTGATGTATACGTTATTATTATTATTATTATAAATAAATAAATAAAATAAAATATGCTTTTTTTTAAATGCTTTTTTTCTTCCATTTCAATTTGTTTACATCTTTACAATTTACATCTTTTGCAATTTTTAGTATTTAATGTGTATTTTTTTAAATACCTAATATAGGAGCTATATTTAAAAAATAAACACCTTTTTGAACTTGTGAAGTAGACTATTTAAGCTTTTAAAAATTTGGTCACCAACATGGAACAAATAGACGTGTTCATGCACACAAATAATTGTACAGGACGGGAAACGAACCCTCCACCTTAGGATCTGCAGTCGACGTCGCGTATATCGACAATATAACTTACTTCAGCACTTCATAAACATAGAGTTGAGATCGGTTATAGGTTCAATAAAGCCTACAACAAGTTTGGCATTCTAAAATATTTCTGATCTCAACACTCAACTCGGTTGTTTTCGAATCAACATTTCAGCTTGCTCTTTTTCCAAATTATGACTTACCACAACACCGTATAAGTACCTGCAGTTATTTATATTAGTTAGAAGCTTCATCGATAGCCTAGTGGTATCATAGCCGTTTCGCAAGTAAGAGGTTCGACTCCTGGCCGGGCAGGTGCCTACCCGTACAAATGATGAATTGTAAGTTTGGGTAAGTGTTGTTTGTGTGGGATAGCAAACGGCATCAGAAAAAATGTAATGGACAGACACAGATATTAATGTAAAGTATTTATTTATTTATAGGGTTTTAAACTGTTTAAAAACATTCAAGAAAGTTTAGGATGGGTTTCAGGATTCAGTACCTCAAAAACAAAAAACGGAACCCTTATGCGATCACTCGGTTGTCTATCTGTCCGTTCGTCTGTCACAGCCAATTTGCTTCGAAACTACTGGACCGATTGAGTTGAAACTTGGTATACATATGCAAGTCGGTGATTCAAAGACGTACGTGTAACGTTAATAAATGAATTTTAAACATGGATTTTAATTTATAATGTATAATTTAAATAAATATATAAATATTATATAGTTATCTAAATAAATATATTTTAATTTGTCTATTACGTTCCTGCTTTGCCTGTCGGTGTACCGAGGTCTAATACAACGGATAGACTATAGTCATATCTCAATATTTTACTATTGAACGATACTAAAAGGTAACAAGACGACCATCGGTTTTATACCAAAGATCATTTTATTAAAATTTCGGTGGTTATTAAGATTTCACCTTCTATAACTTCATCAGCTTCACCTTAGTGGTATGAACAATCCCACCCCGTGCATCCATAAAGGATATCGCCAAGCGAATCCGTTTGGAACTAATTCAACGGGCCACGGTCTGCGTGCGTACAAATGCCACCGCGGCCAGTACACAAGTCTGCTTAACCAAGTTATCAGATGGTAAGCTGTGACCAAAATATTTTTTTCTTTCACGTGTGGATGCGATGTTTATGTTTGATTCGAAATCCCGATTTCATAACAAATGTTCACAAATTTAAAAATTCAAAATCCCGAAAACTCTCCACGCGAGTAATATTATTAAGTAGGTAGGTACATACCTACTACACAATATACATTATACTACAAATATTATTATAGTAATGCTTGTTTTATTTGTAATTTTTATAGTTTCGGAATTATGAACATACGGTATTTCGTTACGTTCCCGATTTTGAACTTTCGGATTTCGTATGAAACCCCGGTGTTTAGCTCGTTTTGGTGAATACATAACCAAATATATTTTGTAGTGGTATAAATTCCTGGATGTGTCTCTCTAGTTTCCGAAAAACTAAAAGGTAAGTACCTATTTCATCTAATAAATTATAATATAAAGATTCTTACCGGTGGTTCTCACACTAATTCTCCCATTAACAATATGACAAATAGCCGACGTATAGTACGTACTAAGAAAAAACCTGAAAATAGGGCCATTGGATACTTAACATATTACACAAAGTCAGCTCACTATCCTTTGTAATATCTTATTAACAGCGAAACGTAAAAACCATTTCAAACTAATGAAATAACGTGGACTTGATGTTTCAGCGCAAGTTTGTTTAGTTTGCGTCACGTTTGCGTTTGACGTTGAAAAAAAAATTCAAATTAATATTCGAATCTACCCGCTCTTAGTAATACCCTTCTCAAATTCCATAAACTACTAAAAACTCTACGAAAATCCACTATTTATCACCAGCGTGAAGTTAGCAGCCACTATATCTGACCAATTTAAAAAGCTTTAAAAAAAAATATAGAACCAAAGTAAAACGCTTTGGAAAATATAAAATTTACCCCTTAATAAATAAGGGCTAGAAAATTACAAATAAAAACATAATATAAAGTCCTTAAAACACCTATCATATCTTTCCACGATGGCTACTGATACCTAGACATCAGGTTAACATAATGACACCTGATGTGCTATGTACATAGATGAACGCTCTAACAAACGAAACTAGTCACAATAACAACGGAAGAGTTTTAAGGATAGTTAAGAGCATACAATAATGATTCGTTTAAAATGTTTCTCTTGAATCGTTTGATGGTGGCTGCTGGTACCTAGACCTCAAGGTGACCAAATACCACCTGACAAGCTAAGTACCTACATAAATTCTCTAATAAATTAAACTAGCCGCAATAACTTAGAAAGAGTTTTAAGGGTAGTTAAGAGCATACGATCATGAATCCTACAAAATTTTTCTCTTGAATCCTTTGATGGTGGCTGCTGGTACCTAGACCTCAGAGTGACAAAATACGACCTGATGGGTTATATACATAGATAAATGCTCTAATGAATAAAACTAGTCACAATAACTTAGAAAAAGTTTTAAGGGTAGTTAAGAGCATACGATAATGATTCCTACAAAATTTTTCTCTTGAATTTTTGATGGTGGCTGCTGGTACCTAGACCTCAGAGTAACAAAATAAGACCTGAGATTATATATACGAGTAATACATAAACTGAATTTATAAATGCCCCAATTTGTTTAGAGAAGAGTCGTAGCCTTCTGAAGTCATTTTGACATTGAAAATGTTCAAGAGGACGTCCGCCAGCAAAAATAGATGGATGTGAGTGAGTCATAGATAATACAGTATATATATAGGTTAGGTTAGGTTAGTGAGTCATGTAAAATTCAATCTTAGACGTCAATAAAAATTTCCATAGAGTTAATACATGTCCAATGTTTATATGTTAAGTACGCGTAGGTACCTATAATGTGCATGTCATGTCATTTTTTCTTTTGGAATCGAATTTGAAGTTTATTATAGGTACTTACTCGTATATCTATAAGGATAATTTAGTAATGAAACTGCAGCGATTTCTGCATGACGGGTTTTTCCATAAAGGTATAACGCTAGTATATATATGTCTATGGGTTTTTCAATTATCGATATATAGACGAACTAACTGTTCTCCGCGGTTTAGTTTATTAACAATCGAAATAGATAAGCTCAAACAAAGTCCGTATAAGATTGCTGCAAAGGCAAGATTTGGGCTATCAAATGCTGAAAGAATTTTTCAAATCGGACAAGTAGTTTCAGAGATTAGCGCGTTAAAACAAAAAAGAAAACTAACAAACTCTTTAGCTTTATTGCATAACCATATCAGCCCATTATACCCTACTGCAGGAGCTTAGGCCTCCCCTCGGGATGAGGGTGCTTGGAGCTTAATCAATCATGTTGCTTCAGTGCGGGTTGGTGGATTTTAACGACTACCACATCGTGACTGCGACCGGGACCGATGGCTTAACGTGCTCTTCGAGGCATGGAGTCAGTGCGTGATAATTATGTTCTTAAATCAGATAAAAACTAAAAGTAAAGCCGTTGCTATATTTAAATTTTTGCTTTATTTTATTGAAGCCATAATTACATATACATACATAAAATATTTCCGTTACAGAATGTCTTCTATTACAATGATGATATTAGTAGGTAGGTTGATTATGTAGATCACGTGGAGTTGTACCGGAACCCCTTTTTCCGGGAAAAAAATGGCCTAGTCACTCTCCAGCTTATCAACTACCTAAATATGCAAAAAACCATGGCGGTCCCGGTACAACTGGTAGTTCACGCGAGCGGAGCCGCGAGCGCAAAGCTAGTTTGAAAATAAAATATCGCCTGTTTTACTCGCTGATAATGTATCTTTCTAGAGGTAAAAGAACTTTTAAAATCAGTATACAACTGTGTAGTCTACGCTAGCCATATACGCTAGCGGAGCCGCAGATGGAAAGCTGTGTAAAAAAAATTATAACCTATGTGTTATTCTGATGTACTCACAAGCTATATTATTATAAAGTTTCATTAAAATCCATTCAGTAGTTTTTACGTGAAAGTGCAACAAACATCCATACAAACTTTTGCATTTATAATATTAGTAGGATATCCCCGCCGTCCGTATAAAGTCCCCCGCCGCGTCTATCAGTTTGTCTGAACGCGATAAACTCAAAAACTACCGAACGGATCTGCATATGGGTGGCACCAATGCATGGAGTGATTATAGGAAAGTTTTAGTGTTTTGTGCATATTAGTTGAAATATGAGGATTATTTTTCTTTTTTTTTATTTTTTTCTTTATTTATTTATTGCATTGTCACATGTTGAAGAAATCGGAAAAAAATCAAGCCGGTTGGAAGCTTTCATCGAAAACGCTGCCTAATGCCTTTGAGATATAATAAAATAATGTATCGAGGAATTGTTTCTCTTCTATAGGACTAAAGAAAAGTCAGCGATAGCGAATGTCTATCTTTTAT